>OY986435.1:118629174-118891674 GCA_963920525.1 Dichetophora obliterata
AAGTTTAAATAAAATTAGATTATGTGGTAATTTATCAAAAGCTTTGCTAAAATTAGTGTAAATACAATCGACTTGGCTACCAGAATCAATAGATTTTAAGCAGAATGTAGTGAAATCAAGGAGATTAGACACAGTGGATCTGCCAGTAACAAAACCATGCTGACGAGTTGTCATGACTTGCCCACAGTGAATTTTCACTCGATCGTACACTATTCACTCAAAAAGTTTAGGAATCGAAGACAATTTAGCGATAGGCCTATAATTAGTGACGTCGTTCCTGCAACCTTTTTTGTAAATAGGACTGATATAAGATTTTTTCCAAAAAAGAGGAAAATTACTTTCATTAATTGATTTATTAAAAAGTAACGAGAGAGGCTGACACAAAACGGAGCCGCATTGTTTTAACACTGTGGCAGGAATTCCATCTGGTCCAGCGCTAAAATCCTCATCGATTGATTCAATATACTTAAAAATATCCTCTGAGGTAAAAGATATATGCCCCAAAGAAACTCTGGATGCGTTGTTCATATAATCCAAATACGCTAAATCAGGATTAAAAGAATCTGAACAGAATGATTCTTTAAAAAGATTGGCAAATAAGCCACAAATAATGGTGGAATCGTCACTAAATCCATCATGAAATTTGAAAGAAGAAGGAAATCCATCAGTCTTCTTCTTAACATTAATAAATCCCCAAAATTTTCTTGGATCAGACAAAATACTCAGCTTCATATTATCCAAGTACTCATTATATAATGCAGCTGAGCAATTCTCAAATTCCAGAAACAAACGTTTGTATGTTTCTAGGTCATTTGAGTCAAAACTACAAACATATTTCTTCCATGCCCTATTCCTATTGTTGCGAAGAGTCTTTAAATCCTTTGTGTACCAAGGGTGCGCAGAATTTTTCGCAAATTTGAGGCTATATGGTACAGACTGAAAAAACATGACAAAGAGCTCCGTATAGAAATAATTTATTGAACTGTTAAGATTATTATTACTTATGTATTCTGTAATTATATTTAATTTACTATAAAGTAAATGATTCAACCCCAAAAAGTCAGCTTTTTTGAAATTGAATTCATAAACTGTGTCAACAGAGCTTGAATTTACCATATTCTCCCTATCGGATTTATACCAAATACTCAAAGGTGGATGGTAATTATCAATAGTAGTCAAAGCATGAAGTGCCTTCTGAACAATGACATTGTTACTGTCTGTAGTTAAGACTAGGTCAAGCAGCCTTTCCAGACTATTATAAATACAACTAACTTGTTGTAAGTCAGAACACATATTGTCAACAAATATATGTTCTTGGCGTGTCTTCGAATTAGATGCACAAAAATGTGTTTCATCGTCAGAAGAATGCCATTTTAAGTCAGGCAAATTAAAATCGCCCAACAATAAAATGTCGTCATTAACGTCAAGTAAATTTAATATAAATTCTATGCAATCCGCAAGGCATGCATAGACCTCTACACTGCTCTTTGGAGGAACGTATGCATTAATAACATATACATTAGAATTGCAATGTACAACCTTAACGCATATAAGTTCGATATTAGCAGAGCAGGGATTATCAATAAAGGAACTAACACAGGAGTTCCTTACAGCTAATAGGACACCACCACCAACTGCAGAATTATTGTCAGCGTGTCTGTCCTTCCTATATACTTGAAAACTATTGTCAAACAGTTCTAAGTAAGTAATTCCTCCGTTCAACCAAGTTTCAGTTAACGCGATAATATCTTCAGAAAAATTCTGAGTTGACAAAAAAATGTCGCGCGTCTTTGAACGCAATCCCCTTACATTTTGATAGTAAAGGGAAAGCCTATTTAGTTTTTTTGGGTCTGACTGGTGATATTATTCGTCCTTCTAGACCTGTGTTTAGGCTTAAACTCAGAAACAAAGATATTATCAGCCCACAGATTAGAGCTCAGAACAGTTGCAAGCTCTTCAGTAGCTACTGTGAGAATAAATGATGCGTGGGACGGTTTATTGCCTATTTTCTTGCATGAGCAGAAAGCAGCCTGACTTACTAATTGGTTGTGTTTAACAAACGTCAATACATTTTCACTTGTTGTGTCGGGCTGAAGACGTGAAATGAAAATCTTTTTTTTTTTCTCGACAAAGCTCTTAAATTTAATGAACTATTGCGCTCATTAGTTATGTCATTTCTAGCCGGGGGAGAAACAGATGGAGAAGATGGAGTAATAACTATATTATCTATTCTCACTGGCGTAAACACTGGTTTAGCCGAGATCTGCTTCGTTTGTAAAGTGGCTGGAAGCGTCATGCGCCGCTTATTACTTTTATTTTTGGAATTATTTCTCTTTTTCTTCGAAATATTTAGGTCTTTTTTAGATAAAACTATTTGAGTCTCAGAAGAAGAGGCTGGAAGAGTCTGAGACAATGCGGTCGAAATATTTACCGATGAAGACTTTTCATCATAAATGCTAGTACTGGGTGAGGTGCTTACTTCATTAAAAAATGTAACAATTTCTTTAAAATTGTTATTTAAAGCGTTAAAACTATCACCGAAAAGCTTAATTTTTGAGAAAAACTCATCTGGTGAAAGAACCCTACACGAAGCACAATACCAGCGAAGACCTGATCGTGGTGAGATTAAATCATCAAGACACGACTTAGAGATCCCAGCACATGATGTATGGAACAAACGCCCACATGGGCCAGAACAACGTACGATGGTCATTTGGCTTTAATTCCTGCACAAGTTGAATCTTGAAAGGTTTTAAGCCAAGATCTTTTCGTAAAATCTTCAATAAAGTGGAAGGAAACAACCCCAATTGCTGAGAACGGCGACGAATTGATTGATTAGGATCATCTTCAATGTTTTCCTATACAGCGGCTACAGATTCTTCAGTGCACACTGTTCGGCGTCTCACGGGATGCACATTATCAGTAACAGTAAATGTGGTCCGAAAACGATCCATTGTTCTTCGAATTAGTAGCTCTGAAGGACGATTATGTACGCCATATAATGGAAGAAGTGCACGATAAGTTTGACGAACAGAACCATTATTTTGATTAAAAATTTCCACAATTTGCACGCGTTGCTCTGGTGTAAGTCGATCCATAATGAAATGTCAAAGCAAACTTAACAAAAAGCAACTATCAGCTGTTAAATGGGTGGTCAAATAAAGTGATGCCAACTCAAAGTTGTATCACTCTATAAAAAACACCCTTATAAGTTTTATTTATTTATATTTACGTTATTCTTTAATATTTTTAAACTTTTCTTTTTGTTTTCTCATTTAATATTGACTTATAACTTTACTTCATAATTTTACTTTTTCATATTTTCAAATCAAAATAAATTATTTCTACGCCTTAAAAGCTTTCTATTTTGTTTTAAATTTATATTTGTGTAATTTCTTATTATTTTCGATCAATTGTAATATTATTTATTCCATATTGGTAAATTAATATTGATTCTTAATTGCTTTTCTTTTTCCTTTTTCTCATTACCTCTTCATATAAGTCACTTAAAACAAAATGACATAATTTTTCCAAATAAAGTGGCACTATTTTGGGATCTACAAGTAGAATGCGTTATACTAGACTTTAATCCTCGCGTTGGATTTCTGTACTACGTCATTCAGTTTGTAGATGCCAACACAATTGCCTTTCTGTTTAGAACTTTCTGCTATTATTTCTTTCAGTACTCTTATTTTTCCTCCTGCCATTTCCTGGCTCTCCCATGATTCGTGTATTTTAATTTTATTATAAGCTGCGAGAAACGTTTAATTCGTCTGTTATTTCTCTTTTCTATTACATTTAATGTTTTTAATGTCCCATTGCATAATCAATAAATTTTCCTTTTTTTCCATTGCTTTAGTGCAATTATTAACTTCTTCGCTTCTTTAGTCTGCAACTATTCGTCGAGGCAATTTAAAAAACTAAATGTTTAAAACAATAAAAATATTTTATCTGTCATTTGCCGTCTCACAATTATAACTTTAGGTATGCATTCTAGACTATTTCCATTCTTATTCATATCCTATCTAAACTTTCGATTTATCTATTATTAACCGTCTCTTCATACAGCTTTTCTTTATTTTATTCTTAATTCTAAATTCTAATCTGTACATTCTAGATCTCAGGGGACAATTTAAGAAAAGAACACTTAACTTGTTTACTGACCCCCCCCCCCCCCCAATACTGATCACTTCAGACGGCTGCCTCTGCCGCAGTTTTCGAACAGCACCTTATAACCAACCTATAAGCGTTATAGTAAACATTATAGTATAAACGTACGTAAATTGGTAAGTTCTAAGGACTTACATAAATTAAGAATTTTTCAAATACATTTATATTTAAAAGCTTAAGGCACTGATATTGTGTAATAAACCTGTATAATGCATCGCAGTTTATATACAGGTAAGCCTATTAAAAGATTCAATGCCACTGATAATGTGTAGTAAACCTGTATAACGGATCGCGGACATCGGTGCCTCAAGCTTTTAAATATAAATGTATTTGAAAAATTCAAAATTGGTGTTAGTCCTTAGAACTTAATAATTTACGTAAGCTTATATTATGATGATGAGTAACCAAGAGAGGGGTTCTTCTGCACCTAGAATATACCTTATATATACATATTTGACAAATGTCACTTAAATTTATTTTTTTCTTTTTAGTTCATGTCTTTTTTAAATAAAAGCTAATTTTAAAAAAAAATTTTTTACTTTTTATTTATTTTTTACTTTTTAGTCTTAAAGGTTTATTATTGACATAATTTATCTTCAAAACTTATGGAGATAAAGCATTTTTATTGATTTGTGGTTGGTAAAAGAGGGTGTGGCAAAAACTTTTATTATGATATTACATTGTTACCGGAATTACATATGTATGTTAAATTTCAGCTTAAAATTGCGAAAAATGGTTTGCAAATTTTGACGGACATACATACATACAAAAATACATAAATACGAACGAAACAATTTATAATTAGCTTATAGTCAGCCCCATGGTTTTAAAGGGAGTGTGACACCATTTTTTCCTGAACCATCCTCTACTAGAAGGAAATTAACTGCCAAAATTTTAGCTGAATCTGCCCCGTAGTTTTGGAGATATAGAATTTTTTATGATTTGTGAGCGGTAAAATTGGGTGTGGCCAAATGTTTTTCATAAACCCCATGCTTTATTTGATGAAACTTTGCTGTTTAAATTTCAGCTGAATCAGCTCCGCAGTTTTAGAGATATACAGCCCAATTCTGAATGATTTTTCCCGGGGAATTCGAATAGGGAATTTTCATTTTTAAGACACCAGATAAAGATGTCACATTTCTTTTGTTTACATCCATGAATATCAACGGTTGATGAACAAATTGGCATTAAAAATTTTCAGAATGTTTTTGAACTTTATCTTCAAAATGAAAATTCCCTTTTCCGATTCCCCGGGAAAAATCATTCAGAATTGGGCTGATAGCATTTTTATGGATTTGTGGGCGGTAAAAGGAGGAGTGGCAAAAAATTTTCCTTAATTATCTTCTATTCGAAGGAAATTTACTGCCAAACTTTCAGCTGAATCAGAATAGTAGTTTTAGAGATATAGCATTTTTATTGACTTGTGGGCGTGTCAAAAGTAAAAGGGTGTGTCAAAAAATTTTATCATAATATTGCATTGTCACCGGACTTACATATGCTAAATTTCAGCTTAATCGGATAACAAGTTGTAGAAAAATGGCTTGCAAGTTTTGAGGACATACATACATACATACGAACGAAGCAAGTTAAATAAAAGGTCTTTCCAACTGAATGTGGGGATCCACTTGGTAAGTACGTTCTAGAAACACAACCAACATTTCTTTGGCATCGTGTGCTTTCCTCCGGGATAAAACACGTCAGGCAGTGTGTGTTTTCCTTCGGAATAAAACACAACTGGCGACTTTATGGCCTCGAGCCTGCCCGTGGTGACTGTTAGGATCTACGCGTATCCTCACAGGAGGATACAACATTTTGGCGCAGTCGGTAGGATCCTTCTGTTCGTAGGAACAGTAAGTATGTTAAGTTTCTTCTGTTCGTAGGAACATGGAATGATATTTTGGAAAAAAAAGGGAAAGAGGAATTTTTTAAAGTCAGAAAGATCCTGCTGTTATGGGAACAGCAAGGATATTGTTTTTGGGAAAGTTTTGAAATTGGGAATTTTGAAAAAGAAAAGGATAAATAAAAATGGTTCCCTTTTTAAAAGTAAATACCATACGATGTCAAGGCGAACACTTTAAAGATTTCTCAAGTACGTTATATATTTGGTTTTTTTTTGCGATGGTTTCGAGGAGAAAAGAAAAAGTGTATTGAATGGAAAAGTAATCGATGGGATATTTTGGAGTAGGAAACATTTAATATGCATGAAATATTAATTACTAGAAAGATTGCTTATAAATTTTTGGCTGAATCATTAAGAAAGAATCAAGAATCTCTTTGCCCCTTTTCAAACTATTGAGAAAACTATTGAGTTATGAAATTCGGGAAGAATATGTAATTGAATCAATGAAAAGAATATTTTTCGTATCAGCAGGAACCTCGCAGGTCCTGCTAGAAGTAATTATTGATGGCGGATCTATCTCCCATCACCTCTCGGAAAGAGGATGGTAGGGATTTTTATGGAAAAAGAGTGGAAATGAGTCATCGTGGAGGAGTATCAACAGAAAAGAGAACCAGTCAGCATGATCCAAGTCCAATGCGGCATGAGTTGGAGAACTTGTTATATGTATAGAAAATAAAAAAAAAATAAAACAATCTTTAAATATATTTTACAATACAACTTTTAAAAAAAAAATATATACAAAGAATTAAATAAATGGTTATTAAATGAGAGGAAAAAATTATGAAAACATTGTTTTTCCACAAACTTTAAAGTAATAACTAACTACATTAATAACCTTAAAATGCAGGGTTACGGAAATATTAGGGACATGAATTGGAATTTACCAAGAGAAGATGGTAGAGCCAATATTAAATGTTCATTTTGTAGGACAATTGGCCACTCGTGGGGTGGGTGTCTTACACGGAAGAACACACCGTACTGCGAAACTTGCTAAGATCATCAGGAGAATAGGAGCAGTAGGTTAGTTCAAAATAATAAGTGGCTTAATCAGTTCAGGCCTCAAAGTCCGTTTAAAAATGATGAGGGGAGTTTTGGTAGAATGAATTTCGGGAAGGAACGATCAGTTATACAGCGACGACTTCGCTGCAGGTGGTGTGACAAGGTTGGTCATGTGAAGGCTGAATGCTATTATAAGAAAAACTGAGAAAAGAGGCCGGGAAACTTTCAGGCCTACTATCGGCCGTTCATTTTCGGATTGCATTCCTTGTATATGGCTAACACATTAAAACAATTCTTGTATTGTATCTATTTAGATATGCAAACATTAGCTGTCTAGTTAGGCAAAGCTGCACATTAACAATAAATTTTTCCAGTTTAATCGGTTCGTTATTTTGTTGAGCATAGTAAAATTATATTTTATGATTTTAGATATTTAGCTTTATCAAACACACGTTCTTAGATACATTACAGTTGAACTAAGCTACAACAAAATTTTCTATACAACGAAGTTCTATCTATAAAGAAATTATTTCTAGATGACAGCGAGTTCTATTGGTTTTATTTCGTTTCTGTTTAAATCAGGAAATCCTTATGTGCAAAAGAAACCAATTTTATTCAAAGATGAATCACTTTTTAACATTCATGCTAATCAGGTCATGACATAACAAGTATTTTACGGATAAGTATTTAATTTGGATTCCTATCAATTTTGTGTAAGAACCTAAAAAGCTTATAATACTTTTCTTAGATCCTTTCCGAAATCATTACATACGTATTATAGTCTATACAATGTATAGTATACATATAACAAAACTTTAAAAAAAATTGGTACATTGAATATTTTATCAAAATTCTTTTTGCGCTGTATATTTTGAAGGATGTGGAATCCACGAATATAATTTTAAAATTTTTTGTCTGTTTGTAGCACGTTAAATTTACTGGATGAATGTCTTCAAACTTGACATTTAGGTTTCTTACCTCTCTGGTTGGGCCATAGGGTACTTTTTACCACCTAAAAAGTATTATAAGCCTATTTTGCAAAGAAAAAGAAAATAGAAAAGTAAGTTTCAAATTGAAGATACATTTGAAACATCTATGAAAGAATTCTTGTCTTTTAAAAGCGTTCCAAACATTACCTGGAATGTTTTCGTTTAACTTTAACGTAATGGTACGCTTTGATTTGTGTAACGAATTGAATTTTTATCACATGTTGTTGTTATAATTGAAGACATGAGTGGATAAAGATAATATGTCGCAAAAATCTAGTTTCGAGAAAATTGATTTCAAACTTTCACATTTGTACGGAAATCTATATCAAATCGAACTTTGTGAAATAGTTAACATCTTAACTAACCACAAACATGTTTGTTTTAAGTTTTTAATTGTTTTTATGCACATAAGACCACCCATGTCACTCATGTCTTAAATTTTTGAAAAATTCTTAGCCTTCACGAATTTATTTATGTTTTCTTTAATAAAAACTTTAATAAAATTATTTTATAAAATACAATCCACAGTAACACCGGTTATATCAGCTATAATATAATATATTACCTATATAATTCCAATTCAGAGTTTTACTCAACATAGAGCTAATTTGAGGCCTCTTCAAAAACTGTTCATATGCATGGATCACAGGATCACTATGTCAAAAGGGCTCTCTGATGTGTGCATTGCTCGGGTTAGGGATGTGCAACTGCCAGCAAAAGTCGACTTCGACTTTTTCAACCGTTGAAAATGTAAAAGTCGACTCATCGACTTTTTGAACCTTTAGAAGTCGACTTTTCAACTTTTTTCGACTTTTTTTAAAATATTTTTGTACCGCTTTTGTAGGGTAGTTAAGAAGCACATGATTCAATATGAAAAATGTGTTTTATTGTTAAAAAAATGAACAACAAAATGATACTTAAGTAAATAAATAAAATACAAACAAAAATATTGCAATTTTAGTTTTTTTATAGATAATCAGACTTATGAAAAACTTTCCCGGATAATCGGAAAAGGGAGAGTTAGTTTTCAAGATATAGCTTAAGAACATTTTGTAAATCTTTTATGCAAATTTCTTTATCAACCGTCAATATTTATGAATGTAAAAAAAAATGTGATGTCTCATCTGCTATCTTAAAAATGAAAACTCCCTTTTCCGGTTCCCCAGGAAAAATTAGGCATTATTGGGCTGAATATCAAGTCCTTACCGCCGAATTAACGTAAGAGTTATAAACCAAATTTTACAGGAGAAGCATTTTCCTTGTTTTTTTTTTTTTGGTTAAGCGGTGCATGTAAATTTTATTTTTGTGTTAGATATAACTTTAGAACAGTTTAACGTAGAGATGTGAAATTTTTGGAGTTGACGACTTTGTTGTCGTACATTCGTTTTCCATTTAAAAATTAGTTTCGAAAAAAAGGCGGTTTAATTCGGCTGTTAGGGCTCGATATATTTGTGCACAAGTGAATGCACAATTAAGGGAACCATATGTCTTCACCAACTGAACGTAGAAAAACCAACATGTTAAGATGTTCTGGCGAAAGCCTGTTTCGCTATTGGTTCGCTATGAGACCAGCATGAGAAAATAACCTTTCGGATGGCACCGAAGTTGCAACAACTGATAAATATTTTTTTGCAACGGCCAAGCAAAAGGAAATTCAGTTTTTATGCATATGCAGACAACAAATGGGTTTTTATTAAGATTTCGATCAACTGGGCGAGCCAGATAAAGACGCAGCTAAGTGGGCATCCCTTCAATTTCATCAGTTATAGAGTCCATGTTTGTTTTATCCATCACTGTTATCGGATTCCTAATTATAAGATGTCGATGCCGCTATCATAACTTCTTCATTTGAAATTCTTGCTTGTCACATCTCGGCATTCATTCGGGGTAATATTTGATGTAATTATTTATGTACTACTGCTTACCAAGGTGAGAGACTGCTTGAGAACACTCACGAATATTTTGAAATGCGTACTTTTTTAATCTAGGATCTAGAAGTGTTAAAGAAGCGTATGGTTTTACCAATTCAATATTGTAAATTTTTTTGTGATTTCAATGGCAAGCACTCGTATTAAATTCTTGACAATTTGACTTAAAGCAGAACATTCTTCTGTTTTCTATAAAAAAATTAAACGATTTGAGCTTAGTTTGAATATTGTGAATATAAATTTGTTACCCAGTATTCTTGATATTTCTGTGTTTGTTGCAATGTTATTTTTTTTAAAACAAAATTTGAAGCTCAAAAAATAATAAATTTTGATAAAAATTGTCACCTGCTTTTCAAATAGAGACAATTTCATAAAAACATTTTGTTACGCGTGTAACGAAATCAGATGATACGCAATTGCTTTGTCACACTTCCACTTACAGTATCTTTCTTTTAATTTTGCCGACCACTATTTTATATTTATCAAAACAAGAGTTGCCAACGCAGCTTTATTTGTTGTTAAACAGCTATTTCGTTTATTAGTTTAAGGAAGACAGTTCTAAGATTAGCGTTAAGGCTTTTGTTTCGCATAAAATGAAAAAGTCGAAAGTAAAAGTCGAAAGTAAAATTCGACTTTCGACTTTTTTCAGTATCAGAAAGTCGATTGCCAAAAGTCGAAAATTATCAAGCAAAAGTCGATTTTCGACTTATTTCGACTTCGACTTGCACATCCCTAGTTCGGGTAGGGACGTATTGTTCGAAAAACTGAAACTCAACGGAAAAGCAAAACGCATAGACAACACTTTTTATTAAGGTATTTAAGAAGATCTGTGGTACGAAGCAAGAACTCATTAATACTGACTTCAACTAAATTAGCTTGAAAAGCAAGGAAACACTATAATACAGTGTCTATATTCTGAAAGTTAAAAAAGTGAAGCAAGAATAAAACTTCAAAAGCAAAGCAAATATTTGCAGTTTACTTAATCAGAATTATTCATCGTAACCTTCAATATAACTGCTTACCTATACAAAAAATATTAGAATTACCTGGAAGACGTTGTCCTGCCACGGACCGCGTTACTGCTATATAAGAATTTTCATGCTAATAGGGGGTTTCAGACTATCCTACATTTAGGATGGATTTGACAGGTCGGACGGACATGTAAGTTGTGCGAAAGCTCATACTGCAGCCCGTACTACATGTAGGATGAAAATCAAAAAGTTCTAAAAGTTCCGCTATGATCTTGTTCTTCTCTGTGTGTCCTTGTTTGTAGATTTCCTCGGTAATTATGGTTGGCGCAGTTAGCTGGAAATTTTTTGAAGACTTTGTGAATTCTAGTTGTGTAGCTACAGTCGGCATATGAAATTAGAATTATTTTTGTTAAGAGCTTATAGCAATTTATTAAATTTTTTAGATATTACTGAAACTATTTCTTTTAAGCAAAGGTGTTACCATATCAAAAATACAAATAATTAAAGTAATTTATTTAAATTATTTCATTATTGAATTAATATAAAAAATTAAAGCTTATTTATATCTATTTATATCATAACACTAACATAATATACATGTACACTTTATTTATATTGCATTGTGTATTAAGCATATAATATTCTAAAATTAAGAAATAATTATAGCATATATATTATATTTAATTCAAAAAAGAAATTGATGCTAAACAGTATAAAAAATAGAATACTTAGGATAAGCAGACTTTTGTTATCCAATTACTACTGAAATATTAATTTATTTTGCAGGTTTATTACGTAGTTGTTAATATATAAATATACATAAATACTATACATAAATATACATAAATACTATGTATAAATATGTATTTTCAACACGGTAACACTTTTACTTAAAATAAATAGTTTTACCAATATTATATATACTCTTTAATTCATATGTATAAACTGTTTTCTTAAATAGTTCGATGTCATATGCTGACTGTAGCTACAAATAAACATCTTCAAAAAATTAAAGCTTACTGTAATACCACGCAAATCTACAACAACAACGCAAAGAGAATGACAAGATCCCAGCGGCTGCGCAGCGTTAGAGTGGATGAACCGAATTGGCGGCGGAAAATATACAGCACTTTGCTTGCTATTTTTTCTGTTTGCCAGTTAGCAAGATCTCAAGTAGAGGGAGGCATTTAAAGAGACTTCACAGCTAACTGCTGAAATAAAATGAAATTTCAATTTTTCATATTTGTATTTTGTTTGACTGTCGTGAAGTCTCTTTTAATGCCTCCACTATAGATCTTGCTAGCGCAACCACTGTAATCATGTCATTCTCTCTGCTTTTTTGTTGTAGATTTGCTTGGTAATTGTTGTTGTGCAGTTAGCTTTAATTTTTTTGTAGATGTTTTTTTGTAGCTACAGTCGGCATATGACAATCGAAGTATTTTTATAACACTTTATATATATGTACATAAAAACACTTACACAAAAAACCTGCAAAATAAATATCTATTTACAGTTGTAATTGAATAACTACAGTCTGCTTATCACAAGCGTTCTATTTCTTACCGCCTGATGTTGTAAATCGAAAACGCAAACAAACGAGAAGTAAGACACGAGAAGGAACACTTTTTCTATACGAAATTCTATTGCTTCTCGTGTCTTGCTTGTCGTTGGTTTGCGTTTTCAATTTACAACACTAGGCGGTTCAACTGTCTACGTACACAACATTATACACAACACAATCTGTACATAGCGTGCATGTATATTGTGTTACTATATAAAAAGATATAAATAAGATTTAAATTATATTGATTTTATATGATTTAAATACAAATAATTAATGTTTGATAGTTTAAATCATACCTGATTTTAAATACAAATTCTAGTTGTTTGATAGTTTAAAATCGTTTATTGCGCTTAAGGTCAAAGTTAGAACAATTAATTGTTCTAACGAATCTTTCCAAAGAAACAACAAAGTTCTTTTAATATGAAAAGGAAAAAATCACTAGCTGATTTTAGAAGAAACTTTAAGATTTAAATTTTTAAATTAATTCAATAATGAAATAATTTAAATAAATGATATGAATTATATGTATATATTTTTGATATGGTAGTACAATTAGTTAAAAGAAATAGTTTCAGCCATTTATACATAATTTCAAAAATTGATTTAAACTCTTATCTAAAATAAACAAGTTGTTACATGCCGACTGTAGCTACAAAAAAAGTCTAAAAAATTTCAGCTAACTGTACAACAACAATAACATAGCAAATATATAACAACAACGCAGTGAGAATGGAAAGGTTCACAGTGGTTGCGCAACGTTAGAGGGGATGAACGAATCGGCGTCAGAAAATAAACCGCATTTTGCTTGCTAAGTTTTCTATTTGCCTGGTAGCAAAATCTCAAGTGGTGAAATGGCAAAATTAGACAAGGTAGTGTTAGGGCGGAGAGTCGGTGACCGAAACTGTCAAAACGAAGTTGACATTTTATACAAAATCTGTATAAAATGTATAAAAAATACATTTTCGTTATTGTTTTTATTATTTTGTTATTTTCTTAAGTTTTTTAAGTTTACAATATTACAAGTTTACGAAATAAGTTGCAAGTACAAGCACTCGAATTAAATACGTCGAGAATTGAATAAAACGCAAATTATATAAAAGATTTGCGCTAAAACACGACCGAAATGTGAAACGTCAAAATTTGCAACTGTCAAAATTTCATCGTCCATATGACACAGCATAAAAGACAAATTTATTTCAACACACACAAATTTTATTCAACCTGATATTTTCTATCCTACCACGACTGAAAAGTTTCCTTTTGACACACACCCTTAATGAAAAAATTTATTAATAAAACAATGATAGTTGGCAACTCTGAAAATAAAATGCCGCAGTGGTGAAAATAAAAAGCCACTGCCAAATACAACAAGTATGAAAATTGTCAAACTTTGTTTGACGATATATAATAAAATAAGAGCATGCATGTAATTATTTCAATATGCAACATATTCCTTTATCACAACTTAAAATATTAAAATACTCAATCCAAACATTATTTTTCTTGTTTGCTAACGAAGTTCCAGCAGAAAAAAGAAGATCGTTCCATTTTAAATCTCACCATGAATAGCGGCTGTTTGAGTAAAAGCAAATTTTTCAAAAATGTTGACAATTACAACAACTGAAGAAATTGCCAAACTTTAAAAGCACATATAGACCAATATAAAGCGGATTAATAATAAGTTTTGGTTGCAAACATCTCATTGCAACCTAACTTAAGTATTTATATACTAACAAACAGATTATATGCATTAATTTCAGGAGTTGCCAAGTGATTTCTTTGTGAGCTTGCGGCCGATTAAGAACAAGAGTGACGATCATTGTTGATTTTTTTTTATGCACAAATACATGCAAACATTTTTTGAGGTTGTTTTCTAAGTTTCCTATCTTGTTATTTTTGCTGTCTGTATTGATGACGAGAGTTCCTCGGAAAAAGACAATGACGCAAACCAAAGATTTACCCTCTACCAAAATCGTTCAATGCGCCTAAAGAAGTTTTCACTTCAAAAATATTTTGATGAAAGTCATTTTTAAAAATTTTGGAAAAAAATATATTAATTAATGATAGTTTATCTAAGTTCTCTCAAAATTTTAGCCTGGGACGGCAATGAGAACACTATTGAAATAAATTTCAAAGTAAACTTGCCTTAAAATGTATGCCCACACATATTATATACAAGAGTTATGCTTAAGCGATAACCTACTAGAGAAAACCTTTACAAAAAAATTTATGTGCACCGGGAAAAAAAAGAAAAGGAACTCAAAATGAAATTTAACTTACAAACCATAACTGAAAAAACTGAAACTACTAATTTTCAAATCTCTTCGCCTTCAATCAATCCGACTGGTTTGGGAACTGGTGATCGGATCCCTTCTCTACCCACCCAACCATGGTTCTCAATTTGAGCTTCGGTTTGAAAACTCCAAAAAACTTAAAGATGCCAGTAGTTAGGTCATTAGTTTTATTTAGTTAGTTAGTTTTATTTAGTGTCGATTGTTATGTTGTTTAACATAAAGATAAGTTTACTTATATAATTAGAATAATTTTATTGTAACATATTTCATATTTTAATATAATTATGTATATGGTATTTTATACATATTAGTCGTTCAGTTATATTTAAGACATTTAAAACCTTTCATTTAAAAAATTTAACAATTAAAAGAAAGCATTATTTACTCAGATTTTTATGTATGGGTGTGTGCGTGCGTAATTTCGGTTTTTTTTTCTTTCTTTTAAAGCTTATGAGCTATATGCTCACTTATGCACTTTAGATTTTGGCCACTTAAAAACTGAGTTTTATAATAGGGTTTTTTATAATATTATAATCTTTCTGTTTTTTTCGTTGTGTATTTTTGCAGATGATGTGATGATGTGGGTGTATTGACTGGGAACGGGAACTCAGAATGTCCTACGCTAGATTTAGTTAGAAGTGGTGTGAACTTTTAAAAATTCTGACTATGCCACAAATGGAACACCTCATGAAATTTTTCGAAATCCTTTCGGGCAAGGATACGAATTATTTGTGAAGCAAGGCAATTAAGCACTAAGTCCCTGCACAATAATCTATATATTTAATCAATTTGAAAAAAATGCGGCTCCGCGAAATAACTCCTTACGAAATAACGCCTAACAAAAAAAAAATTAAATAACTCCTAATGAAAGAACTCCTAACTTCTGGTGAAATAAGACCTAAAGAAAAGATGAAATAAAACCTAACATTTAGGGGTATGTTCATTATGAAATAAAACCTAAACGGAAATGATGAATTAAGTCTTAATTTTCAGAATATTAAAAAAGCAATTGTGGTTCTTCTGGAATATAAATAAGTCCCTTAATTTATTATAGTTGAATATATTTAAGCAACAATATTAAATAATGTATACCAAACGTGTCTATGAAATATGCCCATAAAACGAAAAAAGGCATGTCCGTATAGAGCACAAATGGTTTTTTTATTTATGATATAACTATTTGCCCTTATACGAAATATGGTTTTTAAAATTCCACACTTGAAGAAATTACAGAAAATACCGTTTTAAAACCGGCTTTTGTTTACAAAATAACAAGAAACCAGCTCATTTAAACAAATTAAAATAACTCCTAACATCGATGAAATTACTCCTAACAATACTAAATGAAATAACTCCTATTTAGGACTTATTTAACACTTTTTTCACGTGAAATGACGCCTTACTTTGAATGGGAAATTTTTAGGAGTTATTTCATTTTTTTGTTAGGAGTTATTTAGTTAGGAGTTATTTCGCGGAGCCAAAAAATGCAGACAAATTAAAATTATTTTATTATAAACTTTAATAAATTCCAATTACCTTTGACAAAAAGATCTTCTAAGATTTTCAGGATCTGCTTTCGGGACTTTTATTAACCTCCCCAAACTTTTAAGCTGGATCAATTAGGAACCACTGTTATGATTTCAATATTTATTTTGAGTGGAAATTAACTAATTTTACCACTTTTTTTTAAAACTTTGACTGTTACTCAAAAAAGCAGAATGGAAATGCTCGAGAAAACTTTACAATTTTATTAAGAGACCTATTCATTGGAGAGTTGGTTTGAACCTCGTGGTTTTTAGGATGTATAAACTTATTTTCGAACTATTTAATATGAAATTTCCTAATGGTAGAACAAGATAACTAGCGCTAACATTTGTCATAACCAACTAAATAGAATTTTTAGAACCAACGGATTTTGAATGTCGTATTCTTGTGATTTTTCACAAGACAAGGTGACCAGTTGTCATGTATAACAATATTTAAAATAAAGCAAATAAATTATATAAATTTTTAATACGACATCCATTACAGTGAACAAGTTATGCTGAGCTCTTGTTACACTTTCATCGTTAAAAAAGGCGATGTATATAATAACCGTGCCGTTCCTGCTAGGTCATGCGCTCAAGTATACTTACGAAAAAACATATGGTGCAAATACTTTGAGAACATAAAAAAAAGTTAGAGATGCCCAATGTTAAAAAACATATTCACATATGATGTTGAGGATCAAAGTCAATAAATGTTTTTAGACAGACGCCAACTCAATACATTATTTAATGAAACCAAAATCTTTTTTCACTGTCTCATCGTAAATATTTTTTCTTATTTTGGAGTTGTAATGTCATACGTGTTTTTATCGTACAGTAAATTCATTATATATTGAGGATCAAAGTCAATAAATGTTTTTAGACAGAGGCCAATTTGATACATTAATCAATGAAACCAAAATCTTTTTTCAATGTGATCTCAGTGTAAATTTTTTTTTTATTTCTAGTTTTGGAGTTTTACCGCCATTCATGTTTTTTATTGTTAATAAATGCTCTTATAATTTCGGTTAGTACCCAAAATGATAAACGTTTTTAGAAATAAATGTATTTTTTAGAACTATTCCTGTAGAAAAAGATCAAAAAACTTACAATTTCTTGTTCCAATGCAAACACGTAATGATTAAAAAACTTGTGCAGTTTTTCATTGGTGTAATTTATACAAAGTTGTTCAAACGAATTTATTGCAAAGTTCTCAAAACCAAAAATATCCAAAACTCCAAGAAATCTTCTTCCATCTTGCCCTGGGTTGATACAATTATTTATTTGACTGATAAGCCATGCGAAAGTTCTGGAATATAAAGCTTTTGCCATAGCATGTCTGTTTTCACGAGCCTGAAATATTTCAAGAGAAAAAAATTTAATGTTATATTTTTTATTTATATTTGTAAATTGGATTTGAGTAACATGAATCGTTTGTGTTTTCTTTAATTTCAATATCGTTGTAGATTCTTAATAGGCACCAGTTGTTTTTTTTTTGATACAATTTTATATGAGCAGAATTAAATAAAATGTTTTATTTATTTCATATTTATTTATATAAAACTAGACAATCTGAAAGACGTTGTTCTGCGCCCTCCTGTCTTCCATAAATATAAGTGAAGCTCTATATGTCATGTTGTGTCTCATGACATCAATTCGTTAATTCGTTTAAAAGTTATGCGATCACAAACAGGTGCACCAATGATTTTATGTGTATATAAATAGTAAATTTTCGTATATATCTCCACCCTTAAAAGGACCCTAAAAAACCCTAAAAAAATAAAAAAGTAGTTTTTATTTAAACAGTATATGTTGTGAATTTATTCAAAATATGTCCATAAATAAGAATTTTTGACCCCAGCGCCACCTAAAAGGATCTAACAAAAACAAAAACCGTTCGGAGCACCACACGAACATACACGAACACGGTGTGAATTCAAGGTGAGTTTTATGGTACTAGATCACTTGTGCTCATTATACAGTGCGGTATTACGAGCTTACGTTTGTCGTATTAAATTCAACAGTTAGCGTTTATCGGATCAGATGTTCAATTTCATACGCTTGCTGAAAAGAGGCTGAATATTCTTGTACGATAGTTGAAATTTAATACAAATTGTTTATTTTCCGAAATATGTAAGTATAAAAGTGATGGAAATAAGTTTTTGAATAGGATTTGAACAAAATCAATGCGATATTTTCAGTACAAGAGTTGTGAGCTCGAAAACTCAACTGGAGTGTCTTTTAATTGAAGAAAACGGAGACCTGACAAGAAATAATCGTCCCGAATTAAATTCATGTGGGCCACCAGTTCGTTTATTAGCTTTTTCAAAAAAATATATTTTTCAAAACTTTAGATTCGATTATTTTTTAATGCCAAATAAGTATACCGTACTGAATTCAAAAATGAAATATTTTCCGAATTGAACAAATTTCTAAAAATTAGACACGATTTTTCCGCAGTTTATCACAATGAAACCGTGGCAACCGTAGAACGCAATCATAGAGTTTTCAACGAATATCTTCATGAAGCAATAAACAATAAGTTCTTTGCAGAACAAACTACCTAGCAGACTAGACCGACTAGCTACATCAACACTTCAATAGTCTTCTGTGGTTTCTGCAATCCATCCTTTGATACATTGATAACTTTATACGAACACTTTCAGTTTAATTAAAACAGAAATATCTGTGCCGTCTTTCAAAGCAATGCTGTTCTACTATTTTGCAAAAACCAAATTCTTTGTTTAAATACTTTTTTATCACGAATCAATTTAGGAAAAAAAATGTTGCATTAAGTTGAAAGCGCAATTGAAAAAACGGACCGTTTGGTTTTTAATTTTTTTCTTTTAAAGGAGGTCTAAAATATGTCTGTCTTAACACATTCCCAAAATTTGGTCTGAAACTAATTTAAAATAAGAATATTACGACCACTTGTCATGGGCACCTGAATCTCATCAATACCATTGCTTATGAATACCCCTGGTATTTACACCAGCGCCCTCTAGCTACGCAGTGAATTAAAATTTATTTACACTCAGACGTGACATCTCCTTTTATTCTAAAACGTTCGTTTAAATAAAATGGTCAACAACGTGCTTGAGAGGGAAAAACACCAATAACACAGTACGACAAAATCAATTTTCATGTAAAGTTAAAAAATAACCAAAAATGTACGAAATTCATTAAAAATACAATGTTGTTAATTTTTAACACAAAATAATAGTTAAGATTTCATATTAATTTTTGTATTTTTACATTACATTTACATTACATTGCATTACATTTTATTTTTGGTTATTTTTTAACTTTACATGTAAATTAAAGCGCCATCTAGACGAGAAAAAATTGTTTTTTTAATAAAAAAAAATCCAAATTTAAATTTCTTTTCAAAACTGGCTCAAACATTAAAATCGGTTCACCCATTCTGTTTTTATAGAAATTTTTATAATAATATAACATTACAAGTGAACCCCCACGGTCCTTCGAAGCTTAAAAATCGATTTTCTCAAAATTCTGACGTGCTACAGCAAAACGCCGAGACACGTATTTCTTTATTTTAAGCCTATTTTCGTATTCTGTTAGCATTTCTTATGTGTACCAACCACTGTCGTACTGTGTAATAAGGGAAAACTTAGCGTCGGTGCGTATAAACCGGTTTCTAAAAATGGCGTGATTCGACACGTGTTTAAATCGATAGCCAATGATAACGGCGGAATTAGCGTCGTACCAACTCTACCAGTACATACTACATGCTGATGGTCAGTTCCACAAAAAAAGGGGCAATGTTGGACAAACATCGTAGTTTTCCTGCGCAAATGCCGTGGGAATGCCATGAGAACGCACACTAATCGAGAATATGTGGCAACCCTGTACCGAGTACGAAATAGTACGAATAGGAAAAAATGCACCTAAGGGTGAGCGAAGCTGTAGTGTACCGATAAACAAAACATTGTTCGAGTTCTATTGTAAGACTAACTTTTATTCTTCATTGTTTATATACAATAACTTCTTACAGAAAGAGATATGTTACGGTTACTTATGTTCATATATTAGTATAATACATGTCATATATAAGTATAAGACTCGTACGTACTGATAATAATATGTTAATGAAGACAGTGATCATTATAAGAGACTGAGTACTCTACATCTCCCCTTTTAAGAAAATCACCAAAACAAAAGTAATTATGCAAACTAAAATTTTTTTGATTTCTTAAGAAGTGGCAATTATTTGAAAGTTTTCATAAAAATTTATAATAGGGTGGCTCCCGTTTGTATGAAAACAAGAAAAGTTAGCACGAATTGTTGACGGCGTAGACTTAAAATATTTGATTTGGTATAAAACTAAAATCTAGAAAGTTTCGTGCCGATTGATGAACTTTTAGAACTCGCTCAAGAGCCCAAAAGTTGGAGAATCGTTTTGTATGGGTTTTTCTTGGTATTTAATCAAAGAAGTAATGATAATAATCCTTGAAGTATATTTTTTTAAAAGAACTTGGTATGCACTTCGTTTTTTTATTTAAAAGCTTTTTAAAATGAGGTTTCAAATGTAAAAATCGGATGAAAATAACCACAATTGTAATATTTTACTTTTCGAAAACTTTACTTGTTGTAATAAAAAAAAAAATCGTAAAATTCAAATTTTAAAAAATTTCAGTGGAATGTTGTTGTTTTATTGAATGTATATTGATTCATGTGAATGTATATTGATAAAACACCTGTTTATGTTCAAAATTATCGATTGCCATATTCGCAAAGGGAAGAAATCAATAAGGCAAGTAGACATCTTATTGCAATAGTTTAATAGAACTTAGCTTTTCTAATTACAATAGTCCTTTGATTCTGGTTCCAAAAAAGATTCAAATAACCAAAAGTCGTACCGTATGTGTGTAGATTTTCGCGCAGTAAACAAAAAACTAGTTGCCGATAGATTTCCACTAGCTCGCGTAGATGACATATTAGACAACTTTGGAAGGGCCAAATATTTTTCCACTTTGGATTTGTTTTCTGGATTTCACCAAATACCACTTCACGAAGATTCTCGAGATATTACTTCGTTTATATTTCGGTATAAATGTTGCACCAAACTCCTTTTCAAGAATAATGTCAATTGCATTTTCAGGCCTATCGCCAAACCAAGCATTCCTCTACGTTGATGACGTAATTGTAATCGGATGTAGTGAAGTACATCACTTAAATAACTTGTCGAAAGTTTTCGATACTTGTAGGTCATTTAATCTTAAACTAAACCCACTTAAGTGCAAATTTCTTCGACCAGAAGTTACTTTTCTATGTCATAAATGTACCGCTAATGGTCTTTTACCAGACAACTCCAAAATGCGTGCAATGCAAAGTTATACAAAGCCCATTGACAAAGATTCTGTAAAGCGATTTGTTGCTTTTGCAAACTACTATCGTAGATTCATACCTAATTTTGCATTGTTAGCAGCACCGCTGAACAATTTAAGCAAGTAAAATGTGAAGTTTGTATGGGACAACGAATGTGAAACAGCATTTGAGAAATTAAAATTGGCTTTAACATCTCCGAAATTGTTGCAATATCCAGATTTCAACAAAAAATTTGTGATAACTGTTGACGCATCTAAAGTTGGATGTGGGGCAATATTGGGCCAAGATCATAATGGTGATGATTTGCCAATCTGTTTTGGTTCTAAATCTTTTAAAAAATCTGAACAAAAGAAATCAATCATAGAATTGGAGCTATTAGCTATTTATTTCGCTATAAAACTATTTCTACCATATGTTTACGGTATAAATTTTACAGTAAGATCAGATCACAGACCTTTAGTTTATTTATATAACATGAAAGATCCAGCTTCAAAACTTTCTAGAATCAGACTTGAACTATCGGAATATTAAACTATCGTATTTCAATCGATGATCTCAAAAATAAAAGCAATCATGTTTTGGCTATGACAACACGTGCAATGACTAAACACAAGCAACTGACTCAATTTCACAGAGCCACTTATCAAACAAGGACAGTGTATTAGACAAAATTCTAGTCTATGATAAATTTTCATATAACTTCAATAATAAAATACCAAAAATCAGGTCTCAGATTATATATAACGAAAATAATGAAATTTTAAATATCCACATTTATGCACATCTCTATGCAAAACGAAAACTTTTGAATTTGGTGATGACGAATAGATCGCTTTCGATAAATTAAAAACAGCTCTTATTTCTAGTCCAGTCCTGGTACATCCAGATTTTTCTAAATATTTTTGTGTTCATATCGACGCTTCCAACATCGGAATTGGCGGCGTTCTGTTTCATAAATACGATGAGGGTGGTGAACATCCTATCGCCTATTATTCAAAGAAACTCACGCCAGCCCAGAAAAATTATTCGGTAACAGAGCGAGAATGTCTAGCGGTTGTTACGGCGCCTTTCACGGTCATAACGGATCACTCCAGCCTTAAATGGCTAATGTCGCATAAAGACTTAACTAGTCGATTGGCGAGGTGGAGTTTGTATCTGCAAAGCTTTAGTTTCGAGATAGCTCACAGCAAAGGGGCTCAGAACGTTGTTCCCGAGACATTATTACGCGTGAACGAAAAAAGTTGTGAGATAAAGGCATTGATTGACCTCGCGTCACCAGAATTTCAAAGCGAAGAGTAAAGAGATTTGCTAAATACTATATCCGAGAATCACTCTCAATTGCCTGACCTCAAGATTATCGATTGTTTTGCTTGTAAGCGTACGGTTCCGTCTGATGGTACACCCGATGGTGAAGATTTTTCATGGAAACTATGGATTCCAGCGCCTTTGACAAATTCAATTATTGCTAATGCACACCAACCTCCTCATGTCGCTCATGGTGGCTTCACCAACACTTTGAAGCGTATCAAAGAATATTTGTATTTCCCCAATATGAACCATTAAGTGCTCAACTTTGTTAAGATTGTCAAGTCTGCAAAGAATGTAAGCCAGCTCTAATAGTTTTAAGACCGCCTATGGGACAAAAGTCGCAAATAGTAAGCCCATTTCAAAAAATCTATGTGGATTTTCTCGGTCCTTACATTCGTTCTAATAAAAAAAATACTTACATATTTAAAGTCTTAGACTACTACACAAAATTGACCCTGTTAAAAGAAATGACAAAAGCTACCGCGCAAATTGTAATCAATTTTCTGATTTCAGACGTTTTCCATAAATTCGGTACAACTGAAATAATCATGTCGAATAATGGCGTACAATTTTAAAGTAAAGAATTCGCCGAAAAAATTGGAAACTTCGGCATGAGGCATGTACGTACCGCAAATTATGCTCCTCAAGCCAACGCTTCGGAGAAAGTAAACCAGTCCATTCTGGCCACTATCCGTTCATATCTCGACCAAGATAAAGCACACTGGGACCAACATTTGTCAGACATTGAATGTGCCTTGCGTTCTTCCGTACTCTCCTCGATAGGAATAACACCTTATTTTGCTCTCTTCGGTCACTGAAGAAACTGGGTCTGCTCAGCTATCCTGAAACTTTGGTGATATCAAAACCAGTTAGACAAGAATTGATTCGAAAAAAAATCCGTGAGAAATTTCATAAAAGCCACGAACAGAATGTAAAACGGTATAATTTAAAAAGTCGAAAAATTAAATTTCAGCCTAGACAGGAAGTTTACAGACGAAATTTTCAGCTTAGTGATTTCTCTTTCCCAAACTTTCAAAGGGCTTTTTTAAGTGTCGCATCGTGAGGGCAGCAGGTAAAAGTCTTTATGAGACAGAAGATTTAAGTGGAAAGACGTAATGAATTTTTCATGGCAAAGACCTAAGATATGTAAGGAACCTTCTAGGCTGGGGTGTCGCTCGCCGACACCAGGGTTCTTGACAATTATTTATACTTTATCTAACTATGGCACCAAGTCAAAACACCCGCTTGTTACACGTTACAACAGCTTTATTATTCAGTATTTCTTACTATATGCTTACAAATAAATTACTATTTGAATAACTTACGACTATAGTCAAAATATATTAAATTGTTAATGGTAGGCCTATTTCTGATTATCAAAAATGAATTTAGGATTGATTGCTCAGTTTATCTGAATGGGTATAGATTTGATTACTACTATTACACGGTTGTCCTTGTTGACATACGTAATTACCGCACGAAACCAATGGGAGTGAAAATATAGGGTGGGATCGTGAGACAAGGGAAGAAAATTATGGCGGGAACTGGTTGCGCTAACGACTATGAATCCCAGTTCAGGCCGAAATCGAATTGAAGATTCGGTTAGGAAATAAAATTTTACACTTTGAAACTTATGGCGGGAACTGGTTGCGATTAACGACTATGAATCCCAGTTCAGGCCGAAATCGAATTGAAGATTCGGTTAGGAAATAAAATTTTACACTTTGAAACTTATGGCGGGAACTGGTTGCGCTTAACGACTATGAATCCCAGTTCAGGCCGAAATCGAATTGAAGATTCGGTTAGGAAATAAAATTTTACACTTTGAAACTTATGGCGGGAACTGGTTGCGCTTAACGACTATGAATCCCAGTTCAGGCCGAAATCGAATTGAAGATTCGGTTAGGACATAAAATTTAACACTTTGAAACTTATGGCGGGAACTGGTTGCGATTAACGACTATGAATCCCAGTTCAGGCCGAAATCGAATTGAAGATTCGGTTACGAAATAAAATTTAACACTTTGAAAATTATGGCGGGAACTGGTTGCGCTTAACGACTATGAATCCCAGTTCAGGCCGAAATCGAATTGAAGATTCGGTTGGAAAGACAAATAAGAATTGACACTTTGGTAGTGGTGGCGGGAATTGGTCGCGATGGGCTGACTAACGTCACGCGGTAATAATTCTAATGGTTTCCAAACGACGCGAATTTACTCCCTTCAGATATCCTGGCACCAAAATAATACAATAACACTCGATATACTTATTACATTGATACCTCAACCATTTCACACTCTTTGTTCTTGTCTATACTATGCCTGTGTCCTTGATGGTATCTGCCGCTGCTTCTGCCGATGTTCTTCCTTTGGCCTCTGTCGCTGCCTCTGTCGACGTCCTTTCTTTGGCCTCTGTCGCTGCCTCTGTCGACGTCCTTTCTTTGGCCTCTGTCGACGTCCTTTTGTCTCTGTCGCTGCCTCTGTCGACGTCCTTTCGCCTCTGTCGCTGCCTTTTGTTCGCACTAGTGGAGCTGCACACGTCTTATCGTCTCGGTGGTTGATAGGAACTGACTCTTGTTTCTCTTCAGATGGCCCTTTAAAGTCCTCTGGCTGCTGGCGGCCCAGCCTCATGTTGCGGCAACATCTCTCTCACACGGTGGCAACAGACGCTCCGTTCGGCGCTCTGATTGGCCAACAACGTCGTGTGATGTTGCGGTCTCTACTGTAAGTGCTCACCTCGCCATTGCAGTCCCGTTGACGTGCCGAAAAGAAAAGAAAATAAACAAATGAGTCATACTGCAGTGAAATGACCCTGTGGTAAATCTAGGCATATGCCTCAGTAACTATATATAAAACATAATACCCATGTTCTTCTATTTTAAATTCATTCTTAAAGTTTATTATTTTATCCTAAAATTCTAGCGGATCACTAATAATAATAATAAAAAAATGCCTTAATTCTAATACAAAAAAAAATATAGAAATTTAATTCAATGTGCTACAACTAATCTAAGACTGGCTGTCGTGTCCCCTCTCAATCTCTGCTTCCTGTTCTCGTTTAGGCCGTCATGCCACGGTGGTCTGTGGGACTGTGAGTGGTGGACGACCCAGTGGTAAATCTGTAATGAAGAAATAGAAGGTGAGTTGAAGCTAACATGTAAGGGTAAAACTTGGTAAAAGTTTTAGTTCTTACATCTCCCCCTTACTACCGGTAGGTGTGTTGAATATGCACCTCTCCTTGGCGCGTGATGGTGACTCGGAATTGATGGGGTCCGATAACCTCGCGGAATCTGACGTTTCGTCCTGGTCTCCACGATTGGCGTCGCTGATCGATTGTCTTCTGCAGACGTGTAGTTAGACCCTCGGGTAATTGTGGTCGGAGGGTTGAGGTTGCTGGCCGTTGGGTGATCTCTCCTGAGTCGATCTCACTTCCTGGGTCTAAGTTCAGGTAATGCTCATGACCGGATGGACTCTTTTGGTCTTCGTCTTCTGACGGTGGTGCAGGGTGCCATTGAGGCACCTGCTCATCCTGCTCTACGTCCTCATCCATCTCGAATGCATTTTCGTTGCCGATTTGTTCTAGCCGAACTCTTATGGCACGTGATGGCTCACTGTCTTCGCTTGACGTCCACTGTGGAGAACCGAAGAACTCTTGGAACCTTAAAGCCTCTCTATTTGGTGGTGGTGAGCCGTGCCTGGCGTCGAGGTCGTGGGCTGCGTTGTCCTGCGTCGATGACGATGTTTGCAATTGCGAGCGCTGGTGCCTTGTATCGACTATGCCGGCATGGGTGGGACCACTGAGGTCCGTGCGGCATGATGGTGGCGCTGTGGGTAAGCAATCGCTTGTGTTGTCGCTCGAATCGTCGGAATAGCCCTCGGGTACGAGCCTGCGTGCAACTCGTCGACGTTTTCGGAATGGCTTTTCAGAGCTGGTGGCAGCTGTAGGGGTTTCACGCGTGATTTTCTGCATGCCCGGCAGGTATAGTTGGGGCAGCTTTGCTCGTATGGGTTCGCTCACAAGACCCTGGATGAGTTGAGCGAGCTCGAATCGTTTATTGGCTGCCTCCTCTGGTGAAAACCACTGCTGACCACCCACTTCTCGAAGGTCTCGTTCTGGGTTGCGTAGAAATAGGTCCACAAAATGTAGCAGAAAAGGCCCGCAGTCGCTGCTATTGGGTTGCTGTGGCACTGCGATTTCGTGGCAAGGCAGCACTTGTCCAAACAGCCGCGCTGTTTGGACGGACTTGGCCGTTGTCGGAGGCAGATTATGGCTACGTACCAGTGTAGCGCTTCATTGATTGGTACAATGATGAATGTTTTGTGTACCAACTGTATTCGTCGAGTCCAACCTTTCACGGTCGCATGGCGTTGTTGATGTGTCACATTTACGCCTGCCTGCATGAGTTTTGCGAAAAATTGTGTGCTGAAAATGTGTGTGTCATTTTGTAATTTTTCTGCCTGTTGCGCCAATAGCCATTTGAGGAAGACGTTAATGAGCGTATCGTTGAGGAAAAGTCCGGTTTCGATTCGTTGGTAGTCGTTTCGGTACACGGTATAGCTGCCTGGTCCTGGGGGATATCTTAAAAGCACCTGCGGTGCTGCTGACTCTGATCGCAGTAACTCATGTCGACGCGTGGGTAATGTTGTAGACGATATCGTAGCTGCCATCCTTATTGAATCGATTGAGCACTCGGGTTCAGTCTGAATGCGAAATACTGCTTCCTCCGTGTTATGCTGGTGAGCCTGCCCTTTGCCTTCATGTTGCATGTTTGATCTTGCGTTGGTATTGCTTCCCCTGGTGATATGGTTTTCTTTAAGCGAATTACATAACTTTACTTGTTAGTACTTACTCAGATTATACAGTGCTGTTTATAAAAAATTCTAAATTGTTGATGCAGTTTTAGCGATAATACCTCCTGTTCATGCAACTCACTAGCACTGACTGGAATGATGCATTTGTTGTTTATCCCTTAACGGTCAAATATTTGATTTGTTTTGAGCACTGCCAGACTGCTGTGTATGTCACGAAGTTGGTCGCTTGCGATCAGTATATGACCTAATGTCTGCACGGCCGATGTTGCACATGACTTCCGTTCAGACAACCGTCGTAACGTAATTGTAAGGTTGCAGTCAGGTTTAATTACTTTTCTTTCTTAGGGCTGTTGGTGGTAAACGCTCCATTTTACCTACTTTTGCTCGCATGGTCGTTGACACTACTATCGATGGCTATCTTAACGCGCTACCCAACCTTTTCCATTCCAATTATAGCAAACAACTTAAATTTCTGTCTCGACTACCCTTTTGTTAACACATTTTTTTTTTCGATCTTAGCAGTTGTTAACGCAGATGCGGCTGCGCTCTGCAGTTTTCTACACAGATGCCGCTGCGGTCAGCAGTTGTTAACGCAGATGCCGCTGCGGTTCGCAGTTGTTTACGCAGAAAACTTCTACTCATTATGCCCTTTTGATAACGCAGTTGGCCCTGCAACATGTAGTTATTTCCGCGGGTACGGCCGCGCTATTCGTTCAATTGTATGAACCGAAGTCTAATACACTTTTGATAACGCAGTTGGCCCTGCGCACATGTAGTTATTTCCGCGGGTACGGCCGCGCTTTTCGTTCAATTGTATGAACCGAAGTCTAATGCACTTTTGATAACGCAGTTGGCCCTGCGCACATGTAGTTATTTTCCGCGGGTACGGCCGCGCTCAGCAGTTGTTAACGCAGATGCAGCTGCGCTCTGCAGTTGTTCACGCAGATGCCGCTGCGGTCAGCAGTTGTTCACGCAGATGCCGCTGCGGTCAGCAGTTGTTCACGCAGATGCCGCTGCGGTCAGCAGTTGTTAACGCAGATGCCGCTGCGGTTCGCAGTTTTTAAGGTGGATGCTGCCGCCCTTACGCAGAAAACTTCTACTCATAATGCCCTTTTGTTGACGCAGTTGGCCCTGCGAACATGTAGAAACTTTCTGCTCACTATTTCTCGTTCTCTGCCACATCGCCGTAGTATCTTTTCAGATCACTCACGTGGGCTATCTTAACTCGTGTCTCACCTCTCCTCTTTACCTGTGCAATAACTGGTGAACGGTACCCCATCACGCAATATGGTCCCTCGAATTTTGGCGCTAACTTGGCCGCGAAGCTATTTATGGCGCTGGACAGTGGATGCTGTTTCACCAGAACGAGGTCACCGACGGCAGGTTTCCAATTGCGACGACGCAAATTATAGTAGCGTGCTTGGTCGCGAGATGTCTGACTGAGCTTGTGGCGCACAATTTTAAATATTTCTTGAAGTTGTGCAGCGCGCCCTGTTGGTGATTTAACTTCTCTTCCTGTGCCCACCGTATATTCGTCAAACAGTGCTCCTGGTAGCCGTGGCTCACGGCCTTGAACTAAAAAGGCAGGGCTATAGCCTGTAGTGTCTGACTTACTGCTGTTTATGGCCAGTGTGAGTTCCGGTAATTGCTCATCCCAAGTCCTGTGCTGCTCCTGGCTAAATTGAGCAATCATCGTTTTTAGCGTTTTGTTTACGCGCTCCGTCGGGTTTTCTTGAGGCGTATACGGAGCCGTATACTGTTGCCTGGTGCCGATGTCTTGCAGGAACTTGCGGAATGAGCGGCTGGCAAATTGGGTTCCATTGTCAGTAATAATCACTTTCGGCGCACCGAATCGAGCCAAGATTCGCTCACGGAAGCTCTTCTTTAGGCTGTCGCTGGTTGCTTTGCGTAGGGGTATGGCCTCGGTCCACTTGCTGAATTTGTCGAAAAATACCAATATCATGGTGTTTCCATGCTTTGACCGTGGTAAAGGCCCCACAAAGTCTGCGCAAACCGTCGCCCATGGTTCCTCTGCGATATGCGTCAGCATTTTTCCCGCTGGTGCCTGTTGGTTTCCTTTATAGCGCTGACATGTCTCACAGCGCCTAACATACCGGCTTACATCTCGAAAAAGACCTGGCCAATAGTACCGACTGGTCACTCTACTGATGGTTTTCCGGATTCCAAGATGGCCAGCGGTCGGTTGATTATGATTTTCGGCCATGACCCTTGCGCGTAAGTATATTGGAACGCACATCTTCCATGGTGCTGAGTCCTCGTCGCCAATCTGGTTGGGAATATGCCGATAAAGCTGCCCGTCTTCTTCTAAATAATCAGCGAACTTCTCAGGGTCATTTCTTACCTCTGTTTTGCGTTTTTCTATCCAATTACATGTCTGCGTTTCTTCTGCCGTTCTACGTAAATCTTCCATGGGTTGGCGCGATAGTGCATCCGCTACTACATTTAGTTTGCCGCGTCTATACTGTACTTCAAAATTGTACTGTTGAAGTTCCAGTGCCCACCGCGCTATCCGGCCGGACGGGCTGTCAATGGAATTCAACCACTTTAGAGACAGGTGATCCGTTATGACGATGAACCGGTATCCTTCCAGGTAGCATCTCATCTTTCTAATGCCCCACACGATAGCCAGGCACTCCTTCTCTGTCGGACTATAGTTCTTCTCAGCCTGTATTAAGTGCCGGCTTGCATAGGCTATCACTCGCTCTGTGCCGTCAAAATCTTGGGTTAACACTGCTCCTAACCCATAGTCGCTGGCGTCGGTCTGCAACACGAAGGTTCGATTAAAATCGGGACAAGCCAGAACTGGTGCTTCAGTCAGCTTCTTTTTTAACAAGTCGAACGCCATCTGTTGGTCAGAGCCCCATCGCCAGTGTTTTCCTTTCTTAAGGAGCAGTGTCATCGGGTGTACAATGGTAGAAAAATCAGGTACAAATCGTCGATACCATGAAGCTACGCCCAGGTATCGACGCAGCTCACGAAGATTCGCTGGTGGTGTCAACTGCTTGATGGCTGCAACTTTTTCGGGGTCGGTATGAATGCCTTGCTCACTTACCACGTGCCCTAAGTATTTCGTTTCGGCACGGAAGAATTCACACTTCTCAACATTCAACTTCAAATTTGCTGCACGCAACCGCTGGAACACTTCCTTCAAGTTCCTCAAATGTTCGCTTTTAGAGCTTCCGGTGACGATAATATCGTCCAAGTAAGCAAACGCGTATGGCTCTAACTCGGGTCCGATTACCTTATCCAAAGCTCTCTGAAATGTTGCTGGAGCCGAATGCAGTCCGAAAGGCATCACTCGCCACTGGTATAGGCCACGTCCGGGCACCGTGAAAGCGGTATACTGTTTGCTATTTGGGTCCATTGGTATCTGCCAGTACCCATTCTTCAGATCTAGGCTACTAATGTATTTTGCGTTGCGTAGCCGATCAAGGATATGATGAATTCGTGGTAGAGGGTAGGCGTCAGGGATAGACCTCGCGTTCAGTTGGCGGTAATCGACACAGAGCCTCCAGGTGCCCGTCTTCTTCTTCACCAACACGATTGGTGCACTATGAGGGCTAGGTGATGGCTCAATGCACCCTTTCGCGAGCAGCTCGTCGACCTCTTGATTGATTATTTCCTGCATCGCAGGATTGCGTGGGAAATAACGCTGTTTTAAAGGTCTGTCATCCGTCATAATGATCTTGTGACTGACTCCTCTGGCAGGCCCTTTCAGTGCCTCAAACTTGGCTAATTCTTCCTGCAAAAATGCATTTACTTGGTCCGTTGTAGCATCTGGCTCTTCGTATATGGTCGTACATGCTGCTGCACCAACGTCGGTCTGATTAGTGGCTCGTAAGGTGATGGTTTGGTCACCACAACTAAATTTAGCCTCAGTTTTTAGGAGAAAATCCATGCCTAAAAGCAAATCATCTGCTACTCCTGGAAGAATGAGTAACATCAACTCACATCTTGTTGAGCCCATTTCTACTTCAACGACTAAAGTCTCTTCTATTATCCGTAATGAACCGTCGGCCATTCGTACATTCGTAGCTAGCAGCTGGCTATTCTCCGGTGTCCTTAGCTTGTCGGCTAGTGTTTGGCTGGCGAAGCTCCGTGTAGCGCCTGTATCAATAGTCGCCTCGAGCTGGCAGCCCTCGATCAACACCTGCGCAAAAATCCGACGATTGTTGTAGTGTAGACACCTTAGTGTCGCCGAGGAGGCTGGTGACCGGGCTCGTTTCTTCCTCGGCTTGAGACGAGTCCTCTTGCGTTTCCCGTTACATGGTGTGGACAACATTCCATGGTCTTCCGGCCACGTCGACCGCACGCCCAACAAAATTGTACTTCTTCACCTCTACATCCTCGTTGAATATGGCCCTCTTGACCACATCTCCTACAAGCCGTACGAGGGTTGACATATTCCTCCGTATTAGGTTTAACTGGCGTAAGGCGGGAAGATTGTTCATTTATACGTTGCATTGTCGCCTCCTCACCACGTGTGTTTGGAGTAACCATCCGATGGTATTCGTCTCGGTGATATGACCCCGACCGATCGGCATGAGATCCTCCCTGGACCAGTTCAAAATCTTCTGCCATCATCTGTAGGTCCTCAAATGTGGAGAAATCTCGCCGCCGGATGTACAACTGGTAGTCTTTTCGGCAATTCCGAAATACCCGTTCTAGTTTCTGTTCATCTGTCCAATTTGCGTGCCTCATTAAATCAATCAGTTCCAGACTGTACGTTTTGAACCGCTCCTGCTGCTTCTGCACTCTGCCACGGATCTGATCTTCCAATCTCTCGAAGAAGCGGGCTGGTAAAAAGTATGTCAAAAACTTTTCTTTAAACTGCGCCCAAGAATCACCACTCGCTCTGTTGTTGCGCCACCATATGAGCGCACTATCCTTAAGTAATTCAGGCATCGTACGAGGCAAGTGGTCTTTGTCGAGGCCGTATACATTCGCCAACTCCTCAACTCTCTCTATAAACCCCAATGGGTCTCGGCTGCCATCACATTTGATGGACCACTTCCTCACCTGATCTATAACCCTGATGTATGCCACCGCTTCAGTGTGCTCACTCCGTCTTGTGGCTATCTCTGGCACCAGCACCCTTAGTGGCGTCTCTTCGAGACCCTGGAAACTTGCTGCAGGTGGGACCCCTAGACTTTTCGGTGATACTGCCCTCTTATCACTGTATTTACTTTCCAACTCTTGTAACCGTTGCTGCATTTGAGGGTCCTCCTCACATTCGGCCACCACTGCTGCGAAACGTTTCCTCAGCTCTTCAACTGTTCCATCTTCACTGTAGCCGAACTCCTGTGCGTAGACTAAGAGGTCGTCCTTCCTGAGTGAGTATATCCACGACGTTCGGACCATTGTGGCGTTTATGTCTAAATGCGTATGATGATAGAATCTGCTGACCCCTTCCGTTTCTCTTGCACCGTACCCCCTACCGGCGAGTATTCGAGTTCGACTAAACCTTACCCCCACCAAGAATTACCCCCTTAATGTCCTGCCTGTGAAAGGACAGCCCTTCTTGGAGTATAAAAATGTATTATCGGTAGTGACAGGCCAATTCAAAGTTAATTACATATTATTATATTTTTTTTTTTCAAACAGGTGTGAGCTACCTGGACTCAATATTTTCCGCTAAATTTGTTTCGATTTTTTTTTTATTCAAGACTTATCGAGTGTCGTCAACCAGACACAAACCCTGTCAGAACTTTTGTAAACTCGTAGAATCGTTAGACTAGATTTGGCCCCTCTTTGTTTATTAATTGGTCACGAGCGTAGTATTTTTCGACTACTTTCTTTACTGTCGACTCCTTCACTGTAGTATATTTTCAACTACTTTCTTTATTGTCGACTCTTCACTGTAGTATCTTTTCAACTACTTTCTCTTGCTGTCGGCAAACTCATTGACCCAAATGCTCATTGACCAATGAATAAACCGTAGTATATTTTCAACTACTTTCGTATCAGACACGGGCCAACTCTATCCCGAAAGTATTGGCTTTAGAATTCCCGCTCTATTTGTCGCGCAATTATCGAGATTTGAAAAGACACGGGAAGCAATCGCAAAGCTATTGTAATTCTTGTAACACGACTAAATATTTAGTTTAGTGCTCTAGCTGTGAATGACTTGGTGTCCCTGCTCGGGCGCCATTGTAAGGAACCTTCTAGGCTGGGGTGTCGCTCGCCGACACCAGGGTTCTTGACAATTATTTATACTTTATCTAACTATGGCACCAAGTCAAAACACCCGCTTGTTACACGTTACAACAGCTTTATTATTCAGTATTTCTTACTATATGCTTACAAATAAATTACTATTTGAATAACTTACGACTATAGTCAAAATATATTAAATTGTTAATGGTAGGCCTATTTCTGATTATCAAAAATGAATTTAGGATTGATTGCTCAGTTTATCTGAATGGGTATAGATTTGATTACTACTATTACACGGTTGTCCTTGTTGACATACGTAATTACCGCACGAAACCAATGGGAGTGAAAATATAGGGTGGGATCGTGAGACAAGGGAAGAAAATTATGGCGGGAACTGGTTGCGCTAACGACTATGAATCCCAGTTCAGGCCGAAATCGAATTGAAGATTCGGTTAGGAAATAAAATTTTACACTTTGAAACTTATGGCGGGAACTGGTTGCGATTAACGACTATGAATCCCAGTTCAGGCCGAAATCGAATTGAAGATTCGGTTAGGAAATAAAATTTTACACTTTGAAACTTATGGCGGGAACTGGTTGCGCTTAACGACTATGAATCCCAGTTCAGGCCGAAATCGAATTGAAGATTCGGTTAGGAAATAAAATTTTACACTTTGAAACTTATGGCGGGAACTGGTTGCGCTTAACGACTATGAATCCCAGTTCAGGCCGAAATCGAATTGAAGATTCGGTTAGGACATACAATTTAACACTTTGAAACTTATGGCGGGAACTGGTTGCGATTAACGACTATGAATCCCAGTTCAGGCCGAAATCGAATTGAAGATTCGGTTACGAAATAAAATTTAACACTTTGAAAATTATGGCGGGAACTGGTTGCGCTTAACGACTATGAATCCCAGTTCAGGCCGAAATCGAATTGAAGATTCGGTTGGAAAGACAAATAAGAATTGACACTTTGGTAGTGGTGGCGGGAATTGGTCGCGATGGGCTGACTAACGTCACGCGGTAATAATTCTAATGGTTTCCAAACGACGCGAATTTACTCCCTTCAGATATCCTGGCACCAAAATAATACAATAACACTCGATATACTTATTACATTGATACCTCAACCATTTCACACTCTTTGTTCTTGTCTATACTATGCCTGTGTCCTTGATGGTATCTGCCGCTGCTTCTGCCGATGTTCTTCCTTTGGCCTCTGTCGCTGCCTCTGTCGACGTCCTTTCTTTGGCCTCTGTCGCTGCCTCTGTCGACGTCCTTTCTTTGGCCTCTGTCGACGTCCTTTTGTCTCTGTCGCTGCCTCTGTCGACGTCCTTTCGCCTCTGTCGCTGCCTTTTGTTCGCACTAGTGGAGCTGCACACGTCTTATCGTCTCGGTGGTTGATAGGAACTGACTCTTGTGACTAATTTGAAATTAAAACTTTATTCGCACTAGCGGAGCTGCACACGTCTGATCGTCTCGGTGGTTGGTAGGAACTGACTCTTGTTACTAATTTGCAATTAAACTTTGTTCGCACTATCGGAGCTGCACACGTCTGATCGTCTCGGTGGTTGGTAGGAACTGACTCTTGTTTCTCTTCAGATGGCCCTTTAAAGTCCTCTGGCTGCTGGCGGCCCAGCCTCATGTTGCGGCAACATCTCTCTCACACGGTGGCAACAGACGCTCCGTTCGGCGCTCTGATTGGCCAACAACGTCGTGTGATGTTGCGGTCTCTACTGTAAGTGCTCACCTCGCCATTGCAGTCCCGTTGACGTGCCGAAAAGAAAAGAAAATAAACAAATGAGTCATACTGCAGTGAAATGACCCTGTGGTAAATCTAGGCATATGCCTCAGTAACTATATATAAAACATAATACCCATGTTCTTCTATTTTAAATTCATTCTTAAAGTTTATTATTTTATCCTAAAATTCTAGCGGATCACTAATAATAATAATAAAAAAATGCCTTAATTCTAATACAAAAAAAAATATAGAAATTTAATTCAATGTGCTACAACTAATCTAAGACTGGCTGTCGTGTCCCCTCTCAATCTCTGCTTCCTGTTCTCGTTTAGGCCGTCATGCCACGGTGGTCTGTGGGACTGTGAGTGGTGGACGACCCAGTGGTAAATCTGTAATGAAGAAATAGAAGGTGAGTTGAAGCTAACATGTAAGGGTAAAACTTGGTAAAAGTTTTAGTTCTTACAGATAGTCAAGAGAAAATTTTTTAACTACATCGATTTTGAGTTTAAGTTGAGAGAGCGAATGGTGCTACTTTCCCTATTTATCTCTCAAGCAGGGAAGCTTGTCGAGAGTCCCTGGGTTTGTCATGGGCACCTGAATCAGGTCAATACCATTGTTCATGAGTACCCCTTGGTATTTATACCAGCGCCCTCTAGCGTAGCAGTGAGTGCAAATTTATTTACTCTCAGATGTGACATCTCCTTTTATTCTAGAACGTTATCTATTCTAGAAAACACCAACAAAAAGGGAAAACTTAGAGTCGGCCGCCTGAACTGGTTTCTAAAAATGGCGTGATTCGACACGCGCTTGAATCGGTAGGCAATGATGGACAAACATCGTAGTTTTCTTGTGTAAATGCCGTGGGAGTGCCATGAGAACGCACCCTAATCGAGAACATGTGGCAACCCTGTACCGAGTACGAATCAAAAAAATGCACCTCGGGGTGAGCGAAGCTGTAGCAGAGGATCGCATTTATGGTAATTCCATTCATAGTAAATGCGAAATGAACAAAATCTTTTAATTTTTAACGAAAACTAACGGATTAGATAAGACTAAATCAAGCTGAAAAAAAAAGACAACTTGTTGAATGAAGTGGAGTCGACCAGTCGCACTGTGAACTGTACTAAATAGCGGCCGAGTGGCAGCAAATTCACGGTAAAGAAAAGTTAAATAGCTTCAACAATATTTTCCAAAGCAGCACAAGAACGGTGACACAGTAGCCGCAATAAAAGCCTTCCTCGGCGCTCATCGCACTCGTGGTGCCTAACTTCGTCAACCAGGCTATGCAGTTACATAGGTACATTACTCCAAGCTATCGGTAAGTACCTTAAATACCCATTCACCACATGACATAATTACTAAAAACGTAAATAATTTGCTCTAGAATAGCATCACAAATAGCAACGACACCTTTCAACACCAATAGCGCCAGTCGCTACGCAGCAGCTGCAACCACCACCACGCTGAGCGCCAGCACTCAACAGTGCAACCCGCGCACACCAACACTAGCGCTCTGCTGACAACTTCACACTACCGCAGGTACTCGTCGAAGTCTTTATTAACAGACATCAGCAATAGCCCAACATCCGCACTAGCGCTAAACGGTGCAACCAGCAGGCACAATAGTCAGCGCTCCGCAATGCAGCAGCATCTGCCAACTCCATCCACCACCATCAGTAGCGTTTTCCACCACTTAAACAACGTCAGCAGCAGCGGACACATTCAACTAGTCCTCTACGGGGCGCCGCACCAACAACAGCAGTTAACGTTTCGCTTAGCAGCACCACCATCATCATGCAATTCAGCACTCCGGCCATCACCCGAACCACCACATTACTACCACCAACAACAAAAGTGCAGAGCTTAGAAAGAAAATAAAAATTAAAAGAAACATAAAGGTACTAAAACTGAAAAAGCAAACTAAGATAAAAATCAGAAAAGAAATAGCTAGTGAAAGGTGTAAGAGAATAGTAAGCAAATAAATCGTGAAAACTAAAAAGAAATTTAAAAAGAAAGAAAAACTGAAAGAAGCTTAAAAGAGAGAGTAAAATGTAAGTCAAAGAGAGAGAACATTTTTTTAGAATAGAGAAAAGGAGTTTAAATTTAAGAAAAATAAAAAATAGAAAACTAAATTTAAAAAAAAAAACAAAAACAATTGAAAGAAAGAATTGAAAAAACTAGAAGCAAGTGAAAAGACGAAAACCTATAAAATAGTAAAAATGCAAAAGTGCTAATAAATAAGAACATTAAGAAAAGGTGATAAACTAAAAAGAGTACAAAGCTTAAATTTTATTAAATTTAATAAAATATAGAAAAACTTGAAATGTAAGAGAAGTGAAATAATACATAGAAAACTTAAAATATAAGAAGAGTGAAATTAAATATAGTCACTAGAGGATATATGATAAGAGAAAAAAATACTGAAAACGATAAAATTGAAAAATGGAGAAGCTAAAATATAAGAAAATAGTGATCTAAAAAATAAGAAAATGTGAAACGTTGAAGAGCTATGTATATAAAACTAAAGAACATAAAAATAGCATAAAACATAAAAATCGAAGAAAAATGTAGAAAATAGAAAAAAAAATAATACATAACATGCAATGAAGTGATAGTTAAAAGAAATAATACACTAAAAAAAAAAGAGAAATGAAAAGAGGTGAAATAGTAAAACTGAAAGAAACTTAATAAATTCAAAAAGAAAATATTATAGAAAAATCTTAAAGCCAAGATAAACAGAAAGGTGAAGATTGGGAAAAATTAAATACAAAAAAGGAAAGAAGTTAAAAACTAAGAAAATAAAAAAACCTGAAAATTGCAAAACAAGAAAAACAATTAAAAAAATAATAAAAAAGGAAAGTTAATTCGTAAAAAAAAACATTGAATTAAACTGAAAAATTTGAGAGATTGAAAGCTGAAAAAAAGAATATCATAATAAAATAATGAAACAAATAAAACTAAAACATCAGCAACAACAATAGCATCATCAGCGACAACAACATCATAACCAGCAACAACAATAACAGTCCCATCAGCATCAACAACACTTGCACCGTGGCGACTGTCACGCCAGCAGCAATAATCACCCCAGCAGCAATAACCACAAAATCTCGCCAGGTTGGGTAAAGCGTGACCTGAGATTGGTAAGATACTTTCTTTTGAATTACTTTCGAAGGATAAACCATCAAATGTGCATAAAACGTAAAATGTTATATCTTCAAAAGTAATACATGGATTTTTAAGATTGATGGCTCTTTGAATAAGTAACCAGCATCACCTTTCTTTTGATATCCATAATTATCAGTTTTGTAGGAAAAAAATCACGAGTTTTTCAGGCCAATTTTTGCAACTTTGGATCCTTATAACTTATAAACGACTTGAGAGCGACCTGAAATTGTCCGGATTTAGACTTAGAAGGTCTTCGTACACATAATTAAAAAAATGTAAAATTCAAGTTTTCACTATTCTTCAGTTGTTAATTTTCAGGAATAATTATCAAAGCAATAATTATTATAAACGCAATGCACACTGTTTTTTTCTCTGCTAACAGCAAAATGTATAATTACTTTGAAAAAAAATACACAACAAAACACTGAAACACAACTTTTTTTGAAACACAATACGATACAAATAAAAAAAAGATGTAAAGTTTGAGTTTTTACTATTCTTCAATTATGCCCTGAAAATTGTTTTCATATATTGTTGCGAGCCGTTTTTTTTAAATTTATATATACCATGTAGTACACAACGAAGTAGAAAAAAAAGTAGTGAAATGTATCCTTGGGTATTTGGTACTACGAAAAATTATGATATTCCTGCAACTGAGCGCTTTTATGTCATTAAAAAATTACTCTATTGCTCTCCTCCTTCATTTTACGGGTACATATCTTCATTCTTGTGAGAAAACGTCAAACAAATGGGCAACCTACAGCAATTAAGTAATGGATTTTAGTGCTTATTGTTTTTAATTTATTCTGTTTTTTTTTTTTAAAATTTTAAAATTGTGAATTAATGTTTAATGTTTTCAGTGTTAAATATAACTCGTTGATTTAAATAATTATTTGAAAAATTGTGAGTTTTTAAATGTAGTTAGTGCACAAAATAGTTTGTTAATTATTGTTAACAATTTGTTACAGTTCCTGATGATGCTAGCTGACGGTAAGCGACATATCGAAAATAAAATTTAAAAATTTAAACAAAACATTTATTTTTAACGAAAAGATTGGACCTTGCGCGCGTAAAATATCATTTATTATTCAAAAACTAAAATATAATCTAATCTATTATTAAAGCAGAATTTAATTTAAAACGAAAACTAAGACATAATTTGAACAAAAACTAAAATATAATCTAACTTAATATTAAAACAGAATTTAGTCCAAAACAAAAACATAATTTGAACATTTAAAAAAGACTTAGAAACATCTTGTTCTACCAGCCGTTGAACGTAGTATCATCACCAAGACTTAAAAAAAAAATTAATATATAAATTACAAATTATGTTACCGGGCGAGTACGTCGAAAAGACTGAGAAAATCTTGCTCCACCAGTCGGGCACCGTGGTATCACAAAGACTTAGAAAGATCTTTAGAGAGCTTTAATATATCATAACTTGTGTTATCGAGCGAGCGCGTCGAAAAGACTTAGAAAAAAAAAGTAAATACCTAATATATTACAAATACCAGTCGTTCAACATGGTATCACCAAGACTTAGAAAAACACTTTGGCACCAGTCTGTCAACGAAGTGCAGTAAATAGAGAGTTAGAATAAAACAAGACTTCCCCAAGCGATGGCTGTAGTGAGAATGATTTTTGTCTTACACACAGAATCTGTAGCCAGCTTGGTTTTGAGTGTCCAGCGTGTGTGGTGAATTTGAATGAGGTAGGATTTCGCCAATTCTAATGACGTGGGTATTCACCATGGCCTAGTGTTGTTAACCGCTAATTAATTCTAGTGGTCGTTCACGCGCTAACTTTTAGCTATGTAATTTCTAGGTACAAATGCTACGTTTTGACTACTAACGCGATTAAATTATTACGAAAGCTAATTACTCCTGACTCTAACTTATCCTACGCCTGATTACGTATAATTAAAAAAAAAGTTACTTATCATATGGCTTAGATACACAAAACGTACAATAATTAATTCATGGCTTTTATAAAATAAAATAATAAAAAAAAAACACCAGCTGTGACGTATAGCGTGGAATCGAGTGGAACGACTTCCATCCTCACACTTCCTCTCTACTTCGGGTGGCGAAAGAAGGCAAAATGAGTGGCTGTTTGATCACCCGCGCGGGGTCGGACGCTGGTTGGCATTCCGTTGGCGTCGCGCCCGATCCGCATTCGTTGGTCATCTGGCGCAGTAGGGCGTGCGGTTCACTCCTGCTTGTCTAGGTTGGAATACGTTCTGGACTACGGTGGGCAGGGGGTCTGTTTTCTCGGCCCGAACGTGGTTGATATAGGTCTTTGACAATGCATGTGGTAGCAATGCTTGTACTGGAACGTCTGTGTGTGGGCCGGACATGGTGGATGGTTGGGGTCGTCGTACCGTCGTTTGCATTCTCCTGTGCCGTAGTGTGGTGACCTGGGTTTCGTCATCTGTGTGTGGACGCTAGTGATCCAGGCTGCATCGATATGGCAAACCGTACTCGGCCGTATTTGAAGCCTTGTCTCCAGCCAGTTGGAGTCCAAAATACGCGGCAGTCTGCCCAGGGGAGTGCCAATTTGTCGCCGTGGTTTTGCTTCGTCAAGGACTTGTTCGTCTTTCCGGTGCACCATGGTTACTTGTGGGGGTTCTAGGTTGAAAAGAAAAGGACAGAAAAAATATTATTAGTATCTTGTTTTGAAGTGGCTTACTTATAATTTTCAAATTCAAAGCAAATTGAATGGTTTCAGTTCACTTAGATGTGCGGTCCTGTCGTTCGTCTCCCCTGGTTTCCGTAATTTGACAATAGCCCCCGATGTGAACCCGTTACGGCAAAGGTCCCGTCATATTTCGGTGCAAGCTTAGCGTTGAAATCATCGACGGCCTTCGACAGTGGGTGTTGTTGGACTGCAGGTTTCCAGCTTCTCCAGCGTAGGTTGTGGTGGGCTTGGTCATTCGACGTTCTAGTCATGTTGTATCGTCCGATCGTAAATATGTCCTGCAGCAGCGTAGCGCGTTCGGTTGGCGTTTTCTCCCCGGTTCCGATACCGCAGGCGGCCTCATCATAGAGAGCGCGAGGGAGGCGTGGTTCGCGACCTTGTGTCGAAAAGGCTGGACAGTAGCCGGTTGTCTCGGACACACTCGTATTGATGGCAAGAGATATCTCCGGCAATTGTTCGTTCCGTAGCTTGTGTTGGTTGTTCGCAAACTGCGCGATCATAGTCTTGATGGTTCGGTCCGTTCCGTGAGATTTTCTTGCTGCGTGTATGGCGCAGTTAATTGTTGCTGTACCCCGATCTTCTTTAGGTATCACTGCAACGCCCTGCTGGTGAACTGAGTCCCGTTGTCTGTGATGAGGATTTTTGGCACTCCATATCTTGCTATAATCCTTTCTCGGAACCCCTTCAGCAAACTCTCTGCCGTGGCTTTACGTTCTGGCACCAGCTCTGTCCATTTCGAAAATTCATCGAAGAAGTCTAGCAGCATACTATTCCCGTGCTTGGAGCGAAGTAATGGCCCAACAAAATCAACGCAAATCACCAAAAATGGTTCCTCTGGAATTCTGGTTAGCATCTCTCCAGCGGGTGCTTGCTGGCTGACCTTGTATCGTTGGCAGGACTCACATTTCCGGACGTATCGGCTAATGTCCCGGAACATCACCTGCCAATAGTGTCGATTGGCTATACGGGCGATCGTCTTGCGGATCCCAAGGTAGCCGGCGCTGGGGCTATCGTAGTTTTCGTTCAGGACTCGAACTCGCGGAGGTCTTGCCAAGCATAATTTCTACTGCGCGCAGTCCTCGTCGCTCGCATTTCGTGGAAGGTGTCGAAACAACTGTCCGTCGATGATCAGGAAATCTGAATATTTACTTGGTTCTTTGGTGACTTCCTAAATTTTCTTTGTCAGCCAAGCGAACTCCGGCATATTGCTTAGTTCCACTGTAAGCCGTTGTAAAGCCTCATTGGGTTGCCGGGACAATGCGTCCGCTACCACGTTATGTCTGCCCTTACGGTATTGTACTGTGAAATTAAATTGCTGCAACTCTAGTGCCCACCTAGCGACCCGTCCCGATGGACTCTCAATTGAACTGAGCCACTTGAGCCACACCTGCATGCGACAGGTGGTCGGTGATGACCACAAACTGGTAGACTTCGATATAAGGCCACATTTTACGGATGCCCCAAACGATTGCCAGGCATTCCTTTTCCGTTGCGGTATAGTTCTGTTCTGCATTGGTCAGCTGAGCACTAGAGTATGCAATCACGTGTTCTGACCCCTCGATGTTTTGTGTCTACACTGCGCGGAGGCCCGTGTCCCTAGCATCCGCCTTTAGATAAAACGTTTGCTCGAAATTGCGACATGTCAACACAAGGGCCTCGGTCAGCTTTGCCTTGAGTTCCTCGAAAGCTTTTTGTTGAGTCTCGCCCCACTTCCAGTGTTTCCCCTTTTTAAGAAGCGAGATGAGTAGTTGAGCGACAGCGGCGAAGTTCGCAACGAACCGACGATATCACGACGCTATGCCGAGAAAGCGTTGCACTCCTCGGACATTTTGAGGAGGTTCGAGATCTCGTATAGCGGCGATATTGTCGGGATCAGTGTGAATCCCTTCGGAGCTGACCACGTGTCCTAAATACTTTATCTTCTTTTTAAAAAACTCGCATTTGTCGTCGTTTATCCAAAGATTAGCCGCTTGAAGCCGACGGAAAACTTCCTGAAGATTCTGCATATACGTTGAAAAATTGCGGGGGCCAAGTGTAGGCCAACTAGCATAACCCGCCATTGGAATAACCCTCGCCCCGGTACAGTGAAAGCAGTGTACTTTCGGCTCTCGGCCTCCATTGGTATTTGCCAGTAGCCATTCTCGAGGTCGAGGCTACTGGCATCGCGTAATCTGTCCAAGATGTGGGTAATACATGGCAAAGGGTACGCGTCAGGAACCGACCGGCTGTTGAGCATACGAAAGTCAACGCATAATCGCCATGCCTCAGTCTTTTTCCTGACGAGTACAATTGTTGCACTATGGGGGCTGTGCAAAGGCTCAACCTGAGATCTATTGTACCTCCTTCTCAAAGCTCCGCTGGGTTTGCGGATTACAGAATTTTATCCAGCCCTATTTCTCTAATGAATTTGAGAATATTTTGTCAGTAGGTGTATTGGAGTCTCCTCTGCTTCTTCACAGAAACGGCAGTTACTATCGGTTTCTATGCCCAATTTCCTCTGGTGATATTTGACATTACAGTGTCCTGTAAGGAACCCCGTTAAAATCCTTAGATTCGGTTTGCCTAAGCTTATGCACAATTTTGTTCTCCGAGTGTTAAAACCTCTGAGGAGCAGTTTGGATTGTCTTAGCTTTGGGAGGCTTTTCCAAATGTTTGAAGGTTTATGCCTCTCCTCTCTTCTTAGTTTTTCTTTTATAGAATGTGTGTCCAATCCGCAGAATGGTTTTGGTCCTATAAATTATGTGGCTGCACCCTGTCGCGCTAGACCATCGGCTTCTTCGTTACCCTGTATTCCTTTGTGTCCTAGGACCCAAAGTATAGTAACAATGTTATTCTTGCCTAGTTCGTTGAGTTTTGTTAGGCATTCCCATGATTCTCGATGATATCTCACAGGAAACTAATGCTTTGATTGCTGCTTGACTGTCTGACATAACAACTATATCCTGACCTTTGTGTTTACTGTCCAGATTGAATTTTGCACACAGTTGTATTGCTAGGATTTCCGCTTGAAAGATACTGGGTGTTGTCCCCATAGGTTCAAAGTGCTTGGTTCTTGGCCCGTACACCTCTGCGCATACAAATTCCAATGTCTTGGAGCCATCCGTATACCATGATATACTGTGTGGCTTTTTGACTTGCGATATCATCTCACTGTCCCACTCTTGCTTGGTACTAAGCTTAATTTCGAAGTGTTTTTCGAAGTTGTACCTTTTTACTATGCTTGTTTACAGTTACTTCTGCATGTCTTCTCCAGAGAAGCTTTGAATCTAGTGTAAGTCCCAGGTACTTTACTTATCCTTTGAAGGGAGTTTCCGTGCCATCCATTCTCATTGTTCGGAGGTTTGGTAGGCTTCTTTTGTTAGTAAAACGTTCTATGGTAGTTTTCGCTGGGTTGATAATTAATCCCACTGTGTTGCACCATTCCTTTGTTACTGACAGTCCTATCTGTATCAGGATACAGATGTAGTCCGCACCATATTAAGCAACCAACTGTACTCAAACTTATTGATTGCGCTTTAATATTGAACGCAAATATGTACATTGTTATTCACCACGCACAATGACCCGTGGTTATATATTTATTTTACATTACGCACTTTCGCACTAAGTTAATATTTTGTTTCTTTCACTCGCGCACTTTTATTGTTTACACATTAAGTTAATATTTACTTTTCACTCTCGCACTTTTAAGTTATTATATTATCATAAGAGTAGTGTAGTGTGCACCGAATTGAGGTGCACAAGAATACCGTTATTTAACTTTATAAACACTGTCTTTTCAAAATAAAGATCATTAATTTAACAAGCTTCAATCAGCTGACCTAATTTTTCAAAAAGCCTGAGTGCATTCTTATACCGGGTGACACGAACTAAAAAAAAAAATATTTAGAGCAGGTCCTTTCATATTAAAAAAATAATGAAACACATCACATGGCGATCCTGCCAACTCACGGCAAGAAGAGTCTACCGACGGCAGAACGACCTATGCCGGAGTACGTATCTGAGGGCAACAACGTTAATGCACACAAAGATAATTACAGAACAGAACACAGATAATTAACAGAATTAAAGCAACAGAAAAATTTGATTGAGCAACATGCCGAGGATTTCCTTAATAGTTACAGGACGTGGTTGCAGCACATAGAGGAGGAGCGGCGCAGAGAATTTAATCAAACAACTCAGAAGCCTGAACAATGGAGAGGTCGACGCGTAAGAGACGCAACTGGAAAGCCGCAAAAAAAATTAAATGAACGAATTTAAAATTGTAACTGAAATTAATTCATAAATGAATACAAAAAAAAAAACTATACGAATGTAAGTAATTCTTATTATTAAAGAATACAAATTTTCCAACAAAAAACAAATCACTTGTTTTCTCCAATTTTATATATATTTTTTCTCAATGCATTCTTTGGAAATTTTATAAGTACAAACAAATTTTACGATTAAGTAAATCCATTTTTCTGTAATTATAATAATTTTGGGAAATTTTTTTTTTAATATATTTTTCTATAGTCATAACATTTGCATTATACTTTTAGTTTACAAGGACAAAAACTTGTCATACTTTGTTTACATTACTCTAAATATAAGTACTTATTTTTTCCTTTTTTCTAATATGTGAAAGCATTCTACACACTAAATATTTTTTAAGCTAAAAACAACAACTTGTTGCGCTTTTATTATATTTTTCACGCGCACACACAAACACTTGCTGCACTTTGTAATGCATTTTTTTCACTCTTATAAATTTTTGTTTTCTTAATAAACACTTGCACGTATATTTTCAATTTTGTGGTTGTTTTCTTACACCAAAAACAACTTGTTGCACTTCTTTTCACTAACACACAAACACTTGGCAAAATTTTAGCAAACAATATTTTTGCCAACAACAACAATTCTTTCTTTACATATTTTTTTTTTGTTGCTTTAAATACTACACTTTACTTCAATTAAATGCATATATTTATCGAATATATGCTTAACGAAAACAACGCGCACGATTTAATGCATATTAATATAGTTCTTGCATAAAAATTACCTTTTTAAATTAAAGGGTGGTTAAATTTTAAGGGCCGATGTTGATTTTGAATAATACACAAATTATTTAAGAAATAATTGTCATTTCTTTTTATTATGAATAGTTTGTTATGAATTTATTGGTATAGTTCAATTATATGTGGAACAAAATATCGGTCAAATGGCCGCCGCAACCTCGGCGGCACACCTCCATCCGAGGGTTAAAATTTTTGATGACGCAGATTTTTGAATTGAGGTTCTATGCCGTTAATGTGTCGAATTATCTCATTTAGCTCTTTAATTGTTGCTGGCTTATCGACGTACACCTTTTCTTTCAAATAACCCCAAAGAAAGAAGTCCAACGGTGTCAAATCACATGATCTTGGCGGCCAATTGACATCGCCACCATGTGAGAAAACATGGCCATTGAATTTGTCGCGCAAAAGAGCCATTGTTTTGTTAGCTGTGTGGCAAGTGGCACCGTCCTGTTGTTGTCGTCCACATCCATATCTTCCAATTCGGGCCATAAAAAGTTCGATGTGATCTCACGATAGCGAACACCATTCACAGTAGCTGCCTGACCGGCCTCATTTTGGAAAAAATACGGCCTGATGATGCCGCCAGCCCATAAACCGCACCAAACAGTCACTCTTTGTGGGTGCATTGGTTTTTCGACAATTACTCTTGGATTATCATTCTCCCAAATGCGGCAATTCTGCTTATTGATGAATCCACAAAGGTGAAAAAGTGCCTCATCACTGAAGATGATTTTCTTCGAAAATCATCCACTGTTGCCATTTCTTGACACCATTCTGACCATTGACGACGCTTGAAATGGTCAAGAGGCTTTAGTTCTTGAGTCAATTGCACCTTGTAAGTGTGTAAATGCAAGTCTTTTTGCATAATGTTCATCAACGACGAGCGTGAGAGGTGCAATTGTTGGGCACGACGACGAGTTGAGGTGGAGGGCTCTTCAGCCACACTATCGCAAACAGCAGCAACATTTTCTGCAGTATGAGCTGTACAAGCAGAACTGGTGTTTTCACATCTCCTACAGACCCGGTTTGCTTAAATTTTTGCACGATTTTTCCGGTTGTACGCACATTTGGACGATTAAATTGACCGAAAAAATCACGAAGCGCTGATATGCATTCTGATTTGAACATCCATTTTTATAATAAGCCTGAATAACTTTTACGCGTTGCTCGATTGTATATCTTTTCATTATTCAAATTGAATTAGTCTGAAATTGAGAAATGTCAAATGAAATGCAGAAAAAACTTGACGTTTAGGTGTGGTTCACAAACAACATCGGCCCTTAAAATTTAACCACCCTTTATATATAGAAGCCAAGATTTATAAAAGTTTTTTCTTACACACTATGCGAAACATATTTAAGACCGCCATTATATTTTTCATTCATGAACTGAAACGTCAGTTTTGCTTTTTCTTTGTACTCTTATTCGCAATCAATCATTGCATAAACATGTTTAAATGTTGGCATGCATGATTTATTAGAACTATGACATCACAGGGTGATTCATGTGAAATAAAAAATATTAAAAAAATTTTATGTTTTGATGTCATGACATTAATTTATGGACATAATTAAAGAAAATATAATATTTCTTGAAAAATTAAAAAAAATTTAAGAAAAAGTAAAAATTTAAGAAAAAATTGAGGAATTAAAAAACGAAATAATTAAATTGAAAATTGTAAAGATTTAATATTACAATTTAATAAAATTTATTATGAATTAGTTGAAATCATAAAAAATTTAATTATACGAAAAGAGGATAAAATAGATTTGGATTTATCATCAGTTTGGGAGGAGAAAAATAATTTGCCAAAAATGTCAAGTTTTGACATAAATGCAGTAGGTAAAAACCTACTAGTTTTTAAAGGAGTTTTTATTAGAGGAGTAAGAGGATTTTATAGTGAAAGCAGAATTGCTTCATGATTTAGTAAAATATGAAGATAAGACTATTTTATTAAATACGTCTACAATTTTAAATTAAGAACCCAAGTGAGAAGTATACTTGGACGTTTGAATAAACCTTCGACATTGATTGAGTTAAAATCTTTATTGGTGAAATCTTACCGCAATCTTAAAACACTATAGCAAATGCTAAATTAATTCAGAATTTAGAGAAAAAATAACGGAATTAAGAGAGAAATTAACCAATTTAGAGCTACAAAGCTTAGAAATGCCCAGTCAGGAAGCAAAAGATGCAATATATAAGGTCAACGAAAGTATGGCACTTAACATTTTTACGAAAGGTGTTAGGACAGAATATCAGACTATTCTGCAGGCAAATCCGCCGAAGTCTTTTAATGAAGCGACTGAAAGATGCTTGACTATTGAACAAAATTTTTCAACAGATAGAAGCAATATTTTACATATGCAAAACATAAGTAATTCAAGAAACTATAGTGAGCAAAATAATAGATTCAATCACAACTTCAGAAATAACAATAATATAAACCAACATTTTCCAAACAGAAATACCTTTCAAAATGGAAATTAAAATTTTTCAAATATAAATTACAGAAATAATAATAACTTTCAAAACAACAACCCAAATGGCAATTACAGAAATAATAATCACCAAAGCAACAATTTTCAGAATAACAATAGTTTTTACCACGGAAATAACAGAAATAATAATAATAATTTCATAAACAACAACAACAGAAATAATAATATCAATAGAAATGGAAATTTTGAAAACACCAACAATGCGCAGGGAAACGGATATGGCCGGGTAGCAGGAATTGTTACCCACAGAGGCCAAAACTGATCCTACAACTTACTAAAAATTTATCAAATTTCATAATATAGAATTGCAGGAACACAAATGAGAATTTAAAATTCCTAGTAGACACGGGAGCAGATATTTCTATCTGCAAGAAAAGAGGCATAGATAAAATAGACACAAGAAATATTTTAACAATAACTGTTGTGATAAATAAATGTGAGTGCATAGGCACATCACATTTAAATTTTTCAATTGAGAAAGAGGAAATTACACATAATTTCCACATAGTAGAAGATGAATTTCCAATTTTAACAGATGGCATAATAGGGCGTGACTTGTTGAGAAAGTACATGTCTAAAATAGATTTTGAAACATGCACGGTAACATTTTTAATAAATGAAAAAAAAATTACATTACCAATAATTTTAAATGAAAAAAGTTTTTACCTGCTCGAGTAGAAGCAGTAGTTCCCATAAATATTAGGGTTAATGAGGACAGTATAGTCCTTAACAAAGAAATAAATAATGGAGTTTTCATTGCAAATAGTATAATACCTGTTAATGATGTAGCACATATAAACACTGCAGATAAAGAGATAAATTTAGAAGATCTCAACATAGAAACAAAACCTTTAAAAAATTACAACATATTTTCTAGCAAAAAGGCTAACAAATTTAATGCACATAGATTACAAGAACTTTTAAAAACACTAGACATTGGATGCAACAAACCGGAGGCAGAAACATCTATAATTGACATTTTAAAACAATTACAAGGTGTATTCCACCTTCCCGGAGAACCATTATGTGAACAATTTTTACACGCAAGAAATTAAAACTAATGATTCAACTGCAGTATACATTAAAAACTACCGACTTCCACAGACACAAATGACAGAGATGAACGAACAAGTAGACAAACTTTTAAAAGACAACATTGTTGATTACTCGGTTAGCCCTTACAATTCCCCACTTTTAGTGGTTCCCCAAAAATCAACAAATGATGAGAAGAAGTGGAGATTAGTAGTCGATTTCAGGAAACTAAACGAAAAAATAGTAAACGACAAGTTTCCCCCTACAAAAATAGAAGACGTACTAGACAAATTTGGAAGAGCTAAATACTTTTCGACTTTAGACATGACTAGCTCCTTCCAACAAATACGATTACACGAAGACACGACCACTAACTGATTTTTCAACAAATAACGGACATTACCAAGCCTACCTTTTGGACTAAAAATATCGTCCAACAGCTTTCAGCGCATGTTAACAATAGCATTAAGTTGTTTAGATACTGAAGCATTTCTATATGTAGACGATATCATTGTGTTTGGATGCATTTTAGGGCACCACAATGAAAATTTAGCTAAAGTTTTTGAAAGGATGAGGAAATTTAATTTAAAACTAAATGCACACAAGTGCTCATTTTTAAAACCAGAGGTTGTATACCTAAGACACCTCATAACAGCTATGGGCATTTAAACTGACCCAGCAAAAAATAAAATAGTTGAGAATTATCCTGTGCCAAAAGACACAGATGAAGTCAGAAAATTTGTTGCTTTCTGCAATTTTTATAGGAGGTTCAAACCAAAATTTGCAGAAATAGCTAAAGTTTTGAACTCACTACTAAAAAAAAATATTAAATTTAATTGGACTGAAGAATTATGCGTTAGGCGTCGTTTTGTCACAAGGTGATGTTGGTTCAGATCTACCAATATCATATGCGAGCAAGTCTCTCAACAAACACGATTTAAACAAACTGATAATAGAAAAAGAGTTATTGGCCATACCATTAGGCGATAAATTTCTTCACGCCATTTCTCTACGGTCGCAAATTTTTAGTAGTAACAGACCACAGACCTTTGGTGTCTGTTTTCCCATAGAAATCCGTCATCAAAAATGACACGTATTAGGTTAGATCTATGCGATTACAATTTTGAAATTGTGTACAAGAAAGGCAGCATGAATACTAATGCTGACGCATTATCTCGCATAGTGCTGAACAGCGATTCATTGCAGGCTATGATTCCGATAGGAGCGGATGATAGCAAAATACTGGCTATAACAAGAAGTATGGATACAAATAAACATACACAAAACACAAATTCAGACAAAACAAGTGACATTGCTAACAAGAAGTCTGATCAACTTTTTCCAAATCAGATATTAACAAACTGATACAATTAAGGTTCGTAACAGATAGAAATTACAAGGGTATCCAAATAAATATAAATAATAGAGAAGTTATTGCAAGATGCAGCGATAATCCATCGATCACACAACTGACTTTGGAGAAACTGTCCTCAAAAATGCATAGGTTAAATATAAACGAGCTCGCGTAAAGTAAAAATGATAAAATATTTGATACTATAAGAATGGATAAATTTAAAGAGATATTAAATAATTTACAAGGAAAAAATAATGAAAATTTAAAAATTTTAATATACAATGAACCAACAAGAATAATCGATAAAAAAATACAAAATAAATTAATTGAAGAATACCACAATTCCACTCATGGAGGCCACATGGGTATTAGAAAAACTAATTTAAAAATGAAACAAAAATACATTTGGAAAAACATGAACAAAATGATAAAGAAACATATATTAACTTATGTGCAATCTAAAAAAACAAACAAACCAGACATACAATAGAGGAATTAACTTTGACAGACACACTGGGAACTAGTTTCGAAATAATATCGATAGATACTGTAGGGCCTTTGCGATTATACAATAACTACCGCTACATATTAACCATGCAATGTGAGTTAACGAAGAATGTCATTGCTTGTCCAATGGAAACGAAAGACGCAAAGACTGTAGCCAAATCATTGATAGAAAATGTAATTTTGACCTATGGTCATTTTAAAGTTCTTAAGTCAGATAGGGGTACTGAATTTATTTATTTATTTATTTATTTATTTATTTATTTATTTATTTATTCATCAACGGAATATAAACTTCCTTACTGACTACTTGATTAAAATAATACATTTCTGAATTTTAAATTTATGGATTAACGTATGAATACTTAGGTGCTAGAAGTATTACTTATACTATGAAAATAGGAAATCAAGCAATTTTTAAATGCATTTCTGCTTAAGCCTGAATTAAAATCAACATTCATGCAGACTGTATTAGCCAGTTTTAAACAACGCGTTATCGGTTCATTGCAAGTATAATTTACTCTACAATATGGCACATGAAACAAATTCTGAGATCTGAGGTCCCGCGAAGGTACATGAAAGCCTATCTTAAGTAACAAATCAGGACAGTTAATGTTACAATATATAATGTCTCTGATGAACATGACAGCAAAATATTTACGACGCATTTTCAAAGTGAGGATGCCAAGGAGTAGACACCTAACGTTATATGCCGGCATTTCAATATTCCAATTTAGGCGCCCAATTGCTATTCTAGTGAAGCGTCTTTGAACTCGTTCAATTCGGTCAGATGACACTGAGTAAAAAGGATTCCATATAATACAACAATATTCTAATATTGATTTAACAAAAGCATTATATAGCGAAATGAGAGAAAACGGATCATTAAATTCTTTAGAGTTTCTAGTAATGAAACCTAGCATGGAGTTGGCTTTAGAGATCATATAATCAATATGTTTAGAGAAACTAAGCTTATGATCAAGAAAAACACCTAAGTCTTTCATCTCAGTTACTCTTGATAATGTTACTTCGCCGAGCTTATAGGGGTACAGTAATGGATTTAAATTCTTATGAAAAGTTAAACATTGACATTTTGCAATATTAAGTGGCAATAAATTATTACGACACCAAGTAGATAGTCTTTTTAAATCCAACTCAAGTTCTGAGCATTCGGAAGTTGATTTTAGACGAGAAAAAATTTTTATGTCATCAGCATACATTAAACACTGTGAAAACTTTAGAATTTTAGGTATTTCATTAACAAATAATAAGAACAGTAGAGGTCCTAAATGACTTCCTTGAGGGACGCCAGAAGTAACATAGATAACATCTGAAAGCTCATTGTTAATACGGACATATTGCGCCCGGCCGGTGAGATATGACTTGAGCCATCTCAAAATAATTGAATGAAAACCGATTCTTTCAAGTTTGTTTATTAATAAATTATGTTGAACTCTATCAAACGCTTTGGAAAAGTCAGTAAAAATTACATCACACTGATATCCTTTTTCAAAGTTATTTAAAATATAGTTACTAAAAATCGTCAGATTAGTAACGGTTGACCTACCAGTCACGAAACCATGTTGAAAAGGTGATATAGTCTCTTTTACAAGAAAAGTAAACCTGTTGTACACCAATTTTTCAAACAGCTTAGGAATTGCTGAAATTTTACAAATTGGTCTATAGTTGGAAACGTCGTTCTTGGAGCCAGATTTATGAATTTACCAATGAGTTGATGTCGGAGATTTGCAAACAACATAACATTAAACAAATATTCAGCACGCCTTATCATCATGAGACCTTAGATTCTATAGAAAGAAACCACAGAGTTTTGAACGAATTTTTATTGAATTTATGCAAAGATGATGAATGGGACCACTGGATTCCATACTTCACATTTGCTTACAATACAACACCTCATGTTGACACTAATTACACTCCTTTTGAACTTACCAAATGATAAATTATAAAATTCAAAATGTTACAACACAGACAATTATGCGCAGGAATTAAGAGTAAGACAAAGTAATGATAAGAAGAATGAATAAAAAGAAAAAATAACCACCATATCATGGTCCATATATAATAATTGATACATATGGAGTAAATTCTAAGGTTAACGTAGATGGTAAAATCAAAGAATACCATAATAATTTACTAAAAAAATGGATTTAATTCAAAAGTTTCAAATAAAATAAAAGTTTATTAATTAAATCAATTGCATTGTATAAATTTTATAAACAAATTGTATTTGTATAATTTTTAGTAACAAATATCATTTATCTATTTTGTAACAATTTTTGGAATAAAAATAATTGAAATGTATAATTTTAAAAATTATTTTTTTTTTCTTTTCTAAAATTATTTGTATCTTAAGGATGGGGGTGTAGTGCGCACCGAATTGAGAAACGAACTGTACTCAAACTTATTCATTGCACTGTAATATTGAACTATATATATTTTTATTCACCGCGCACAATGACCCGTGGTTATATATTTATTTTACATTACGCACTTTCGCACTAAGTTAATATTCTGTTTCTTTCACTCGCGCACTTTTATTGTTATTATATTAGTTATATTTATTTGCATTACGCACTTACACATTAATTTAATATTTACTTTTCACTCACGCACTTTTAAGTTATTATATTATTGAACACTATGTATTAATATTATGCACATTTTTGTATATGATTTAGAAACTTAAGAATACCGTTATTTAGCTTTATAAACACTGACTTTTCGAAATAAAGATCATTAATTTAATAAGCTTCAATCAGCTGACCTAATTTTTCAAAAAGCCTGAGTGCATTCTTATGCCGGCTGACACGAACTAAAAGAAATAAATATTTAGAGCCAGTGGCGTTTTTAAGCGCCGGCAAAATTTCGCGGCAGATCCTTTTAAATTAAAAAAAAAAATAACGAAACACATCACAGTAACATAAGATAAGACATTAAATAATCTGTAATTATTAAATTCTGATTAATATGTATGTCAAAGTTATTCTAATGACCTAGAACTTTGTTAGTATTTAAACCTACTTATTTATTCAGCTTAACGTAAAATTGGATGTTGATTAACAAACAATTAATTTTCAGACACTTATAACTCTCTGTCTACTATAAATAAAAATTTAAATTAAAAAAAATTTTTTTTTGTAATTTGCTAATTCACAAACTTAAAGAATTTTATTTCCTACGCAGCAGATGAGGTATTTTTGCCTGTTAATGTTATAATTAAAATTTTCTTCCCGTGCGCGGCGAATGACTTTCTTTGTTAGACATGTAGTCCCTGCTCGGGCGCCATTGTGACGAACCTTTTCCGGCCGAGGTATCACTCGCCGGTGTCCAGGGTTCGTGACTCACAAAAATAAATCCATCTCCCTTGTGGTGAAACTCAAAAATATGCTTATATTCAAGATACAGTGTTTAAGTTTATTTAGCTTTCTCTTATCCTAACAAATATTCACTTAACTTTTATTTATTCAGATATTTTATTTAATTTCAACAAATGCTCACTTAATTTATATTTATTCAGATGTTTTTATTTGATTATTTTTTCCCGAGAGAGAAAAAAACAGAATAAACGAATTGCCTTACCCTAGTCAAATTATAACTTACTTTCGATTTACTTCACTTTTGTGTTTTATTTAATATTTCCAAACTAACAATCGAATATTTGTTTAAAATAGTTTAATCTAAATAAACTGTAGCTACGATATTTTTAAAAAAATGACCTAAAGACACCTCGTAGCGCATGGCAAAATTGACGGGGCAAAGCTATTTCGAAGGGGACGCGGCGCAGCTGAGATAAAAAAAAAATAACCTAAAGACCTCTCGGACCGCATGTACCACCGGGTGGACCACTGTGTTCCGGGGAACGTATCGCAACGACATGTAATTAAGCCATAACGCTCATCAAGAGACGCGAAGTGAGGACAAGGCAGTAGCAAAATACGTTGTGCCAGTCAAGTGGAGTGATGCAACAAAAAAACAACTTAGCATGTTGGTCACGCGACTAACGGTACCGAAACGCAAGGTACATAGAGAGACTTAGCAAATCCCGTTCCACAAGTCGAGCCACGTGGTACAACCAGGGCTTAGAAATATGTTTGCTAACTATACTTAGGCTTCCAGGGAGAGTGCGTCGAAAAGACTAATAATAAAAAAAAATTATTTAGTATATATTACAAATTATGTTACCGACGTAGTTATGAAACGTAAAATTATGTTCATCACCAAGACTTAGAAAAAAAATGTTTTATATATTATCAATTATGTTACCAGGCGAGTATGTTGTAAAGACTTAGAAAATCTTGCTCCACCAGTCGGGCAACGTGGTATCACCAAGCCTTAGAAAAATATTTAGCATATGACAACCTATGCTATTGAAAAAGTGCGTCGAAAAGACTTAGAACAAAAAAAAATTAATATATTATAACTTATGTTATTGGGCAAGAACGTCGAAAAGACTTAGAAAAAAAAAAGAAAATACCTAATATATTATAAATACCAGTCGTTCAACGTGGTAACACAAAGACTAAGGCACCAGTCGGTCAACGTAGTGCAGTAAATAGAGTTAGAATAAAACAAGATTTACCCAAGCGATGGCTGTAGGGAAAATGATTTTTGTCTTACACACAGAATCTGTAGCCAGCTTGGTTTTGAGTGTCCAGCGTGTGTGGTGAATTTGACTGAGGTAGGATTTCGCCATTTCTAATGACGTGGGTTTCACCATTGCCTAGTGTTGTTAACCGCTTATTCTAGTGGTCGTTCACACGCTAACTTTTAGCTATGTAATTTCAAGGTACAAATGCTACGTTTTGCCTACTTACGCGATTAAATGATTACGAATTGTTGTTGAATGGGAAGAAGAATTTTTTTGCTGAGATTTCCTCAGGGCAAGCAGAATGTTTAGTATGCGGACGTGAAGTTACCACGAAAAAATACAATATTGAAAGACACTAAGAAGTTGTCATAAAGGATATGGATAAATTGAAGGCGACAAAAGATTCAAAGTTCTATTGTCATTAAAAAAAATTTTTTTTGAAAAACTAAAGACGCATTCAATGTTTTGTTCCACATATAGCTGTGAAGTAACTTTTTCTACACTGAAAAACATTTTGACAAACCATATAAACAAACCTTCCGATACCCATTTAGAAAGTCTCATGCGAATCGAATGTTGTCCGTATGAAATTGATATAGATCAGGTCATAAAATATCGGAACAGTAATTTCACATAATTAAAAAATTATTATTAATATTTATTAATTTTAAAAATAATGCGCCTCTGTCAAAATGAGTTTTAAAATGGTATAAAAAAAGATTTTTTCCATAACTTTTAATTGGAAAGAGATATTGAGGTAATTTTTTCAAATAAATTATCTTTGAGATTTGCATTTTTTGTAAAAATATATCAAAACAACATTTTTGTTCGACGACAAAAACAGTAAAATAAGTTTTGCGCTAAGCTGGAAAAATTATGTAAATGAATGCTATGCCATATGAAAAGTAGACATGAATGCAATTTGCACTTGATTTTATTTTTACCACAAAAACAATTTTTAAGTAATTATTTCATAAGAAATCAATATTTTAATATTTTAATAATAAAGTCAAGCCTCTTTTAAAAAAAATATATACACTGACCTAACGGTAAAGTTCGAACTATTTAAGAAAAAAAATTCAATGAAATATATATAAAAACAGCGGAGATATTTGCATCGAAAGTCAAAACTTTGATTTTCATATCGTTTTTTTCTCATTCTTAGGTATAGATGTTTTATGGAAAAGTCGTTGTACTAAAAATTTCTACAATTTAAAGTTTTTTCTAAATGACCTTGTTATTTATTATGTTGATTTTATATGATTTGTGTTTGTTGTTGTTTCTTTGGAAAAGATTCGTTAGAACAATTAATTCAAATTGAGTCAATCAAACAACTGGAATTTGTATTTAAAATCAAGTATGATTTAAACTATCAAACATTTAGAATTTGTATTTAAATCATATAAAATTAAGATTATCTCAACGTTAAATTAAGTAAATCAACATTACTTGAAAAGGGGCAGAAGGGACGTTATCAAAACCAAGTTACAATTAAATCTATGTTGCACACAATGAATTAATAAAATTAATAAAGTTAATAAAATTAATAAAATGCAGTTTAGATTTGTATTAAGGGACTCATAGGACACCGAATAAGCAAACACACAAACAGAAAATGAGTATTAATATTGATATGTGTTATAGATAGGCGTTGTTCGGAACTAATTCAATAAATTTATTTAAGATCGTTTTGTGAATTTGTGAAAAGTGTAGAAATCGTCCTTCGAACAACACATCATCCCAATTTACCTTAAACCTAGCGCTCTTTGCGACCACGCCCATTTTTTTAATGCCCAATTTTAGCTTTATCGTCTGAAATATAGAATTTTCATTTATTTGTTGGCGGTAAAAAGGGGCATGGGACCCCATTTTCAGTACAATTTCCGGCAATAATTGCACAAACTAAATTACCACATTTGAATCTTATACGACTAAAACCGTCTGAAAGATAGTATTTTTTGCATATAGTGGGCGTGAAAAGTAGGCGTTGTAAATTTTACATAGCTAACAAACTAATTCAGTTAAAATAACAAATCGTTTGGTATCTTTATCGCTTTTATGGCTTAGTGTGTGCAAATCGTTACATTAACCACAAATCGTTAGTATCGTTGTGTGAGTTTGGCAATCACTATCTAAAAGCCTTTGCCATGTGGATTGGTTGTAAACAACTCAATTAAATGAAACGTGTGCGAAAGACCGTTGCTTTGGAAATGCGCAAACATGCGGCATAGTTTCTTACGTGCCAACATTGCGACTCTGATATAGATGAATCATATGTTCATTATATGTTGTTCATAATTCACTTTTACAATTTTAACAGCACTTAAATTGTGTTTAATTGTGAATTTTTTTCTTAATTTTGTAAGTTTTGTGCCGATGGGTATTGCTCTGACTTTTACTCAGATAATTTAGCAACGTACTTCAGAAAAATTGTAGCTGGAGGCTATTGCCAAAGTTATGATCAAAACACTGCAAGACCATTTCTACTATTTATTGGATCTTGAACCTATAATATCAATAACTAGTTCAAAATAACAAAAATGGCGCACATTTGAATTTTAAGTAGTGTTTTTTTACATTTTTCGGTGTTTAATGTTCTCTAAAAAAAACCGTCCAATATTATCTAAAGTTTGGGATCCAATAAATTTCATCTTTTTTAAAATAAAAAAAATCCAAGTAAATCCATAGAGTAGTTCTTGAGATATCGTGGAGACCACTTTGCAAAACATGATTTTTCAGAAAACGCGTTTTAAGATTTGGTTAACGATTGTTCCGAGTGCGTTATTGAAAATATGGGTTCCTATCGCATGCGATAACTTTTTTATGCAATCGTTATCAGCCAAAATGCTTTGGGAACATATGCTACACCTCATAAACTATCAAAAAATAAAAAGTTGAGTTTTATGTCGAGCTTCATGAGAACCTGCCCTTAAATGCCTGCCAAAAGTAATTTTCCGTCTAATCCATTTAAAATTGAATTCTTAATGAGCGCAACTATCCAGACTATACCAATAAAATACAAACCCTGCAAAAATATATTCGCAATGTACCGTAATGCACAGGCAATTCGAAATTATTTTTATTTTTTTCTCATAAATTACACAGTTGCATGCTACGTATTTTTTAATTGCGCCAAAGCTACCAGTCCAATATTAATTTCTTATATGAAAGATAGATGTGTGACTAGCACTCAAATCGGTTTGAAAGGACACCGATCTTTTCGTGAAAACCTAAAAGGTTTTAAATGTAATTATCTCGAAAACGTCTCCGTAGATTTTAAAATGGTTTCAATTAGTAGCCCAAAATACATTAGAAATGGTTTAAAATTTAATAGTGCTAACATTTTTTTGTATTTTGTAGAGTAGTGTAATATCTTCTCCTAAACTATGAAAAATAAATTTTTTTTGCCTTTCTAATATAAACAAAAAACACTTACAACAAAGTTGTTAAACCAATGTTAACATTATGTTTTTTTGTTGTTTTATAACGCAAAAGAATTCACTTTTTCAGCAATTTTTTAACAAAAATTTGAACATACTTTCACTTTTATTAATTACGAAGCGGCTTGAGAATCTATGACATTAATTCTAACGCCAAATGATGTATATTTTTTTACGTCCAACAGTTCTGTTGATAGTTCTAATTTAATTTCTGAAATGATCTGAGAGCAATTCTAATCCACTGTGCGATAATATTAGCTTCATTATAACCTTAAAATTAAGTTTTTCCATGTAAAGTGAAAAATACTTAATATTTAATTTAGATAAGATTTAGATTTATTTTCAAATAATGTTGGCATTTAAAATGATTTAAGCAATATTATTAAATTGATTACCTCTTGAACTTTTAAAGGAATTTCCGTTATATTTCCTCTGACATTTATTTGTCTATGTAAGCACACCTTGAAAATATTTTCATTTTCTATACCTAATAACTCTGAAACACGTGAAGTTATGGTTTTATCTTCAGCAGTTAAAATGCAGCGTTCACCATCGATGTCAATAAAATTAATGTTTCCTAACCATAGTATCGTACTTAATACTCTTATGATTCCATCAATAGACAAATGAGGTATTTGCAAGACTGTAAACGCCATTCTTAGAGCTTCAAACTTTTTTGCTTCCATAAGTGTGTCAATTTTAACATCTCCAGATGCATTGAGATATCTGTAGAACTCAGGTTTCTCAAGATAAAAACTTTTAGACATTTCCTCATTGATTTGTCCTTGAGCAACGAGTTGATATAAAACGTGATAGTTTCGTTCTCCTGGACTCTGAAACGTTATACGAGATTGCTCCAACAAGTAGTCTTGTATAATACAACCTCTTATACAAAATTTTGGATCAAAACATATTTGCATGAATTTTCCAAAGCGGGAGCTATTATCATTGCGTATAGTTTTTGCGTTTCCTTGAAAGAAAAAAAATATATCTATTAAATTTTGACATGACTCATGAATATCTTTTGAAAAAGAATAAAAAACTACTTTATTCTTCATAACTCTTTAATTTCTTATATCTATACCATTACTCCATACTATACTATTCCAAAAGTACTAGGCCGAATTTTATGCTTAAAAAAGTTTTAAAATATTATATTTGTGCTACAGCATCTTTAAGGGGTGTTTCTTTTTCGAAACTTTAATAATAAGTAAATTTGTAAGATTTTTGTCGGCCTCCAGGTCAATTATAAAAATAAAAAACTATAAGTAATTTTTATTAATACATGAATTAAATTGCGAGCTTAAGATAAAATAAGTTTTTAATAAGGCAACAACAACAACAACAACTCTGTATAGAGTCAATCACTTAGCTGACTAGACAGCGTAAGTTCTTCAACTATTCCCATCTCTCTGTTTCTCAACGTATCGCTTTTATATGTGAGCGTTCTTGTCTGTGTCTGTTTTAAAATTGGGTCTGCTTTCTTGCATTTTACGTTACATTTGATTTGTCTAATTTATCTATTTTGGTTTTTGTGTAGCTATATAATTATCTTGAAGTGTTGTCTGTCTGTCTTCAAAGCTATTTTTATTTTTCCTTTTTTATTTTTATTTTTCTAAAACATCAAAGAACCAAGGCATGAGCCTTATACAAACCAGGTTTGATCTTTGACCTGAAATGAAAGGAATAAATTATTTAGAAGAATTGATTGGAACTATACGTGAATTATTGATAAGGCGAAACAAACGTTAGTTGTTCCTGTCTTTTAATTCTAAATTTCCCACAGTTTAGCTGTGGATTTTTAGTTTTCCATAATTCTTAAATGTAGCAAAGAACAAAGAAAGTGAAAAGAACCATGTCCGAACTCGTATACGAACCAGGGACCTCTGGGTTGATAGACTAGCACACTTTCCACTAGACTACAAAGGCCGACAATATACAGGGTTGTCCATATTCGAAGCGCCCATCTGGCAACACTGTAACTTTCCGCAGTGATGCCAAATCGACTAATGACATACCGCGTTTGAAGCGTCATTCCAAGCAAATGTTTACAATGGAACAGTACACGCCACGCGAACGCTCTAAAATTGTTGAAATTTACATTCAACAAAACAAGTCAATAGTGAAAACTCAACGTGCTTTCAAAAAATGAGCGATGAAGCTCATTTTCAGTTGAACGGAACAGTAAACAAACAAAATTGCCGTATTTATGCCACTGAAAATCCACAAGAGATTCAAGAGGTACCTCTTCACGATGCAAAAGTCACTGTTTGGTGCGGCGTTTGTGCTAAAATGCTCATTGGGCCGTTCTTTTTCGAAGATGATAATGGCCACAGAGTTACTGTCAATCAGGAGCGTTATCGCGATATGATAAACAATTTTTTCATGCCAATCGTTCGTCGAAAGCGTATCAGGCACTACTGGTTTCAACAAGACGGCACGCCACCACACACAAGCCGCACTACAATCGATTTTTTGAAGCAATTGTTCCCTGGCCGTTTGATGTCAAAAAATGGTGATTTCGATTGGCCGCCAAGATCACCAGATTTAACGCCTCCAGACTTCTTTTTGTGGGGTTATTTGAAATCAAAGGTTTACGTCAACAAGCCAAAGACCTTAGAAGAGCTGAAAACCAACATCCGTCAAGAAATAACCGCCATTCCCATCGAAATGTTGAAGAAAACCATGGAAAATGCTGCAAAACGGGCACAATATGTCGTAGAGGCGCCAATGGCGACCATTTACGAGATATTATATTCAAGAAATAATGTAAGCAAATCTACTTGAACCCAATTAAATGATATTTATGACGGACAGACAAAAAACTGTGGTTTCTTTGATTTATTTAAAAATAAAATGGGCGCTTCGAATATGGACAACCCTGTATGTCTGAGTTTGCGAATTTCTCCGAGAGACCGGAGACATATGAAATTGATTTATATATTTTTACACCATTTTCTTCTTTTCTTATTGTCCTGTTTTCTCGTGTATCCCTTATATATTTATCGATCAAATCGTTGGTTGTTCTTTTCGGAAAATCGTTTTTTGTAACGTTGTCCTGACTTATCTTATATTATTTTGGTGGAATCAGCGTCACTCATGTCACGTACTCTTTTCATAATGTTGTAAATGCAATTAGGGCAACGGGCGTGCGACGGGTAAGTTCCACTGGTGTGTAGAACTATTGTTAACGTGTGGAATACAATCTTTGGCTATGTTCAGAAAACAATCAAATTTTTTAGCTAATTCCTTTTTTTGTTCTGTTTTACTTTATTCGACTAACTGATTCAGGTCTTGAGCGTCATCAAAATTTTTATTATGTTCGATGTTCATTTTCGCTCTCGCATAGTTCATTTTTTTAGCTGAAAACAAAACCAAAAATTTGGATTAATTCAATCATTTGATTCTTATATTTTTCACACAACCTTTTTTATTTGTTTTTCCAAAACACGCCTGTCAAATTAGAAAATAAACATTGTCCGACTGCAACGTGTTCTGTGGACGCACGAAGAGCTCGGCGTGTGATGTGGATTGTGTTTATAACATAAGAAATACATTGTTCTATATTGACTACACGTTACCCGCCCGAAAACTGACCCGCTCCCGGTATAAAAATATATAAATCAATGACATATGTCTCCGGTCTCTCGGAGATAATCGCAAACTCAGACATATATAATAAGGAAAAATTTAAAGTAGCTTTGAAGACAGACAACCCATCAAAACAATTATATAGCAACATAAAAACCAAAATAGATAAAATCGACAAATCAAATTTAATACACAAAAATACATGTAATGGATACGGGTCCAACGTATGTGACTAAGCATTTGTGGGGACAACAAAAAACAAACTACGGAAAAGAATAACATCGCAAAATTCTGACCAAAAAGCACATACTCGACCTATGAAACAAAAAACGGCACTAGCGGCCCACTGTGCAAAACATAAAAACGCTCCAGACTTTGACAACTTTGAGATTTTGCAGCAAGAGACAAGCTACATGAGGAGATAGAGTAACTTCGGGTATTGTGATATGGTCGGGTAACGTGATATAGCTGCATATTTTGTTAAATACACAAATTTTGACAAGAATAAATTTGTATACATGACGGTAACGGAAAAAGGAACGTGCTGCAATTTTATGCGCACTCTCTCTCATTCGCTGTGTTTGCTCTTATTGTTGTTGAATAGTTTCGTCTGTGTATTCAATATTTTTTTTTGCCTGAGCTTTGTGAGTGACATACGAGAAAACTAAGCGGAAAAGGAGAATACAATTTGAAAGCTTGAATACAAAAATTTGTTATTGTTTGAATTCAGTTATCCATAAATGAGATGAGTTCTTTATTTCCTGAAGTGTTTTTTAAAAAAACAACCTGATTTTTTTGAAAACCGAATACGGCTATTGTGATATAGTCAAAGTTGGGTAATGTGATAAACCCCTCTGAATTAGCAATTATAAAATATTATTATAATAAATTGCAGATGCTGCCAAACAAAAGACAGATACGTAAGTGGGATCCAAAGGAAGGAGAAAAGCTATTTTCAAGAAAATAGGAGAAAATGATTTAATTTGTTTCAAATGACGAAATTGTACATTTTCTAAATATAAAAATATTTAAAATGTTAGAAGAACAAAAGAACAAAAACATACACATGCAAAAGAATTAAATAATAAAAAATAACAAGAAAAAAATTTTTTGAATGGGACACGGTATTCATTAAGCGTACAAACATATTTGATGCACAAGGAGCAACGTACTCGAAAATTTAAACCTCCTCATGGTAAAAATTTTCTTTTTCATATAATTTTGGAACAGCGTTACTTGAAACTTTATGCCAGTGTTAAAGTAAACACAAATAAACAAAAGCAATAATAAAATCAAGTAAAAATCGTTTAAAGCATTCAACGCGGAAATGCAAGCGTTGCGTTTTTTGTGCTTTAAACTGTAAAGTAGAATTAAATAATATTTTATTGTTGTTTTTAACTTGCATATATTTTTGATGTGCAAATTAATTTAACTTGAACAATATGTTTGTACAACGTGACCCAATTTTTATATGCGGAACAAGCTGGTGTACTTGTTTTGCAAAGTAAAGCATGTTACGAATAACATCTAGACCACCTAAGTTATGGTGTCAGGTGCAAAGAAGAAATGCAATCTGGCACAATTATGGTCAATGCTAAATTAGATATTAAGATGTTTTTTAGGATTATTTTAAGTTTTTTAATAAGAAACAAAAGAAGAAGAAGAAAAAAGAAAACAGAGATCAGATATTATAAAAGATCTGATCTCTGGTAAATAAAAGAGAGTTCGGTTCAGTTCAGTTGAGTTGACAAAGTTAATTTGGGGCTTTTTAATTGAAAAGACGAAAACGCTAAGGACACGAGGATAATCACTTGGTAAGTATTTCTTCGCAACAGGACGAAGCTGTATCTGGCAGCGTGTGCTTTCCTTCGGGATAAAACACGTCGGGCAGTGTGTGCTTTCCTTCTGGATAAGACACAACTGACAATTTATGACCTCGAACCTGCCCGTAGGGACTGTTTAGATCTACGCGTATCCTCACAGGAGAATACAACACTATACTCTTTGGAGTGTCCTGCTTCTTTGCCATTGGTTTGATTCTCGTGTATTTTGGGACATATGAAGGTGTTTTCGAACTATTTATTTGGTTTAAGCAAAAGGCTAGAGGAGGATCACTATAACAGGTTGTTTTATGATCAAGCATTGGAGACTTAAAATGAAAATTTTATAAACCTTTATAAATGGTGTAAAACATTCAAATTTAAAAAGTGACCAGATTGTCAAAACAATAAAACAAATTTGTAAATTTCTTTTTAATTTTTTTTTTTAATTTGTTTTTTTAGCAAGAAATTTCAAGGTATATAAAATAAATATTCAAAGAAATTTCGTATTCATTACAAGTTGCACATAAGAAGACAGATATACAGGTGGGAACACAGTGGTGAAAAAGGAGTGAGGGATATTGTTTGGATTGCACACAGATGAACAAGGCGTGGTGGATAGGGAATTTTTTAGATAGACGGTGGAATCTCACAGAGAGAAATCATATAATTTGATAACAATTTTACTAAAACATAACACACCCTGTGAATATAATCTAACGAAAAAAATTACTAACACAACACACCCTATGAATAAAGGTAGAAAATCTTACTAAAACATAACACACCCTATGAATGTAATATAACGAAAAAATGTTTAAACGTAACACAGCCTGTCAATATAGGTAGGTAGAAAAACCACCATTACAAAAAATAACAGAGCCAAATTATAAAATATGGTGAAAAGGAATACTTTGAGAGAAATAAAGATCGAAGTGAAAAAACCTCAATTACCTTACAGAGATTAGGTGAGGTAAGCGTATTTTAAGACCAATAAATATTTCATGTTGTGGGAAAAAGTAGATAGAATAGTAGAGAGGTGGAATTGTATATGTAAACTGGTACTGAAATGGTAAGTGTATTAAGATACCACGCTGTAGATATAAAATAACACATTTTAAAAAGCAGTATGCAGCAAAATAGGGAAATAAAATCAAATTGGCACAAAGGGAGTACCTTCAAATGCGTGCAAATGAGCGTAGAAGCAGAAGAGAGGAGTGGACGAGAAGACTCCAAAGAAGAAGAGCAGGACTAATCAATGTCCATCAAAATTTTAGAGTTATTATATTTTTTTATTTTAATTACATCACTAGTTTTTATTCTTTTTTTTTTTAGCTACAAGATCGTACAAGTCGTACGAGTTTGTAGATGATGAGCTGGTTTCACCAACACGATCGTCTGGGATTTTATTCGACCTTCGTACAGGTCTTATCGCAGAATGTGGAAAACTGCGAGAAGAAAACACACCTCAGCAACTTAAAAAGTGTTGCCTTGAGGTGATAAGAATTGAACGCAGTATTGGAGAAGAATACTATACTTTTCGTTCCCCTACTCCTATCTACGAACTAGGATGGGGGGACTGAAATTCCCATAAATTTCAAATTTTATAATAATGATTTTAAACTGAAAATAAAAATAATCTAAAATGAATAGAAATAATCTATAATTACTTTTTTCTGAGAGTTTTTCTTATAAAGAAATAAAAGAATTTCTGAGAGTTTTTCTTATAAAGAAATAAAAGAATTTATATTGACTTAATATGATTTAAATACAAATTCTAAATGTTGGATAGTTTAAATCATACCTGATTTTAAACACAAATTCTAGTTGTCTGATAGTTTAAAATCGTTTATTGAGCTTTAGGTCAAAGTAAGAACAATCAATTGTCAAAAACTATCAAAAACTATCAAACAACTAAAATTCGTATTTAAACTCAAGTATGATTTAAACTATCAAAAATTTAGAATTTGTATTTAAATCGTATAAAATCAACATAATAAATAACAAGGTCATTTAGAAAAAACTTTAATTTTATAATAATTTTAGTTCAAACATATATAAATACAAAATTAAAATATAAAAATTCTTTTATTTCATTAAAGTTTTTTCCTAAATGACCTCTATATTTATTATGTTGACTTAATATGACTTAAATACATATTCTAAATGTTTGATAGTTTAAATCATACTTGATTTTAAATACAAATTCTAGTTGTTTGATAGTTTAAAATCGTTTATTGAGCTTAAGGTCAAAGTTAGAACAATTAATTGTTCTATCGAATCTTTCCAAAGAAACAACAACAACAACGTTTTTTCAATATAAAAAGGAAAAAATCACTAGCTGATCTGATTGCAATTTCTGCCTGGCTAAGGGCGTCATCAGTAATCTTTGTGATACCCGTGCAAACATTTGTGAAATTATGAAATTGAGAAAAACTGTGAAATTGACACTTCAAATATCATCGCCCCGGTGGTGCGCAGTGCGTTAGTGCGCGCTTGCACGGGTATCACAAAGATTTCTGATGACGCCCTTAGACAGGCAGAAATTGCAATCAGATCAGGTAGTGATTTTTTCCTTTTCATATTGAAAAAACTTTGTTGTTGTTGTTGTTTCTTTGGAAAGATTCGTTAGAACAATTAATTGTTCTAACTTTGACCTTAAGCTCAATAAACGATTTTAAACTATCAAACAACCAGAACTTGTATTTAAAATCAAGTATGATTTAAACTATCAAACATTTAGAATTTGTATTTAAATCATATTAAGTCAACATAAATTCTTTTATTTCTTTATAAGAAAAACTCTCAGAAAAAAGTAATTATAGATTATTTCTATTCATTTTAGATTATTTTTATTTTCAGTTTAAATTTTCATTTGTTTATTTTCAGACTTTTAATTTTATTTCTATATTTTCATTTCAGTTTTTAAATTTTACTTTCATTTTTATTTTCAGGTCTTGTTTTTTATCCATTATTTTTTCAGCTTTTTAATTTTTTTTTTCATTTTCAGTATTTTTCATTATATTTTCATTTGTTCTTTTTCAGTTGTTATTTTTTCTATTTTTATGTGCAGCTTGATTTTTCAAATTTAATTTTTGTAATATTACTTTCAGAAAATCTTTCATTTTTTGTTTTCAGTTTTTATTTTTCAAAATTTAATATTTTTTATTTTTTTATTTTTAATTCTTATTTTTTATAATTTTATTTGCAGTTTTCAAATATTTTATTTTCAGTTTTACTTTTTCATTCGTTTAATTTCAGTTGTGCGACAAAGGGTACGTAGCTGTCCAGCAGGTTGTCGAAGACATGGTGTCTTCCTATTCAAGACGTTAGGCGTCTATTCAAAACTTCAGAGCTCTATTCAAGACGTTTGAACGCTGAATACATCTGAATCTTCGCAGCATTGATTCTGCATTTTTATCGACACTGCAGCATGCTTACAGCAAAAGATGGTCAATTCTGTAAACGTCAAATATGTCGACAAAGGGTACATAGCTGTCCAGAGCAGGTTGTCAAAGACATGGTGCCTTCCTATTCAAGACGTAAGGCATCTATCCAAAATTTTAGAGCTCTATTGAAGACGTTAGAACGCCGAATACATCTGAATATTCGAAGTATTGATTTCGCATTTTTACCGACACCGCAGCATGCCTACAGCAAAAGGTGATCGATTCTGTAAACCTCAAATATGTCGACGTTCAACATCAATTTATAAAATTTGTCTATAATATGTACAATACAATTAAATGTAGAAATTGTAATTTTAAATAATACTATTTAAATAATAGTCATAAAGAACACATAATTTAATTTCAACAAATTTCGGTAATACCATTCCGTAATACACATCGTTTATCATCTAAATAACTTAAAACAATTTTACGAATTTCCTGTGTATACAATTGATGTACCTTAGACCTAAATGTATACTTTTTATCAAAAAAGATTTTTTTGTCTAATAATCCTTAGATGCTAAGGTTAACAAATGCAGATTTTTTGCCCCTTTTGCTTTTTAATTTCGTTGTCGCCTTCGACACTAATAGAGTACATTTTTTATCTTAAGCCAATGAACTCAATCATTATCTTTCCATTATTTTCGTCTTTCATTAAGCCTAAAACCGTTTTATTTTTTCGTTCAATACCGTATGGATTATTGATTTTAAAGTCGGATGTATCAAATTTTAAATTAATGGCATTAATTGTATCCTTACAAAAATCATCAGTTTTGATTGAATAAATGAATGAATCTGTATCCATATAACACAAACTCAAGTTTTTATTGAATTTTGGTGTCATGTTATCGCAATGAAAGTCATACATTTACCATTTAGATAATTAAGGCACTGAAAAACCTATATAAATCGGTTTATCGTAAAAGGTATATATTCTACTCAGTTGGATTGCAGCCATATTTTCTGTAAACCTTGGTTTTGCTATCAAACTTCTTGCTCCCAATCTTCTTCCTCAACTTTCCCACTCACCAACAATTTTAACGTCTTTCCTTTTGCCTACATTCTCCATCGTTTTTCCATATACTGCATTATTTAATAATTTTAAAAATTCTTTTTAAACTCATTTTAAGCTTGCGTTCTATGAGAATTATTTAAATAATATATTTTTTAACCATGGAGATTGTTTAAATTTTAAAATTCTGTTGATCTTTTCGAGCTTAGGTCCATGTCTTAAACATTGTTTTAAATTCACATAATGTATAATATAATTTGATTTGTTATATAAATCAACTATAAGCTTTTGATGTTTGCCTATAGGACTTTTTTTATTTTCTGAACAAAATGGTAAATCATTTTGTTTATTATGTAGCTCAAAAGGGATTTTCCAAAATAAATCCTTCGCTAGAATCATTATAGCATTCATTTAACTTAAATGTTGATATATCATCAATCCATTCAAATTTTCCTTCAGGCAAATATTGAGACATTGCCCAACAATACAAATTATTAGCATCTAAATATATAAGATAATTCGTTGGTTTTTTTATCGTTCATATATTTATTATTTGCAACAACATGTCTTTTGGAACATTAACTATGCCTTCTTATACCCTTTTGAATGCATTTAATCATATTAATGTCTGTAATTGGACTTGCTTACTATTCTTGCTATTCTATTTTTGTATATTTCAACATAGCTTCCCAAGAAAGACCAGGTGCAGTATAATATTGACAAGGATCTAGGTTGTAAATTGATTAACAGACTTTTCTAAAACTTTTAAAAATATCAGTAAGAAGTAAAAGATCTATTTTGATACATAGCTCCAAATAATTTTGCAATGTTAAACAGTTGACCACATTTTTTGGACATGATCATAATCATCTTCACTACATTTTTCGTTTAATAATTTATTAAAGAATCTTTCCCTTTGTGGTAAACATTCCTCCTGAAGACGATCAATACTATCGAAATAGTCATAGGGAAATTTACCTTTTTTCTTAAGAGATTGAATTCATCTTCATCGTTAAACTCGGAGCGCAAAACATAAAAGTCATCATTTGATAAGTTTCTAGCTAATATAATACATATAATGAAGTGTATAAGTTATGATAGTTTTGTGCAAGAATTATATTAATATTTATTGATTCGTGCGCGTAGTTTTCGATAAGCATATATTCGGAAAAATATATGCATTCCATTCAATTAAACTGTAATGTTTATTATGTGTACAAAAACAAACAAAAAAAAGTAAAAGAAAGAATTGTTGTTGTTAGCAAAAAATTTTTTGATTAGGTAAAAATATTTACCATGTGTTTGTGTGTTTGCCATGAAAATAAAAAAACCAAAGAATATTAATAAAGTGCAACACGTTGTTGTTGTTCTGCCAACAACAAAAAAATAAAAAATATATGTGCTAAGTACTTAAACGTATAATGAAAAGAAAAAATATAAATAAATATAAACAAAGTGCTGTAGAGCCTGTTGTGACTCACAACGAGGTATTCCCCAAAATATTGTCTTTCTACTAGTGGCCAAGTGCTGGCAATGAAAGTTGATCCACCGCAACAACTAAGCGAGCGATCAACATTTATTGCATTGCGGCACTTTTATATGAATTCAATACCAAGGCCAGTAAAGTAAACAAACCAAATCAAGTAAAATAAAAATAAGACAATAAAATGAATACTGATCTACCACAACAACTGGGCGATCAGTTTTCATTTCATTTAAAGACAATAAAATAAAGCTAACAATTTACTACTGTGCGGCCAGCGTCCAATGCTGACCATGCAAAAACCAGAGGTAAATTATTTTCAATATTTTATTGTTGTATTTAACGTACACACTGTTTGGCTAAGCGAATAACGCAAAACAAGTATAACTTAAATAAGAATTTAACGTTGAAATATGACCCAATTACACATGTTATACATGTTTATATGTTTGTTCGGCCCAAGTTGGCACCATTAAATAAGTATGTATGAATATGTTTAAAATAAGAATTAATGGTAAACAAATAATACAAAAATAGATTAAGAACCTAATAATGAAGTTAAATTATTGTGCAAGAGGCGGAAGATAAATTACGCAACCGCTGATTAATCAATAAGTAGAATTAAGTTTGTAAAAATGAAGAAGAAGAAGCGCGGCCAGATATGTTATAAATATCTGGTCCCCGCTAAAATAAAAGGAATTGATATGAAAAACCAAAACACTTGCAGTCGTTTTTACTGAAGAAGGCCAGATTTTCAATTCGGAGGACACCCCCACAAGTGAGTATAAATAAAAACCTCCACGCCTGAATGCACCTAAGGGTGACGGCGAAAGAGGTATTTTTTTTGAGTAGATGCCAGTGGCGCTCTTAAGCGCCGGCAAACAAACCTTAGGTAGGACGTCGCTCGGCGACTGTAGGACCCACGCGTATCCTCTCAGAGGGGATACAACAAAATGGCGCAGCCGGTAGGATCCTTCTGTTCGCAAGGACAGCAAGGATGTTAGGATCCTTATTGTTACAGGAACAATAAGGATATTCAATTGTTACAGTGAACAATTCAATCAAAACCGGCTTCACCGGTGATTCAGGATTCAATCAAACAGTGAACAATTGTTACAGGAACAATAAGGATAATTTTTTTTAGCTTTGTAAAATTTTTAAGGAATGGAAATTTTTTTTTTATAGGATATTTATAAAAAAAAAAATGGACAAAAAAGTAATAGCTAGGATCCTTCTGTTATAGGAACAGTAAGGACATTGGCTCTTTTGTAGGGATTCAAAGTGATCAGTGGGAATTTGTTGTTACAGGAACAACAAGAATATTTTGGAATGAAAATTTTTTTGGAATTTAAAATTTTTGATTGGATCCTTATCTTGTTACGGGAACGATAAGGATATATTTTTTTTAAGTTTTTGTAACACTTTAAACGAATGAAAATTTTTTTGAATGGACATTTTTTTTTTATAGGACATTTATTTCTCCCGTTGTGAAAAATTTAATAGGACAAGGCGGCATTCTTGTTGTTACAGGAACAACAAGGGTATTTTTGAATCTAACATTTTTTGTGACGGAAAATTTTTGGTGGGCTTTTTTGTTCACGGGAACATTGAGGATAATAGATCCTATTGACTTTTATATACTGGGTTAATTTTCGGTTGAACCTTATTTCTGATATTTACCTTTTTCAACAGAAGTTTTCGAAAAAAAACAACTCTTTTTTTCACCAAAATATATAAATAATAAAAGGAAATTTTTTTTGTTTATTAAGTGTCCCATAACAAGACAGACACCCCAGCGGACGATCCCTTAAAGGTTGGACCCAAGCCAATTTCCTTGGAGGAGTACCGACAACGGCAAGCAGCCAATAAGGAGGAAAAGCTTTCGGCTACTCCGGCGACGGAAAAACCTAAACACCGGCGTGGAGGTAAGCTGGTTAAGCTCAGGAAGAGGCTAGCCACGTTAAAGGCAGTCGTAAACGCGGAGAATCCACCAGATTTCCACACCGCTGGGTGCGTTTGGATGAAGATAGCCGAGCTGGAGGAGCAGCTTAAGGAAAGGAGGAAGCAGACACAACGATAAATTTATTTGTTTTCGTATCTCTATGTATAAAAATTTCTGTTTATCTGATTTTATATAAATAAAAAAAAATAATAATATATATATTTTTGTGAAAGCTAATAACTGAAAAGAAAAAGAATAAAGATATATATTAATAAAACAAACTAAATGGCATGTCTTTTATTAAATTCGATTTTTTCACATGGCGCAAGCAGAATTTGACAGTTTCATAGAACAATTGTGGAACGAAATAGAACACTTTTGTAATTCGAGAAAAGATTTTGAAGCAGTAAAAAAAGGGGTGTATGATTCAAAAGAATTAGGTAAAGCCGAGGAGGCAGAGGTTGTCCTGCAAATTTTTACGCAGCTGGTACATAGTGAGTCGAGGGCGTCTGTTGAGGAAAAAGATGACCTGAACGAGCGATTCAGGGATATCGAAAAGAAATATCACGCAATAAGGATACAACTCGAAGAGACAGAAGAAGGGATAAGGGAAATTGAGGACGAAAACTTAAAATTGAGAAAAATAGTGGGGAATAAGAATATCTCCGAGGAGTTAGTAAAACAATTAGTCGAGAACGAGCACACAGAGTGTGAAAAGAAATTGCAGGAAGCCCAACGAAAAATAGAAAGTTTAAAGTTGGTAAGAAGAGACCGGGAAACAATAGTAGTACCAACAACCGTTAAAATGAATATAAGTTAAATAGCCAAAACGGTGAGTAACTTAGTACCGCTATTTTCAGGTACTGAGTCACCGGCAGAAGTTTATAGGTTTATACAAGGATGCGAGTTGGCATTCAAAGCGGTGAAACCATTAAAGGCACAGGACTTCACAGATTCTGTGAAATTAAGGTTACATGGGGAAGCATTTGAGTTTTGCAGGAGTAAGAAATTTGGCAAGGTTGAGGAATTATATGGGGCAATCAAAGCGAAGTACCTTAAGGAGACAACGTATAATACGTTGATAATGGAACTATCGCATTGCGTCCAAAGGCCGGGAGAGAGGATAAGTTCGTTCGCGAACAAAATAAGCGACATAGAGTCTCGAGGTAGAGATCTAGTAGGTGATGACGGTATCCTGTGGGAACAGCTCAGTAGTTCAGTCGTTAGTGCGTTTAAGGTGGGAGTTTCCGACCCGAACCTCCGAACGATTCTATTAACGACAACCAGTTTGGGTCTCGCAGCGTTAGAAAAAAGGGCATTAGAAATAGAGATAATGTTAAAAGGAGGTGAGCTGGGGAGAACCGCACAAGGCCATAATAACTATGGGCAAGAGTACCAGGGCAAACATGGAATTAGGTTTCCCCGGGCAAGAAGTCAGGAACAAAGAGGGCAGTATAGCATACAGGAAGAGGATGAAAAACAAAAGACAAATAGCACATTAGCTATAATGTGCTCATTTTGCCAGGAGAGAGGGCATACCAGGGACGTGTGTATAACAAGGAGAAACACACCGTATTGCGAAAAATGCCAGGAATATGGGCACGAAAAGGGATGGAAATGTGCCCGAGAATTTAAACCCAGAAGTGATAAAATGGAGGGAAAAAGATATAAGGGAAATTTTAACTCAAAAAATCCATTTAGAAATAATGAGGAAAAAAGACAAAAACAGGGACCAAATAAAGCGATTGAATGTAGATGGTGTTACAAGTTAGGCCACGTAGAGAAAGACTGCTACGCTAAGAGAAACTGGGAGAATAGGCAGGGAAACTTTCAAGGGCCCCGCAAAGGCCAATAAGCTGGGACCCCCGAAATAAAAGAACACTTAGGCCGACCAAGATAGTAACAGATCATTCGACATCAGAAAAGATTGTGAATATCTGTACATCTAAGTCAATAGAAAGGATAGTAACAGATAATTCTACGTCTAAAAAGATTGTGAATATATGTACATCCAAGCCAAGAGAGAGTTCAGTAACAGATCATTCGACATCTGAAAAGATTGTGAATATCATCTGTACATCCAAGCCAGTGGAAAGTTCAGTAACAGATCATTCAGTAGTGACAGAAAATTTGACATCCGAAAGGATTGTAAATTTCTGTACACCTCATTCAGGAAGGAAAGTAGAGCACACAAGCCCAGAATCGAATGAAACAGTTGAGTCATTGCAGGCGACATCAGAAAAAGTTATAGAAACACTCGGGAAAATAAAAGAAAAATGCTACGTGCTATTAGAAAAATTAGATGGAAATATGAGAGAAGAAAAATTCAATGTGGTAGCAGAAAAGTTAACTGAAAATGTAAGAAAGGAAAAAGTCAATGAGGTAGCAGGAAAATTAAATGGAAATATGATAAAAGAAAAATCAGATATGGTATTCGAGAAATGAAATGAAAATATGATACAAGAGAAATGCAATGTGGAATTAGAAAAATTAAGTGAAAATATAACAAATGATGGTTGGCATTAAAATATGACGGTGCTGGAGAAGAAAGAGGGTGAATGTTTTGGAATCTCTAAAGTTAATAATGTGTTTATAGAAATTCCTTGCAAGAATGCTATAAATGGTAGACTCATTCTTCTTGTAGATTCCGGAGCAGACACGAGTTTAGTGAAACAAAACGCATTACAAATAATTGAAGACAGGGGAAAAGAAATAAAAAATTTGTGTGGAGCATTCGGGGGTTTCGTGAAAACACTTGGGGCAGTGAAGATAGAACATGACGAGGTAAATAATCTTAGCTTTAAGTTGCACGTAGTTGCACTAGAACAAGGACTGCCTGCAGATGGCATATTAGGCCGGGATAATTTGTGGAATAAATCGATCATAAATACGATAGATAAAACAGTAACTATATATGACAGAGAAGGAGGTAATATAAAATAATAATTGAAACAAATGAATGAATTAAGTTCAATTAATTACAGTGAGGAAATACAAATAAAAGCTAGAACCATACAAACAGTAAGAATTAAAGTAGAGACAAAAATTCCGGTGGTAGTTGTACATTAACAGGAGATTGTGCCAGGGGTTTATTTAGGAGAAAGTTTAACGAAGGTAGAGAACGATACCGCTTATGTATCAATATTGAATTCAAATAATGAGGATGTTATCTTGCCGAAGTACTATAATCCGAAATTTTCCAATTATAATATATTTAAAATGAAGTCAGGCTCAATGCATGGAGTAAACGAGAGTAAAGTAAAAGAAAGGATTAAAAAATGAACACAAACAATTAAATTAGATGAAAGTTTGAACGTAGAGGAAAAGTCTGCAATCGAAAATTTAATAACGACTTACCATGATATTTTTCTATTGGAAGGGGATACATTAACATATACCCCAGTAATAGAACACGAAATTCAGGTTCAAGCAAATCAGCCTCCAATAAATCAGAAACAATATAGATTACCTCAAGCGCATAGAGAAGAAATTAAAAAACAGGTAGAACAACTGTTAGAAGACGACATTATTAGGCCGAGAAAATCACCTTGGAATTCGCCATTGCTGTTAGTACCAAAGAAAGCAGGAAGCGATGGTATGAAAAAGTGGAGATTAGTCATAGATCTTAGAAAGGTAAATGACGCAACAATTAAGCAAGTTTTTTCAATACCAAGGATTGATGAAATATTAGATCAATTAGGGCACTGTAGGTATTTTTCAACATTAGATTTGGCCAGTGGGTACCATCAGGTTCTCATGAGTAAAGAAGACAGACAAAAGACAGCATTTAGTACAGCATTTGGTCATTATGAATTCAATAGAATGCCATTCGGACTCACCGGAGCTCCAGCGACTTTCCAGCGATTGATGAATAATATACTGACAGGATTACAAGGAATAGATTGTTTTGTTTATTTAGATGATGTGGTAATTTATGGCAAAAATCTACAGCAACATGGAGAAAGATTAGCACAAGTATTCCAGAGACTTAGAGAAAATAGCTTAAAATTGAATACGGAAAAGTGTCAGTTTCTTCGCAGAGAAATACTTTACCTGGGACACAAATGTTCAGAATTAGGAGCGCTACCAGATCCACAAAAATTAAAATGCGTGAAGGATATTCCAATACCGAGAAATAGGAAGGAGGTTTAGGCATTTTTAGGCTTAGCTAATTTTTAAAGAAAATTTATAAAAAATATGTCACAGATGGCATCACCCATAAATAATTTACTGAAGAAGGATAATAAGTTCCAATGGTCAGAGAAGTGTCAGGAAGCGTTCGAAAAAATAAAAGAAGCAGTGACTTCATCACCCATTTTGGCATATACCGACTTTAGCAAACCGTTTTTATTAACTACGGACGCGAAAGGTGACGCGTTAGGAGCAGTATTGTCACAAGGGGAAGTAGGAGAAGATCGACCAATTGCGTTTGCCAGTAGATCATTGAATAACGCTGAAAAAAGGTACTCAACAATAGAAAAAGAGTTTTTAGCGATTGTTTGGGCGACAAAAAATTTTAGAGCATATTTGTTGGGTAGGCCATTCAAGATATATACAGATCATCAACCATTGAGGGGTACAGCAAATCTGAAGGATCAAACGTCAAGATTAGCAAGATTTAGACACAAGATGTCAGAATATGATTTCGAAATAATTTATAAACCAGGTAAGAAGAATTTAAATGCAGACGCACTGAGTAGAATACCACAACAGAACCAAGAGATAGTTGTAGTTCAAACCAGATCTAAAGCAAGATAAAAAGAAGCAACCGAAGAGACTGAAGTAAACACGGATTCACTAGCGGAAGTGGATGAGGGGATAGAACAACAAGACAATCCTAACATAGAAATCCTAACGGATAGGAAAGATATAGAAAGAATATTAAAAGATTTTCATAACTTGCCATTAGGAGGACATCAGGGAGCGCTGAGAACGTACTTTAGAATAAGAAAACAATACAAATGGAAAAATGTAACAAATGTCAAATAAATAAGAGTTTTAGACTCACCAAAATGCCTATGGTATTGACAGACACTCCAACACGTCTATTTGACAAGGTTTTTATGGATATAGTCGGCATATTGCCAGAGATATATGGCCTGTGTTGCGATACCAGATGCCGAGGCAAGCACGATATCAAAAGCATTTTGCAACGAAATTATAACTCGCCACAATACACCACGAGTTTAATTTACAGACAACGGCTCAAATTTTATTTCACGCGTGTTTTCAGATGTATGTAAAATGCTAGGTATTAAAAAGTTACATATTACACCATATCATCCACAGGCATATGGTTCCCAAGAGAGAAGTCATAGGCCTTTGGCAGAATATTTAAGAGGGTTTGCCAAAGAAGACAAGTCAAATTGGGATCAGTGGCTATCGTCGGCGATGCACGTTCACAATAACACACCGCATACGACAACAAAGCAAACACCATTCAAAACTCTATATGGGTTGGACTCAGAAATACCAACTAATTTAAGGCGAAAGTGTAGTCCGCTGTATAATGCCGAGGATACTTCAAAAGTTATGAAATATCAAATTCAGAGAGCGCACGAACTGGTAAGACAGAACCAGCAGCGTGCAAAAGAAGTATCTAAAAATTATTATGATAATACTTCAAATGCAGTAGAATTTAAAATTGGGGACAGGGTACTAATGAAGAATCAAACAAGGAAGAATAAATTTTCACCAATATGGATAGGACCGTATGAAGTTTTAGCAATAAAAACCCCAGTAACTACCGTGATTTCTATAAAAGGGAAAGCAAAGAAAATTCATAACAATTTACTAAAATTGTTTTATGAAAATTAGAAATAGAAAAAAGATAGATTAAGTGTTAGAACATTAAATGAAACTGAGAGCAAAGAATAGATAATAGTATTATTAAATACATTTAAGGAATACTACAATTATTAGAATGAAATACATAATAATGAGTTATATTGAAACATGTAAATAAAGAAAAGTGAACTGCTTACAAAAGGAACAGTTGATTTAGGTATACTAAACCAAAAGAAGGTATGTAAATAAAAAAAAATAATAGTATCACGAAAAAATGGCGCTGACTAATAGTAGGGAAAATCTAATAAAATATAAAATAAAATAAAAAATGAACGGGAAAGATAGTATACATACATATTATACATATTAGGAGTAAAATTATGAGAAAAAAATATATAGTAAGAAACTTAAGTAAAGTTGTAAAGAAAAAAGTTACTATAAAACAGAATTTTAAAAAAAAGTTAAATATAAAGAAAATTAGGAAAGAAGTGAATGTGAAAGCATATTTGTAAGCAGAATACGGCAATGTAAAATAAATAAAGTAAAGGAAAATACTTACTGGAAGAAGCAGTTAAGTGAAAGATGGAAAAAAGACAGTAGAAAATGAATGTCAGCCAATAGAAGATAGTCGTGAGTTTATAATTAAAAGAAGATATAGATAGAATGATAAAAGAATTGAAGAAAAATAATGAATAAATTAAATGAAACAGTTGAGAGCCAAGATATGGCAGAAGAAAAAAAAAACATGGAGAAAATCTAAAGTAAAAGGCAATTGTGTTGGCATCTTCAAAGTGAATGACGTTGTTACAGAAATCCTTCGCAAGGATTAAATTCTAGTACAACACATTCTACTTGTAGATCCCAAAATAGTGCCACTTTATTTTAAATCTGTAAGTTTTGTTTTGGATTGAAATATAAAAAATATGAAAAGATTTGATTGAAATGAAAAAAAAAATAAAATAATTGAAAATAAAGAAATTTGATACCGTCAAATGAATACGTAGTAGAACATAATAAATAATATGATACAGAAAGTAAAGGGAAAAATAAAGAAAAAAAAGACATTATTTTTACATAAAGGAAAATATTATTTTAAAAATTTAAAAAAAAATAAGACTTTACGAAGAAAATGCAAATTGAAGCAGTAAATATATAGATTAAAAGAATAAAATAAATACATAATGGAAACTTAAGAGAAACGAAATTCTCACTACGAAAAAAAAAAATTTTTTTTTAATTAATTAAAGATATTGAATTAGAGAAATAAAATAAAAGTAAAAAATTATTGTTTTAAAGAACAAAGCATCAGAAAGCATATATATAAATATTTATATTTTAAATAAATAATATGTACTTACTAATAAGTAAATTTTTCTTTAAAGTCAGATAAAAGAACAATATTAAATAGCGTGCGAGTTCGCATAAAAATATTGAAGAAATAAGATAGAAATATTGAAATATGTAAATGTTAAATAGATTCATTTAAATCATGTATGTTTAACAATTGTGTAAATTAAAAGAAAAGTAAATTTCAATTAAAAAATAATAAACGAAGTTGGAAAAAGTAACGTAGTATAAATATGAATAAAAGATGTTTAAAATAGATTAGGGAACATCGTATATTGTTGAGATTGGGGGTGCAACCAAAGATGACGCCGATGGACCCGAAATAAGCGTTATCAGAGGAAAAAGCAGTGAGCAGAAACAACATTTAAAAGGAATAGAGCAAGTCAATAAATAAACTTCAACCACAAGAAGTGTGTGCTGGAAAGCCAACAACAAAAAAACTAATAAATATTAGAGCAGAAAAAATTAAAAAGTAAAACAACAAAAGGTGAAAACACCTTCGTAAAACGCTGACAAAGCTGCGAATACTAAAAAAAAATTTTTTAAAAGACAACAAAAAATAAAAATTTAAAACAACAAAAAGTTTAACACCCTTAATGAAGCAGAAAAATTTGATTGAATTGAATTTAAAAATACAAAAATTAAAAATTTAAAACAACAAAAGGTATATCACCCTTAATAAAGCAGAAAAATTTGAAAATTAATAATAAAATAGGTATAAATAGCCTTCCTAACACAACGAAATCAAACAATTAATCCAGATTTGGCAAAATAATGCTATAAAACAACAAAATGAATAAAAACCTTCACAAAACAACATTTTTAACAACATAATGAGGTACAAAGACCTTCAAAAACAACATTTTTGGCAATATGATATTTTAAAACAACAAATGGCATAAAAACCTTAGTAAAACAACATTTTTGGCAATATAATTTTTCAAAACAACAAAAGATATAAAAGTCTTTCTAAAATCAGAAAAGTAATACAACAAAAGGTATAAAATCCTTTATAAAGCTACAAAAAGCAAGAATTTTATATTAAACGACATAAAACCATGTTTATGAAGAATAATTAAGAAGTTAAAACAACAAAAGGTATAAAAACCTTCCTAATGCAGAAAAATAGAACACCAAAATGCATAATAACCTTATAAGAGCCTGAAAAATTAATATAATAAACAAGAGACCAGGTTAACCAGCAAAGCCAGGAAGTCTCCTGGCCCATCTTTAAACGAAGACCAGGTTAACCAGCTATAGGGCTTAAAGCCTCCTGGCAAATTGAAACAATATCACCAGCACACACACTTCAACAGTATCTGCATCAAAACCTATAACGAAGAATAAATTAAACGCCGTCACAGTTTTTCCGGCGCACCGATGGACAACGCTAAAAAGAAAACACAATAAAACAACAATCACCCCCAACAAGTGCCAGGAACTAAGGGATTTAGTAAAATTGTATAAATAATAAATTAAAACTTATTTGTTGAACAATATCATATATAGAAACTATAGAAATAAAAGAAAAATTTGTTCATATTCATAAGAGAACATTACGAAAATATCTAGTAAAACAAATAAGCAAATTAAAGAAACTACTATATAATAATAAAACGAATAGTATATCATAAGAAAATCAAAACAAACAGACAAAATAATAAAGAATTAATTGACGAAAATTTTAACCTCTTCAAGGAGAAAATTTTCTTTGTGTAAGGGGGGAGGAATGTTGTGCCTCACAACGAGGTATTCCCCAAAATATTGTCTTTCTACTAGTGGCCAAGTGCTGGCAATGAAAGTTGATCCACCGCAACAACTAAGCGAGCGATCAACATTTATTGCATTGCGGCACTTTTAAATGAATTCAATACCAAGGCCAGTAAAGTAAACAAACCAAATCAAGTAAAATAAAAGTAAGACAATAAAATGAATACTGATCTACCACAACAACTGGGCGATCAGTTTTCATTTCATTTAAAGACAATAAAATAAAGCTAACAATTTACTACTGTGCGGCCAGCGTCCAATGCTGACCATGCAAAAACCAGAGGTAAATTATTTTCAATATTTTATTGTTGTATTTAACGTACACACAGTTTGGCTAAGCGAATAACGCAAAACAAGTATAATTTAAATAAGAATTTAACGATGAAATATGACCCAATTACACATGTTATACATGTTTATATGTTTGTTCGGCCCAAGTTGGCACCATTAAATAAGTATGTATGAATATGTTTAAAATAAGAATTAATGGTAAACAAATAATACAAAAATAGATTAAGAACCTAATAATGAAGTTAAATTATTGTGCAAGAGGCGGAAGATAAATTACGCAACCGCTGATTAATCAATAAGTAGAATTAAGTTTGTAAAAATGAAGAAGAAGAATCGCGGCCAGATATGTTATAAATATCTGGTCCCCGCTAAAATAAAAGGAATTGATATGAAAAACCAAAACACTTGCAGTCGTTTTTACTGAAGAAGGCCAGATTTTCAATTCGGAGGATACCCCCACGAGTGAGTATAAATAAAAACCTCCACGCCTGAATGCACCTAAGGGTGACGGCGAAAGAGGTATTTTTTTTTTGAGTAGATGCCAGTGGCGCTCTTAAGCGCCGGCAAACAAACCTTAGGTAGGACGTCGCTCGGCGACTGTAGGACCCACGCGTACCCCCTCAGAGAGGATACAACAAGCCGAAAAATATTAAAAAGTGTTTGTATTTTTCATTCGTTCAGAATACGTAAAAAGTAAGAAGATCATCGTTAAAACCCATCAACGGCAACAACCCACACATCCAGAAGTAAAAGACATTACCACGGCAAACTCAACAAGGAAAACTACAATCAACGGATCAAAAACCAGTAAATACAAACACCCAACAACACATCAAAACACACTTATTTATTTAAAACAAGTGTTTTACTAAAAGGTATAAATAAAACATAAATTGTTCCTAAACCACTCTAACCCATTTGTTTCTCTTTTTCCGCCAATTGCACCCACGGTCGTTCGCTACCCGAACAGTGTTTATATAAAAAAATTGATTTGATTCAAGTTTTTTTTATTTAAATAAATTTTTCTTACGTTGATAAACAATTATAATAAAATAATAAAATTGAAAGAAAGCAAAAAAAAAATTTTTTTTTAATTTTGGTAGTTTTGAACAATTTATAGAGAAAAACTATTTTGCTTTAATTTTTGTTGTTCTCGTAGCGACTCTTCAGTAGTTCAAAGTGTCGAACTTTTCCAACGGGATTTATGTTAGTGCGTCAATGATGAAAATAGCAGGAACGTATTTCGGCACACTAAGTTTTGCCGTGGCAGGATCGCCATGAGAAAAATTTGTTGTTTTTATATTTTATTTAAAGAACCTGACTCAATAATTTTGCCGGCGCTTAAAAACGCCACTGGCTCTAAGTGTTTATTCTTTTTAATTTTTAGTCACCCGGCTTAAATATGCACTTAGGCTTATTTCAAATTAAACTCAGTTGATTGAAGCTAGTAAGAATAACAATCTTTATTTTCAAAATCTCTAAGCTTATAAAGTCAAGTAACGGTGTTCCTCAGTTTCTAAATCTTATACAAAAATGTGCATAATCTTAATACATAAAGTTTAATAATATAATAACATAAAAGTGCGTGAGTGAAAAGTAAACATTAACTTAAGGTGTAAGTGCGTAATGCAAATAAATATATAACCGCGCGTCTTTGTGCGTGGTGAAAAACAAGTGACAAGAATATGTTCATAGTTGGGTTCAATGTTCTGTAGTATATAGTTTTTGAAGACGAGTTTGAGAGTTCTGCATAGCAATGATTAGTTTTTACAATACAATCAATAAGTTTGACTACAGTGTATAACATATTTATAACAATACTTAGTTCGGTGGGCACAATGTGTACAAGAAAAGGTATCATGGTGCAAACGGTTTCGATACTAAATAAAGAAGTTATTACCAGCTCAAAAAGGTTCTATTAAAAAGTCTGCCTTTTAATAGCTGCATTCAGCGGAAGGAACTGTTGCATGTTCCCTGAACGGTCGCAATCTTATATAGCGAAAATATTGTATGCTACTTCGCTACCTGAGTGAAATGCAGCCAATGATTGCTCCGATCATCAGCACAAGTGTTTCACAGTTTTACTAAAAGAAAAAAAAATAGACGCAAGTAAAAACCAGCAATTCTAAAAAAAAGATGTATGGAAAAAAGTGTCGCTTTTGAGATTTCACTCAAGCAAATCACAAAACGAGGCGTCAAAAGATTCGCTTCAAACAAAATACATATAGCTTAAACAAAATTCGAGCTTTATTTTCTACTAAAACAATTTAGTATTGTAGAAGTTTTATTTTGCAACAACAATCCTTATTTACTTCCTGTTCACACACAACTTTTTTTGGTTCGATGCAATTTGACGTTATTTGTTGCTTCAATTAGTCAAGCTAAATTGCCATTGGCGTCGGAAGCGGGGGGGGGGGCAACGTGGGCAGTTTCCCCCACTTTTTTTAGCTAGATAAACAATTTAAAAGGAAAAGTTATTCAAAATATCAGTTTTTTACAACGATAATATTTTTGTATTATATATTTTCCTCTTCTTTCTCTCTTCTTCATGTTTCATGTGAAGATATTTTGGTGAACTGTTTTTGCACCACCATTTGTACTGCCCCCCCAGATGAAATTCGCTTCCGACGCGATTGTAAATTGCAACTGTAAATTTCAAGAATGTCGAAATTTACGCGTCAGTCAAAGTCAGTGATCAGTCAAAATTTATTGTTGTTTTCCCAGCCTATCATAAAATGAACTCTCTGCGAGAGCGAAAATATACTTTTTACAATTCATCGTATCAGTCAAATTTTCAGTGAACCTCAAACCTGCATCAATCAGTGAAACGGTTGAAAACTTTTACTTGTCTACTGCCTAGTAGCAAATAATTCATAAGGTAGTAAATTCAGCATAAGAGTACGTTTATTTTATTTTAAATTTCCGGCGTATCGATTTGCCAGAGTGATCAGTTTTAATGTTAAAAGATCACCAATGTTTTCATTCTGACACTCCAATAAAATTAAATTAATAAATAACTCAAATATTTGATAACACTTAGATGCACAACCAACTAGAACTGATGGTCCATATTTGAGTTGCAGCGACGTTGTAGCGTTTATTTTTGTGTCAAAATTGACATGATGTTACGTATTGGTTACGTTACAGAGACCACTATGTTTCGAAAGTGTTGCAACACAATGCCGACATTGTGTAAATGAAAATTACTTTGAAGTTACTTATCACATTTTAGTATAAATGCATTACAGAGTTGCCATTTTGGTTTACAGCCATATATATACTTAATTATTTATATTACGAAAGCATAAATACTCCCTTGTGAATGGGAGTGTAGATGGGAAAGAAGATTTTCGGTAAAATTACAGCCAAAACTTCTTAAAAGTTTAAGCGTAAGCTAAATTCAGAAAATTTTATAATAATTGCATATTAATAAAAAATATTATGTTGATTTTATATGATTTAAATACAAATTCTAGTTGTTTGATAGTTTAAAAACATTTATTGAGCTTAAGGTCAAAGTTAGAACAATTAGTTGCACTAACGAATCTTTCCAAAGAAACAACAACAACAACAACAAAGTTTTTTCAATATGAAAAAATCATATAAAATCAACATAATAAATAACAAGGTCATTTAGAAAAAACTTTAATCAAATGGTAGAGCACGACCAAAAAGAAACAAGCTTAAAATATATCAGCAAAAATCTAAAAACAACTTCAGTAACCTTGCTTTGTTGTTGGAAGAATTCCAGCAGACTGTTGGACTCCATATAATAACATAAGCATAAAGACTAAAGTAAAGCAAAAATACAACAACAAATGTGAACATGTGAAATGGGAGAAAAACTGAGAAATTGACACTTCAAATCTCATCGCCTCTGTGGTGCAGAGCGCTAGTGCGCGCTTGCACGGGTATCACAAAGATTTCTGATGAAGCCTTTAGCACGGCCGAAATGGCAATAAAATCAGCTAGTGATTTTTTCCTTTTCATATCGAAACAACTTTTTTGTTGTTGTTGTTTCTTTGGAAAGATTCGTTAGTACGATGGAAGATTAATTATTCTAACTTTGACCTTAAGCTCAATAAACGATTTTAAACTATCAAACAACTAGAATTTGTATTTAAAATCAAATATGGTTTAAACTATCAAACATTTAGAATTTGTAGTATTTGTAATATTATTAGAATATAATATTAGAATTTGTAATATTCCTTTAAATTAGTTCTTGAAACTTTGGGATAAATCTCTTCATATTTGGTGGCCTCTAGAATTAAAACACGACAATGTATTGCTATATTTAAGTGACGATGCACCATAAATTATGAAGTGGCATTCAAATCATCTACACAAAAATGATAAATGTCAGTTGCGTGGCTCATGGACTTCATAGAGTGGCTGAAGAAATTAAAAAACCCTTGCCGATTGCGGAACAATTAGTATGAAAAGTTAAAAATGTGTGTAAAATGTCCTTCACGTATTTAATTATTCCGAGAAATGGCGCCTAGTGTCCCTTTTCCTTCTCAGACCGTACTGACCAGATGGGGAACATGGCTAAAAGTAGCATAATCTTAGCAAACTCGTTTCTCGGAATAATATCCTGCTGCTTTTAGCCACGCTTTTAACCCAAGAGTTGTTAAAAGACTTTCATGTACAAAATAGTTTACAAAACTTAAAAAATGCAGTTGGTATTTAAAAAAAAAAATAAATTAAAAGTGTATTGGAAAAAACTATCGGATTTACAGTAATCTAAAAAATTTCACAAATTCTTTATAATGGAGACGAATTAGGAATAGAAGAATTTTCGAATGATTTGTAAACTGATGATTTTCCTTAGTTTACAAATGCGCCAATAATTTCCAAAGCCGTGAAACGGTGCTTTTTTAATGTATAAAAAAATTTGCTTTCTAATAAACAGTTCTTCAATGCAATCAAATTTAAAAATATTTCCTTAGTTGTATTTTTATTTAAATTAAGTTCATTTTGTAGTTTTTTTTTTTGTTTATTTTATATTTTTAAAAAAAAAATTAATATAAAAATAAATGGATTAAAATAAAAAAAAATTGTATTAAAAACATTTAATCTATTTCAGTTTATTTTTTAAGGCAGTTTTACATAACTTTTAAATGCATTTTTTGGAGTTTTTAGGTCATGAACTTCCGAGCCCTAATAATAATATATATTTTCCGTGAGATTTTTTAAACCGCCGACAAAACCCAACCACTTTCTAACTCCAACACCAAAATGCCGTGAAAGTTTGGAAAAGAGATATTTAACGTGGGGTTTTTAAACTCCCAACAAAACTCAAACACACCAAAATCCCGGCAAGATCGGGAAAAGGGATATTTTCCGTAAGATTTAAAGCCCCTCTAACCACGAAACCATTCCATTCTATGGAACGCCTTCTTAAAGTTCTCTTGGAAAACACTTAACAGAATCCTTTTATTGAAGGACTCAAAGATATCTTCCATTGAAAAAATTCTGGAAGCACATCTAGAGAGAACTAAGGACAACATTCTTCCCAATGACGTGCATACTGTGAGAATCAAAAATTAGTTTACAGGGCATAACTTTGAGTTCAGTTTGAAGTTGTCCATATACTAAAGTACTCAAAAAAAATGTTAAATGCAAAAATCAAGGTCATTACATAGTGTGTTATTATTCATAAAGTTAAATTAGAAAATAAAATTTATTTTAAAGATATGAGGCAGTAATGAAAAAATTGATTCATTGAACCAATTGATTCAACTAGTGAAGGAACCCACTTTTTTTCCTCAAAGTGATATGCATAGCCATAATGCCCTTGACCTTTTTCTGACTTCACATTATGAAAAATATGATGTGAGTGTCAACGCACCTCTTGGTAACTCGGACCATTGTACCATCTCCGCTGTTTTTCAATATTCTAACCCCTGCACCTCTACGCCTAAAGTCCCGAAGAGGACTGCATGGTTTTATGGAAGGGCAAATTGGACTGCGTTAAATAATTTTTATCGCAACTTCAATTGGAAATTATGTTTCGCTGATAGAAATGTGAATGCCGCGGCTGTCATGGTACAAGAAATTATTTTATTGGGTATGCGGTCTTTCATTCCCAATAAGATGCGAAGCATTAAACCAAAAGACCACTCATGGTTTAATGAGACTTGCAGGATTGCAGTCAGGTCCAAAGAGGAAGCCTTTCAGAATTGGCGTTCTAGCAAGAATACTGATACTAAAAGACTTCGCATCGAGGCAAGGAATCGCTGTAATGCAATTTTAAAACGAGAAAAGTTTCTGCACGAAGCTCGCATTCGAGAACAGGTTCTTCTCTGCCCCAAAGGGAGCAAAAATTTTTGGTCATTTGTTAAAAGAGTTAAGAACCAGACATCGTCATCGATTCCAGCTCTTTTAAAAGATGACCAAATCTTCACTGACTCGGCTGATAAAGCGAATCTATTGGCTGGATTGTTTGCGCAAAATTCCACTCTCTCGGATAGCAATCAGCCACTGCCCTTTGTTGAGAATGGATCTTCTGCAATGCAGGAGATATACTTTCGAACGAGAGCAGTTAAAAGGGTCCTCACAAATCTCAACGTAAACAAAGCCTCTGGTCCTGATGGCATACCGCCAATTGTGCTTAAAATGTGTGCTTCTTCGCTGGCTCGGCCTTTGCGCAACCTTTTCAACATCTCCTACAGAACAGGAGTATTTCCATCTTGTTGGAAGGTGGCAAATGTCCAGCCGGTACCTAAAAGGGGTGATGCCACGAACCCTGCAAACTACCGACCCATTGCGATATGCTCTACGCTTTCCAAAGTTATGGAGAGCGTAATAAACTTCAACGTTGTGAACTATCTGGAGCGCAACCAACTGCTCAGTGACCGTCAATATGGTTTCCGTAGGGCTCGCTCTACTGATGACCTTATGGCGTTCTTAACCGAAGAATGGAATAAATGCGTTCACTTTTTCGGCGCGAGCAGGGTTGTTGCTCTTGATATTTCTAAAGCGTTCGACCGAGTGTGGCATAAAGCGCTCGTGTCAAAACTTGTTGCATATGGTTTTGGTGGTAACTTTGCTCTATGGATCACGTATTTCCTCAAGGACAGAACGATTCGAGTCGTAGTTGACGGTATTTCGTCCGAGGAGTACGCCATTAACGCAGGAGTACCGCAGGGTTCAGTTCTATCGCCAACTTTGTTTCTGGTTTTTATCAACCACCTTCTGTCGTTGACGCATAACCCAATACATTCGTTTGCGGACGACAGCAGCATTTGTCATTCATATTCATTTAAAAAACGCCCTAGCTCTATGGAGATTGAGAGAAAAAGGCAAAATATGAATGACACACTCCTAAATGATCTACAAAAAATCTCCGAGTGGGGTCTTGCTAATAGAGTAGAGTTCAATGCAAGCAAGACCCAGTGCTGTATGTTAACCCACAAGCGGATGGATTGCCCCTTAGTACCCCTCAATATGAATGGTATGGATATTGTGGAATCAGCCGCTCTTGACGTTCTGGGCATATCGATCAAGTGTGATCTTCGTTGGAATGATCATATTTTCGATGTGTCGAAAGAAGCGGGCAAGTGCCTAGGTTTTTTAAAACGGTGCAAAAAATATTTCACCTCACCTGATCTTCGCATGATTTACACCTCATATATTAGACCGAAAATGGAGTACAATTCGCACATTTGGGCAGGGGCTTCAAGATCTTATTTAGAGCTTCTGGATCGAATTCAAAGTCGTGCGATATATTTGATAGGGGATGAAAGTATTTCATCCTCTCTCAACTCTCTTGGGCATCGCCGCAATGTTGGTTGCCTAAGCCTTCTGTATAGGTATTACCATGGGAAGTGTTCAAGGGAGATACATGACCTGACGCCACCAGCTCGTGTGTTTGCCAGGTCCAATCGGGCAGCTGTCCAAGCCCACCCCCTTTACCATTGCGTCGATGTCCAATAGAACCTCGCATTACCGTGATAATTCGTTCTTTAGTCGCACGGTTAAGTTGTGGAATAGTCTCCCCGCGACCGTGATTCCCGGCAGTTTTGAGCTGTGCAAGTTTAAAACAAATATTCACCGACACTACTCCATCTATCCACCCTCCAACTAACTATCACCCATCTTCCGAATCAACACAATGTTTACGCATTTATAGGGGGCATCCCCTGAGCGTTGGTTCAGTCTAAAAAAAAAATGAGCAAAATATAACCTGAAAAATGCTGTCAAAAGTTTCATTTATATAAAACTCCATTTATTTTTACCTACACGCAATCATGATGCAAGTTTTAGTTCTTTGTGGGTCCACCTCTAGCCTTAATAACTGCTTTTACTTTTCTTGGCATTGAATTTACCAGATTCTGTATCAGTGCTGGTGAGATCTTGGCCCATTCTTCTATCAATGCAGTTTTAAGATCTTGCTTACATGATATAGTCCTTTTACGTATATTGCTGTCCAAAATTTCCCATAAGTGTTCGATGGGGTTAAGATCTGTAGATTACGGTGGTGAACAAAGTAGGGACATTATACAATAGCCATTCCTTTATTATTAGGGCAGTATGCTTTGGGTCGTTATCCTGTTGGAAGACCCAAGGCGCTGTAAGACCCAGCTTTTGCACACTGTCTATCAAAATTGGTTTTTAAAATTTGCAGACATTTATTGTGGACTCAACAAATACCAGATTTCCGGTCCCAGCACCCGGCATGCAACCCCAAACCATCACTGAGCCTGAGTCGCGCTTTACGGTTGGAATGAGGTTTTGTGGAAGTAGCCCACTGTTAGCTGATCTCCAGATGTTACCTTTATTTTAGCTCCAAATATCTCATATTTACTCTCGTCGCTAAAAATAACGTTGTTCCAAAACGACTGAACGGTAATTTTATGGAACTTTGCAAAATCGAGGCGTTTAAGGAGGTTTGCAGCCGAAATGCAAGGTTTTTCCGGGGTACTCTTCCGTGCAATCCGCTAGCATTTAAGACTCTACGAATAGTTGACGCACTTACTTAATTACCACGTTCATGGGAGAGGTTTTGACCGATTTGTACTGCACTGGACCTTAGTTTTTTTTTCACCACTCTTACAACTGTTCGAGCTTCTCTTCTGTCACTACGCTTGGCCGTCCGCATCGCAAGGAATTTTCTGTATTTCCACGATCATCATATATCTTTCGATGAGCTTTTGAACTGTTGCACGACTTTTTTTTACAATAGAAGCAATTTCTCAAAGAGATTTCCCTTCTTTACGATGCTATACAATTAATTTTCGCATTTCTTGTGAAAGTTTTTTTCCTCGCGCCATTGTAATTCAAATAAAGATAAAACTAATGCAAGCTTAAGAAATGAGTATGCAACTGTCGTCACAAAAAACAGCATCTACATACCTAACGGTATTTTTCAAAAAGGGTTGTGTGTAGTCAATTATATACTAACTATTGACTGCACTTTTTATACGATTTTTTTATTACTGCCTCATATCTTAAAAATAGTTTTGAATTTCTAATTTAATTTTACGAACAATAAAACACTAAATTATTACTCTTATTTATACACTTAAATTTGTTTTTGTAATCCCTTCAAATTTAAAAATATTAATTTTTTCGCTCGTTACTCCTACAGAAAAACTTTACCGTATATAATTTTTACCCGATCGGGCAAGAATCACCAAAGATATAACGAAAACATAAAAAAGCACCAAAGAGACCATTTAAAAAAAAAATTTCGAAAATCTCAAAAAATGTCTAATAATTGAGATGGTGTCAAAAGTAGTTTTACTTTTCTTACATACAAGGTTATATGGTCTTATGTACAGTGTTAAAATACTAAATCATAATTAATTTATAAACAGTGAACAAAAAACCTGTGCAGTATACAGTAATTATCGCTTATATACACTATGTTTATAAGCATATCCCGCTTATATGCATTCGAACTTGAGATATTTAACTTTGTCATTTAAAATAGCCAGAATTTTTTCGCTTATAAGCATTTTACTTATATAAACTTCTCTTTTATATGCATCAAAATTAGGAATTTTTTAAAAGCAAAGTCATAGAAAATGCAGCCCTACTAAAATGTCATAAAAATTCCGAATATAAATTTCAACTCTCTATTGAGCTGTCAAATATGAAATAGTCCATCACTGTCTTTGAAAGTGTCAAAGTTTCTTATGTGTTTCCTGCGCAGTTATAAAATGAACAAAAATAAAAGAATAACCTTATCACTCAAACAAAAAATTTCAATTGTGAAGAAGTTGAGACAAATTAAATAAGATAGAAGAATATATGTATGTGCCAAAAATGCTGATATGTACAAAAGAATATAACTGATTTTTTTTGAGATTGAAAGGACTTTAAAAATGAAGTGAAGTTTTATGTAATACGAGCCTGGCTGTTCTTAAATTTAATTTTTTTTAACATATTTTTTATATACATATATTTTTTTAAAACTCAAGACTTTGTTTTCTTAAAAATTATTTTGTTTATATTTTTTAAAAAGACTACTAAAAGCGGCAATTTAATTTAATTGAATCTATTTTTTATTTTTTAAAAACGCTTATTTGATAAAATGTAATTTCTAAATAAATATTATTAAAAATTAAACCAATTCATAAGACAATTTTTATTGAAACAATATTCCAATTTTTATATATGCTTCATGGAGGCATGTAACCGAGTTTTAATATAAGCACCGTGGATGCATATAACCGAGTTTTCATATATGCTTTCCCGCTTATAAGCAGCAAAAAACAAGCAAATAAAGGTTATGCTTATAAGCGATAATTACTGTACTTACTTATGTTTATGTTGCGTTAACTTTAAAACTATGCACAATAATCATATAAAGTAAAAAGTTCCAAATATTCTTTATTTTATTCACTTCCAAATAGTTTCAATAAAACTTGAAATTCTGCATATAAGCTTTGATATTTATTATGCATTCAAAGTATGAAATTCAACCAAATATAGTGAAAATCACTCCTACCTCCCATACAAAGTGACATTATCAAAACCTAAAAATCTTTTTAAATTCCACACAAATTAATAAATGGACCTGAAATTCTGCAAAAACAGTTCTGATTTTTAATATGTATTCTAAGCAAACAATAAAATTTTTTTGTACATTTTATTTGTTTTTTATTTTTCTTAAGAAAATCATAGATTTGTGAGCCAGTAATGCCGAATTTCATATACTTTCATAAGGTACCAAACACTACTATGTACCTTACAATTTTTTTTTTAATTACAGCTTTTGAAATAATTTAATCCATTGCGCGATAGTGATTAATGGAATCAAAATAGAAGGTGATCAAATAAATAGTGAATAATAATTAACCGTTGTTGCTTTATTTGTTTAACCCCTTTTAGAGTACCAATCTTGGCGTGGTGTAGATGCTAAGCAGCAATGGGCTATGACGACGGTAGTATAGCTCTTGCCAGGGTCACCCATGGCATACAGACCATTGTGGAGCAATGCCCAATGAGCTAGTCACTCCTTTTTTATCCCCATTCACACCCTTATTCCTATTTATCCTATCTATCTCCTTTCCTAAATATAGTCCAGTCTCAAAAGGAGCGTATCGGATACCAGGCGACCTCCGCTACTAGTCTTACCCGCACTCAAGGACCTCTGTGGGGGTGGACCGTACATTGTCCCAAACTTGTGGGAACTACATGGTTAAACCAAAAATAACATAGTGAGTCCTGGGTGAGCAGCTCAAGGCAGCTTCTAGAGCACTGGGTGATGGTCCGAGCACTTCGGCACAAGCCAAGGCCAGAATTAATTCAAAGCGATGTGGCCATGGGGCATCTCTGGGCACAGAGTGGGCGGACAGGGATCTTCACCGGGAAAAATGGAGGTAGGTGGAGGCAGCATTAGTCAGCACCTTCTTCCACGTCAAATTGATTGCCTGCGACGATGATAGGTCTATTTTGCTTTACAAAGCTGCCATAAACAAAGTCGGCGGGGTTTGGCCTGGGGCCAAGCTAATTCTATTGAAAAGGATGAGACACCGGCTCGTCTCAGAGCATGAGTGTGGCTACCGGTCACCTACACAAAGCCGGAAGAAATCTTGAAAATCCGGGCCTGCACCACGGACATAATTATGGAAGACTGGGTGATTGGCAAGATAGAGGAACCTTTGGGTTTCTCAAGGCAGGGCCGCTTGTTGATGAATGAGGAATCGCTAAAGACGCTAGAAGAAAGAAAGTCCCCAAAGTCTTTCGAAAGGTGTATAGAAATAACAAGCAGTCTAGGGGCCATACAACAGACGCTCAGTCAAGCAAGGCTGTAGCAGAAGTTGCTGAGTCCCAAAGCTGTACGCCAAGTTCAGACTAGAAGGAGGTAATGTCAGTGGAATCGGTTGACTTTACCGGGGTATCGGGTTTCTACCACGAGGATGCTGTTTTGGCAGAGGAGCCATCCAAGGAGGAAGGGGCTGGCACAGGGGTGGTGGACAACCACAAATCTGGAGTGGATGAAGCTGCTCCAGATTAACTTTCATCACTCCAAGCTCGCCTGAAAAACGGTGGATTCGACGTAGCCCTGCTCATGTGGTGGCAGGGTGTGATAAGACGCTGGTAGCCAATAATGTAGGTATGCCTAGAACGTGCATTGTAAGAAAAAAATATTAGTAATTTCTTCTTGCTTTACAGATACTTCGATAGAGATGTGGTTGCAGCCAGCCTCGAGTCAGGCAGGAACACATTGTGGTTGATAGCAGCCTTTTTCTCCCACGATGAAGAAAGCTGCCTCCCACCACTTTTATTACTAAAAATAGAAGAGAAGTTCTGGACATAACCATAGCCTCAGGATTCATCTTCGATAAAAAAAGGCGGTTGGAAGATGTCAGCAGTCTAGGGTCCTAGCAATCCTACTCCGACATTGAGTACAATTTACACGATACATCTCTTTAAACAATCCTCCCGACTAACATTAAAACGAACTGGGTATTGTAAAAAAAGGCTTTGGCAAAATCTTTGCCACCAGGTCCGATTAAAAAACTAAAGTCGGCAGCTGATTTAGATAATATAGTCAATATTCTAATTAAAGCAATGAGTTGCTCTCTTGCTTCCTCAGGTCCTAAAAGGAAAACAAGGGGGAAGATAAAACCAAATTGGTGGTCTCCGTTCTGGACGGGCTTAGGACTATATGAAGAAGATTCTTCAACGCAACTAAGAAAAGTGAGTTTGATTGGGCAGCCTATAAGGTAGCAATCAGAACTTTCAAAGTTGAAACCAGGAAAGCTAAAATATCCGCTTGGAAACAACTCTTTGAAGGAATAGAAGTAATGTCAGAGGCATCAGAGCTGCGCAAAATTCTCGATAGCACACCTTGCACTCCCGGCTATATCAAAAGGTCGGATGGCACATGGACAATGTCTAGTGAGGTGTCTCTCAACGTGGTGAGTCTAAGGGTGCACAACTACCTAACCCTATCTGCTTAGCGCGGGATACGGACGGTAAACAGTTTGAAGTCCTTTACTTTTCCCAACGCTTGGAATAATGCAAGAGTGGTTTTTATACCTAAAGCAGGAAAGCAATCACATACCACTCCTAAATATTTCAGGCCTAAAAGTCTAACTTGCCGCAAAGATTCTTCCTTCACAATGAATTCGATCTAACTGCTTTTCCAGACATAGAGGGAGAATCACTGATCTTAAAGATAAGGTACTACACCGCCGATTAATCTTATCAGACCTAAAAGCTTATCGCACTCTAAGATCGGGGACAGAAGGTACGCCACAAGGCGTTGTGCTATCTCCACTCCTCTGGAGTCTGGTAGTGAACAACGTACTGCTGTCTCTAGAGACGGAAAGTTGTGCAGTGGCAGCCTACGCAGATGATCTAGCAATCGCAGTCAGAGACACATTTCCCACTACTCTAACGCGCATTATGCAAAGACCTCTTTGTAAACTCGAGCGATGGGCCAAACCCAGTGGTCTCCGAGACCACCAAATCCGTTTAAAACAGAACTGGTCTTTTTTACAAGGAAATTAAAAATTCCGAAACTCACACCAATCATGCTAAATGGGTCTGCACTATTTCAATTGGTCTATTTTCATTGTCAATGAATAAAAATTGGACAAAACAATGAAGAATTATACGGGCTGGGCTTTAAGACGGGCTGAACTCTCAATAACAAGGCTTATCTGGCCGACTCTGGACCTAAAGCGATGGAGAGCCGTTCTCTCGCAGGAAAGACAAGAGGTAGCCAAGGTAGTGGCCGAACTACAGAGCACTGCTTAATAGGCAGACATGACTCCAGACTGGGAGTCATCGCAAATGACTTCTGCAGAAGCTGCAGGGATGAGCAGGAGGAAGAAATCATTTCTCACCTTGTATGTTCGTGTGCCGCTCTCGCAGAAGAAGGCACAAATATCTGGGGTCGTTCTACTTTTCTGAGCTTGACGACAAGCGGCAAACTTCGAAAAGGCTCCACCAAAAGCTTAATGTGGTTCCACTCGGAATGAAGGCCAAGTGTGCAGCCACAATGGACCTTATTGGTCTAAGTGAGCCGAGGTATATGCGGTATAGTTTACGCACGCGCAGCGGCTGCCGCCTCAATCTAACCTAACCTTTTTTGGCACAGTACGGTTCAATTTTGAACAGAAGGTACAGGTGAACAGAGGAAACCATAGAATACAAATCTAATCACTATTGTTTAATGTTCTTCGGTATCAAAAATGCTACGCTACTGTATTATATTTCTATAATATTCTCATCGTATAATGGATTTTGAAAGACTTTTAATACTTTGTTCATCATTTATGTTTAAGTGCTAAGGATTTAAAATATTTTATATGAAATGCTTTCCAAATTTTTTCATCGTTCGAATTTTGATGGAAGAATAAATGGGAAATCCCTATGTGTGACGCTGGACGAAAGATGGTGGCTAGTTATTAAAAACAAAATAAAATTATAAAAATTATTGGAAGGTGACTTTTTCTTAAATTAAAATTAGAATTAATACACAAGATTTAATATAGAAATAAGGTAATATATTCCTACAAAATTTCTTACACTTTAGAAGAAAAACGATTAAAAAATTAGGCCGAAATTGCATCTATGACTTTTTAACAAAAAAGTAAATACATTAATGTCATATTTTACTAAATTCTGCCGTCGCAAATCTGTGAGAACCTATTAAGATATTTGTATTAAAATAAACCTTACTGCGTGGACCTATCACAAGAAACCAATTGCTGAAGAGTCAAATTAGGTCAGTTATTTATCTTACCAAAAGCTTCTAGAATTATGTTAGCTTCTAAAATTTGCTGTTGTACCCAAGTTGACACATCGCAGGTTACGGAGCACAGATATTGAAGAATGAATTTTGTAGTTTCTGTTTTTCCAGCACCAGATTCTCCAGATATAACACAAGACTGTGAATAAATAATGATATTAACATTGATATATAATTACAATATATAATCATAATATACAATTAAAATGATATAAATAAACGTTTAGTTAGGTACAAGTACCCAAAACTCAAATCAACTGTCACATGCATTTTTATGCAAAACATTACCTTTATAATGTTGCACTGGTTTACAGCAAGAATGTACAATGAATGCCACTATTTATTTCTAATGTTAAATTGGTCGGTGCTTCCGAAAATATCATTTTTTTCTGTCACTCCTTTTTCGAGATATCTACTGTACTTTTTTTTAATAAAAAAAAGAGTTGGTTCCACTTAATAGCATATATGTTCAGAACCAAGAAAATTAATCAAATAAATAATGTATCAAATTAAAGCTAATAAGATTTCATACAAACAATGTCTGCATTATTTTTTGATTTAACCGTTAATTTCGATGAAATAAATTAATTTTTGTAAAAATTTATAAAAAAGAAACAAAACGAATTGCAAATTTTGTTAAGAAATCAAACTATTTTATTAGTTTTGATATTTTTGATTAAAGCCTGCATTTTTACGAAAAAAATAAGATATTGTTGAAGAAAATCTATTGAGAAAAGGAAAAGTTGGGTTTAATTGGACGAAAGCACCCAAATTGAGTGGTTGTCTATTTATGCATTTCACCTTATTTTATTGTCATATAAATAACGGTTGTGGAAGGTAAAAGAATTTTTTTAATTTTTATTGTTCAATTTTATATATATAGATAAGGCACTAGTGTTAAATCAGGTGTTTTGAGAAAGAACATAAAAGAAACAAGCAAACATGCTACAATAAAACAGGTAGGCTAACGACTGACAGCGTGACCGCTGAAACCGTCAAAGCAAAACGCCTGATTTTTACACGCCTGTGAGGAGGAGAACACAGTCAGCCGTGAGCCGACCTGGTTTTATAGTATGCTGGCGAGTTGTAGAAAAGAAATGAAAAGAAAAGAATGCAAAAACATTCTAGAATTCTAGCAAAACACGTGGCAAACAAAAGAAGCGCATAATTTGTAGCGGAGAGAAGAATACAATAAAAAGTTATATAAACTAAAAAATAAAATAAGTTAAAGACTGCGAGAATTCCAGTGTAAGAACGATCCAAATATTTTCTGCTACGTGTGCGGTGATTTTACTTTCGAACAAAATTTACTCAATTTTACGCAGTAAATTTACTGCAAACGTCATATCTTCATTATTTTGGTATTGCGGCTGAGAATATTGATGAACCATGGACGCAAAGAATTTTGTGTCAATCGTGCAAACTAATATTGTCTGAATGGAGCTCGAGCAAAAAACGAAACATGAAATTTTATAATCCGATGATATTAATACGACCGTTTTGTCACCGAAGACATTGCTATTTTTGTCTGGCCAAAGTGACTGGTGTTGGAAGACACAAACGGGTGATATACGCCACTGCCAAGACCGTTTTATTGCCAGTTCCTCATTCTGATGATGTTCGACATCGCACTTGTCTCGATTATCCTTCGATTCCGTGGAGTCGAAAGAACCAATGGAGGTTTGGAACAGTCGAAGAAAAAAATCGGAATTGCATGCTTCTTGTGTGCGATAATTCAATATTTTGGCACCCGACGTTAAGGTGAAATACTACAGACATCGTGAAAAACTATTTTCAGACACTTTACTAAAAAAGACAATGTATGCTATTGCTATTTCCATATCGTACTTGTCTCGATTCAAAACGTGAAAACGATCGAATATCCTTCGATTCCGTAGAGTCGAAAGAGCCACTGGAGGTTTGGAACAGTCAAAGGAAAAATCGGAATTGCATGTTTCTTGTATGCGATAATTCAATATTTTGGCACCCGACGTTAAGGTGAAATACTACAGACATCGTGAAAAACCATTTTCAGACTCTTTACTAAAAAAGACAACGTAAGCTATTGCGAAGACATTCCTGGTTTATTTAATATTTTCGGTCAGCCGTACGATCCCAAAGAGTGGCGCTTGTTTATCGATAGCAGCAAACTGAGTTTGAAGGCTGTATTATTGCATATAAAAAATAAATAAAAAAATAAACTGGCCATTTCAGCCCTTGGAAGGACTTTGACCTAGCTTCTATTGATCAATTGTGTTGTGCGTGTTATTAATTGTTTGATCACAAATGACCGAGAACTGGACCCGGACTCTGGACTCCGAACGGCTTATGTTCTCAAGAAGTTTTACATGGCAATTTTTACTCTCTGAGGTTCGCCATTGTCTGCAGAGAGGTGACGACCGAACAGAAAAATTAATTCAACTGAGTAAACTTTCTGTCTGAGCTGAAATTGAAACCGGGCTACTGCGGTTCTTTAGCTTAGGGGCCACGCACTCTACCCACTAGGCTACGGTCGCCACGAATAATGGCATTTAGGCAATAAAAAACCATCAATTCCGATCGCACATGCAGTATATACGAAGAAAACGTATGTATTAAATATGAAGAACACGACTGGAAAATATGTTCTGATCTCAAAGTCGTTGGCATGCTATGTGGTTACACATAGTAGAGTGGCTACACAAAATACTACTGTTTTCTCTGCAAGTGGGACAGACGAGCACGTGAACATCACAACTACAAAAAGAATTGGCAAGAAAGAATTGAATCTATAGTTGGAGAGAGCAATGTCAAAAATGTTCCACTTGTCAAAAAGGAAAACATCATTCTCTAACCGCTGCACATTAAAATTGTTCTTATGAAAAATTTTGTACAGGCGTTAGACAAAGAAGGCGAAGGTCACATATTTAAAAACAATTTTCCCAAATCTTTCTAATGCCAATATAAAAGAAGGTGTCTTCGTTTTACCGCAAATAAAAAAGGTGTAAACGATTTTCATTTCGCAGAATTATTGTCACCAGTTGATGCAGTAGCGTGGAATTCTTTTCGAATGACTGTTTATAGCTTCCTCGGGAACAATAAAAGTGAATCTTATGAGAAAATAGTCAACGATTTTCTCAGGAACTATAAAAAAATAGTTTTATATGTCTTTGAAAATTTACTTTCTGTACTCCCATTTTTTTCCGAAGAATCTCGGCGACTAGAGTGACGAACATCGGGAAAGATTTCACCAGCAGATGAAGTCAGTTGAGAATCGGTACCAAGGCTTTTGGGACGAAGGTATGATGGGCTACTATTGTTGGTTTCTCATTAGAGAAACCGATCCCGAATTGAATAAAAGACAAAAAAAGAATCGTAATCAATTTGAATACAATGTAGTCAATGTAAGCCATAAAACAAGCCATAGAACAATAAAAACAAAAGAAAAAATATATATACCATGTAAACAATTCTAAAAAAAACGTTAATGATGAAAATAAAAATTAAAAATAAAAAACATTTATTTGCTATAAGTTATGTGACAATAAAATAAGGCGAAATGCCTAAATAGACTAATAGAATGCCTAATACAATTTGGGTGCTTTCGTTAAATTAAACACAGCATTTCGTTTTCTCAATAGAATTTCTTCAACAATATCTTCTTTTTTCAGAGAAGTATTGACTTTAAGCAAAAATTATTAAAACTAACAAAATATTTTGATTTCTTAACAAAATTTGCAATTAGTTTTGTTTTTTGTTTTTGTAAATTTTTCTGAAAAACACGAAAAATCCTCAAATTTTTCATTTATTTCGCTGAAATTAACGGTTGAATTAAAACATAATGTAACTATTCTTTGAAAAAAATTTTATGAGCTTTAATTTGATACATTATTTGTATGATTATTGTTCTTGGTTCTGAAGATATATGCTATTAAGTGGAACAAACTTTTTTTAAACTACATTGAGCAATATCTCGAAAACGGAGTGACAGAAAAAAAATTACATTTTCGGAATCACCGATTGATTTTACATTAGAAATGGACTGGCATTCATTGTACAAACAACTTTTCGTCAGTTGTAAACCAGTGTTATTAAAGAAACTGAAATGTTAGTTGACCTAAATCACCATGTCTATGCCATCAGGGTAACAAATCTTTTCTAATATTAAAAAAGTTTTCATTTTTCGATCCGGGTTAAATGGAGACATGCAAGCTAGATATTGCATTTTAATATTAATCAGACGCCGAGATAAACAAATTTGTAAAATCAATTTAATACAATTTCTAATAAAAGAAACTCGAGACATTTTTATTACTTTAAAGAAAATGTTTAATTCTGAGGAAATAACCAACATAAGGATAAGTATAATTGTTAACCCTTTGAGGACGAAAAACAAACCGCTGTAAGTTTTAAAAATTTTTTTGTGGAATTGTCATCACCGGTGGCATATTTCTATACAAAATATAAATAAGTTTTTACTGTAAGTACTGAAAAAATCCGGAAAAACCCATCCGAAAAATTTATTTTTTACTTTGTTAGAGTAGCTAATTCATAAAGGTTTTTACATAATTGGGATGAGAACATATCTTTGGCGTTAAGGACTTAAGTAAAAAAATTGTAATTTGGGCTTTTGATTGGGTTTTAATCAGTTATTTTCCTCTTTCGATTGCTATTAAAAGCTTTCATGTAGTACAACTACATCCCATTTTAATTAATAAATTTAAAAAATATTTCACCTGGATTTGCTACTAACAAAACAATATTAAATTTCAATTTACTAAAAACTATATTTTTTAACTTAAGTCCTTTGTACCTAAAGCCAAATATATAACCGCTCGTATTTGAAACTCGTTTGTGGTAACTATATCTGTAGTCTCTGAGAAATCGGGATTTATATATGCATATGGAAAAAAAATATTTCTGAATTCCTAGCTTTATTTCTCTTAAAATTAAAACAAAATCAAAAAATTAGACACACGTTAAAAGCCACATTAATTTCTAATCTTTTAAGCCCAACTTTATGAAAATATCTCGAAAATTGTGAATACACAACTTAAAAATGTAAATGGGTTATTTTTCACCCATTCGTCGTCAAAGGGTATAAGGATACTCCTGAGACTTCACTCATCACTCAGTCCCGACTTACACTGTTATCATTACTAAAGAATTAAATTAATCAAAGTTTAAATACAGTCAACAGGTTTTATCTCGGAAGCGAACTGCCGTAGTCGCTTATATAGGTAAGCCATGAGGCCGGGGTTCGGACTAGAAAATTCGTAAATCGCAGTAAATAAAATAAAAACGCGGTGAAACAATTTCTTTCGCAAGAGTTCTTTTTTTTTAAATTACAACCATTTACTTACATTTTATATTATACTATACTAATATTATATTTATACTAATAACATAATATATACATACAAACAAATATATGCATAATTATATAATAGTAGTATTCCCAACAAACGTTGTTCTGCCACAGACCGCCTTACTGCCATATACGAAAATGTCAAGAAATGCCAAATATATTCACCATTTTCAGTATAGCTGCCGAAAATAACCATATAAACTTAATTACCAACGATCAGGGGTGCGGCAAAATTATTTCCCTTAAACCATCTATTAATCGAAACAAATCGACTGCCAAAATTTCAGCTCAATTTAGCTTAAGCCTGGCGCACTTTGCTTCACTCCACGCTGAACCCCGAAAAGTGAGTTTAACTAAAGTGCGACAGGCAAATTTTTAGTGCACTTGCCGAGAGTAAACAATGAACTAAATTACATAATTTTTGTCTGATACGACCCACACCATAGAAATAAAACATTTTCATTGGTTTGTGGGCGGTAAAAGAGGGCGTGGAAACCAATTTTAAGTACAGTTGCTGACAGTAATCATACAAACTAAGCCAAAATTTTAGCTCAATCGACCAAGTAATCAATTTTAATGATTTCTCAAAAAATAGCGATAGCGCCCATTTTAAGTACAGTTGCCGAAAGTAACCATACAAAGTTAAGTACAAAATATTAGTCCTTTACGGCCAAAAGTGCTTGAAATATAGCATTTTCACTGATTTGTGGTTGGAAAAAGGGGGCGTGGAAACCAATTTTTCGTGCAGTTGCTGACAGTAACTACACAAACCAAATTACCAAATTTAACTCTTATACGACCAAAACTGTATTAAATAAAGCATTTTCATTGGTTTGTGGGCTGTAAAAAGAGGCGTGTACACACTTTTTTAGGAGTTACCGAAAGTAACCATACAAGCTAAATTACTAAATTTTAGACTTATACGACCCAAACCGACTGAAATATAGCATTTTTATTGATTTGTGGGCGGTAAAAGGGGGTGTGGCAACTATTTTTTCCTCAACCATCTCGCACCTGAAACAAAACGACTGCCAAAATTTCAAGTCAATCGGTCCAGTAGTTTTGGAGTCTATAGGTATCACATACACAGACACACATCATTTTGTTTCAATATACACTTGTGCTCATAGAATTAAGTCATCAACAAGATTTTTTACAATTGTTCCAAAAAAGTTTTCATTTTTTACTTAACACCCCTGATATTGCACAAGTAAAAAGTTCCGTTATATTAGCAACTGTGTTGATCCATTTCGCATTCAAACGTTTTCATTTCGACGAATTTAAACAGTTTTTTCCAGCTCGTGGCATTATAAGTGCGCTCACATAATTAAGTCATTGTTTTTGAAAAAGGTAAATTTAATGTTTTTATGCTGTAATTTACATTAATATTGTGTTTTTAACGAATTAAAGTTATTTTCAACACAATTTGTAGTCACCGTCGTCATGGGCAAGAATAAAAGTTCAACCTCAAGCAAAAGAAAGGTCATATGGGAAAATTTTCAAAAACATCAATGTATTGCGAAAGTTGTAGATGTTTTGGGGTTTTCTCGTGGCAAAGTTAACAATGCCATACAATTTTATAAAAAAAAACAAAACTTTTGAAAATTTGCCACGTAGAAAGCCGAGAAAGACTACCCCTTCCGACGATAGACGCTTGGTTAGATTGAGCAAATCGGAACCATTTTTAACCTCTACTGAAATCAGGGCACAATTAGAGAAGTGTCACGGTGTACAAATATCCGCGCAAACTGTCCGACGCAGATTACAAGAAAATTCGTTGAATGGACGTTTAGCACGACGAAAACCCTATGTTTCAAGAAAAAATATTAGAAAACAAAAAGCGTTTGCAAAAGAACATCTGCTCAAGGATTCATAATTCTGGAAATTGGTGGTTTGGAGTGACGAATCCAAATTCAACGTGTTTGGTAATGATGGGAAACCATATGTAAGGCGGCCCCCACTACAAGAATTTAACCCTTAATACACTAAAAACTGTTAAGCATGGTGGTTCATCAGTGATGGTGTGGGGCTGCTTCACTTCATCAGGAGTTGGTCCGATAATTAAAATTGACGGAAAAATGACAGATGAAATGTGCAGGGGTATATTGGAAAACCATTAAGATGGAGACTATGTGGACAATTTACCGTTAGCTTGGATATTCCAACACGATAATGATCCTAAGCACTGCTCGCGGGTCGTTAAAAACTGGATTAGTGCTAACAATATCAAAACTCTAGATTGGCCAGCGCAAAGTCCAGACATAAACCCCATAGAAAATCTATGGGGGATTATAAAAAGAGCAGTAGCTGCAAGAAAATCTGCAAACAAAGTTTCTTTATGGGAAATAATACAGGCAGAATGGTATAAAATAATATCCGCTCAATGCGCTGCCTTAGTCCAAACAATGCCGAAGAGATGTGCTGAAGTGCTACGTAATAACGGATTTCCAACTAAATACTAGCTCCGCATAAGGTAGATCTGGGTAAAAGTACCATATTCTTCAACTATCTATCTTAATTTTCAGATGACTTAATTATATGAGCACAACATTTTGATCAAACCAAGCGAATGAACGAAATATTTTTGTTATAATAGAATCTAGACATAAAATAAGTTTTCTATTTGGAACTACATTTAAATTACTTTAATTTTTTGTAAAAAAAGTCTTTCTTTATCTAGTATACAAGTCGTTTTAAATAAATTTTCGTTTCATCATTTACGTGACTTAATTATATGAGCACAAGTGTATATATATTAGACTGCCCATTTTTTTTTACTTTTTCGAAAAGTTTACGGGACACGTTGATTTCTGATTCTACTTTTAAGAGCATGAATTTTGGTATATATACTAACACTTTAATATTAACTAACGGTAAATAGTTGCGTAATCGGCTTAAAGGCTTTTTGGCTTAAAATTAATTTTTTCGAAAAAACAAGGAATTTCTCCTTCAGTATTTTGCATATAACTATGAAACTAATGAAACCATTTTTATCGATTTATATTTATTTAAAAGCTAATAGAATTTTCCATCTTATGCTATAAGAAACATTGCATTTTGTTCAGTACATTTTTTTAAGAACTCTGCAAAGTGAAATTTTGATTAAAATTTTTTCGAAAATTTGATAACTTCAACTCGTTACAAGAGCATGAAGAAAAAATTTTTGATTATGTAATTTTCGTATTTTGAGGAATATTACGGTAATAATTTTGATGTATAATTCAAAGATATATGATACGGTATTTTTTCAAAAAAGCAACACAACTGCACATTGAATTTTTTCGAAAATCTTAGCTATGGATTTTAGTGTTGTATATATGCAATAGCGTAGTTGCTGCATTCCTTTTTATTTTTTTATTTATTTTTTTATTTTATTTTCATTTTACGGAGCTAACAAGACATAGGTCTTATGGCAAGCACCGTAACATGTAGATGTTGTACTTATTATTATTTTAAAATTAATATACATAACATATACCATCGATGCTATCCAGGCAGTTATGACTATAGCTCGCGACGCTACAAGTGGCATTAGGTGGAAATGGGGTGATAAGCAGTACTGCGCTATGGTAATACTCGACATAAAAAATGCTTTTAATTCGGCTAGCTGGCCCCGCATATTGTAAGCGCTAGGCACATTCGGTATTCCCGGATATCTTCAGCGAATTATCGCCGATTATCTTAGCAGCAAAATGCTGCTTTACGACACTGACGATGGCGTCAAGCAGTACAAGTACCCCGGGGTGTCCCACAAGGCTCAGTATTGGGACCAACCTTGTAGAACGTTATGTATGATAATGTTTTTCGTATTGGTCTCCCTGAGAATACTTCATTGGTAGGCTACGCGGATGACATCGCCCTGGTTGTAGTAGCATAGCACCTTCACATGCTAGAAGCATCATGCAGTGAATCGATTTCAAGAATTACGAATTGGCTGCGAAGTGTTGATCTTAAGCTTGCAGCGCAAAAAACGAAGGCGGTTCTTCTGAGCTCACGTAAAGTGAGGGAGTGTTTCACCTTCAGAGCAGAAGAGCATATTATAACCTCACAACCAAAGTTGCGTTATCTTGGTGTTGCAATTGACACACGCATGTCTTTTAAAGACCACCTAATGTCCGTTAGCGAAAAGGCATCGAATGTCAATGGTGCACTCTCGCGCATAATGGCGAATATCGGTGGACCTAGATCCAGCAGAAAAAAACTCCTAGCAAATGTTACGAGCTCCATCATGCTTTATGCAGCACCAGTATGGGTGGATGCTACGCAAAGGTCGTCCTACATATCTGGCATGCGAGCGACTTATCGTCTCAGCGCATTGACGGTCACTAGCGCGTTCCGCACAGTTTCAGATGGCGCTTTGGTGTAATAGCAGCTATGCCTCCGATCGATATACTGGCATGTGAACTCCAGCGCTGCTACAAAGCTGACGAAAATGCATCAAAGGCCGACGAAAGACGGCGCAGCAATGAGTGTTGGCAACGTCGCTGGGAGCAATCTCAAAACGGAAGATGGACCTTTTCCCTTATCCCAGACGTGGAAAAATGGGCTAATCGGAAGCACGGAGAAGTGGACTTCTATGTGACACAACTTCTTAGCGTTCATGGATGTTTCAAACGGTACCTCCACCGATTTAAGCATGAAGAAGACCCATTTTGCACAGACTGTCCGGGTGAAATTGAAGATGCTCGGCATTTTCTTTTCAACTGCCCACGCTGTAACGCAGAGCGAGCTGAACTGACAGAAGCTTTTGGTGTGGCCCCCACTTTAAGGAATATTGCTCACCACATGTGCGATACACCTCAAAAATGGAAGGTGTTTTAAGCAGCAGCTCCGAAAATTATGATCGAACTTCGCCGCATCGAACGGGTAAGATATAATGAGCGTACAAACCTAAGCAACGCAGGTGAAAGCAGCCGTAATCCCTCTGTACCAACGACAGACGACCGGACTGAGACAGCCTCCAGATGTTTAAATTCATTAAAATGCTTAACATCTTCACTGCGCCCTTATCTTGAACTTGCAGTTTTTGGCACGCTTATTATGCTTACTATGAAGCTGAAGGCTTATAACATTTAACTTGAAATTTGTACAAAATGATCACTATAAATGTGTTTTATATTAATTTCATCTTGTTTAATCATTATAATACTATTAGCATCATCACGAATTAGGTGTTTTAGTATACGTGTAGAAGTTTGACATTAGTAAAAGCTATCAACATCTTTGTGACGTCACATACAGAAGCAGGATTGCATATGATTTTGTTTCTCACAAGCTACATACTGAAATATAAATATTTAGTTGGGCTGTACTTCGTCTGGAGATATGACTTCATCGTTATTAGAAAATCATGAAAAATTTATCTCCTTAATGAGTTTAATAAGACGCTCCAAATATTGATATTTCGGTAGCTGTGCCGACTTTGAGTATAATTAAATACTTTGAAATTTCAGTCTATTAGGACTTTCAATAAGACTAATCATCACATTTGTTTTCCCACAATTTGAGGGTCCAACAATAAGACTCCTTTTATTTATCTCCTTAATGAGTTTAATAAGACGCTCCAAATATTGATATTTCGGTAGCTGTGCCGACTTTGAGTATAATTAAATACTTTGAAATTTCAGTCTATTAGGACTTTCAATAAGACTAATCATCACATTTGTTTTCCCACAATTTGAGGGTCCAACAATAAGACCGCGAACAGAGTTCGGCAGTAATGAGCTGTGCCGTGTTCTGTTTGATGAATTTAACTTTGAATCAATATTCTTTACGTCAATTTATTTATGTTGTTTTAAGAATCGCATATTGTAAACAACCAATTGTTATCATATATAATCAGGTCCTTATATTAATTTGAATTCACTTTTCCTTCAGCTTTTACTTGGAAGAGAATAAATACAAATGACAATTATTTATAAAAAGACAATCAGTCTTAGTCAATCCTTAACTGGGAAAGGTTTCATATAATTTAATCGACAAACTTCCCATTGAACTTAATTTACCTGGATATCAGTTTTGTGGACCCGGTACTAAATTAAAGAAGCGATTAGCTAGAGGTGATCAAGGAATCAATCCTTTGGATGCTGCTTGCAGACAACACGATACATCATACTCAAACAATAAAAATTTGGGAAAAAAGGCATATTGCTGATAGAATCTTGACTGAAAAACTTGACAAAGAGTTACCGCAAGTAATAGTAGTATTGCTGTAAAATCAAACGCTTGGCTTGTTACTAAAGTAATGAAAGCAAAAATAAAATTTGGTCTGGGTAACGTTACCAGTAAAACAGCGAGATCTCAAGTAAATGGACATCGACTATTTAGACACGCCTTAAAAGAGCTAAAATGAGAATTAAGAAAACTAAAAACTTGGATGATGCAGTTAAAATTTCAAGAAAAGTTGTAAGCAATATTTTCAAGGGGAAAAAATCTCTGATTAAGACTCCTCGAGTAATTCCACTACCTAAATCTGGAGGTTTTCTTCCGCTTGCACCTACATTCGCTGCCCTGGGTGCACTTGGTGGTCTAGCTGGTGAAGTATCTGGCATTACAAAAGCAATCAATGCAGTAAAAACTGGAAAAGAGCAGTTAAATGAAGCAAAACGACATATTATGTCGACATAAAACGACATGCAATGGGGGCTATTGCAATGGGAAAAGGCATGTTCCCAAAACCATATAAAAAGGAATTTGCATTATATTTAAAGCCTTATCAACAAGATTTTTAATGAAGCTACCTTAAAGAGCCCTTACTGATGTAGATTTGAGAAAATATGCCAAAGATATTCAAAATTTTAGAGGAAGGTCTATGTGTAACTCTTCCAAGTAAACCATTTAAAAAAGAGTGCGGGATAATTAATCACTATACATCAAAGGCTGCCGGCACTCATTGGGTAGCATACTGGAAAAACAACAATCAAATCGAATATTTTGATAGTTTCGGAAATTTACAGCCGCCAAAGAAAATAATAAAATATTTAGGGAAAGACATTAATTATAATTATAATATGTATCAAAATTTTAACACAATAAATTTTGGGCATTTATGCTTGAAATATTTGTTTTCGAAAATAGCCTGAAAAAATATATAGTCAAAAACCATTGTTTCATTGTAAGTCATCACAATCATCATCAACATCAGCTACTTACCCATACTAGAGATTATTATAAAGTTCCAACAGCAGAGTAAAGTTTAAAAAAATTAAATAAATATATTTTGTATAACGGTATAAAATTTTATTTTTTTTCTTAATCATATATATTTTACAATTTCAAATCTTAAAAATAAACATTTATTCTTAAAGTAACATTATTTTAAATCCATAATGCTGAAATGACCCCACGGTAATGTCTTATTACTATTTGCTATCAAAAACCGCTTATTATCGTGAGGGCTTAATGCAATTTTTGATTGTACGATTGAACTTACTTCATGCTTCCGCGACTGAATCAAATTTTGTTGAGCTGTCTTTTCAATGTTGTTTTCAAGGCAATTAGCATAGTCACTAAACCTTATTTTAGTCTTGACTATGTTTCTTTTTACACCTTTAGATTTTTTCATTGAATCTTCACCCTCTACCCGTATCGCATACATTTTTGCACGGAGCCCTACAAACTCAGTCATGATACTGCCATTATTCTCATCTTTCATGAGACCCAAAACTTTTTTATTGACTTGAGGAATACCCCACACGTTTTCAATAGGATAGTCGCTTGTATCAAAGTGTATAAAGCAATCGCGTTTGATAACCTCATATAAGTCATTACAAGCCACCTCATAAATTAGTGAATCGTTATCGGTACAGCAAATGGTGCAATCGGAACCAAATTGGGTAGCCATGTAACCATAATAAAAATCATAAGTGGTTATTTTGGCCAAATCAAGGTTTTACATACCAACATAAATGGGTTTATTGAAGTATATTTCAGTTTTGTTGAGTTCAATTGCAATCAAATTTTCACCAAATATTTTTGAGACTTTAAACTCTGTCTTAGAAATAAGGGCTTCGGCACCATATCGACCCAACCAACTTGTTACCAATTTAACAACACTGTGTTTACGTATGTTTTCCATAGTTTTCCCGAGCACTGCATTATTTGTGAGTTTGAAAAGATTCTTTTCAAACTCATGTCTAGCTGTTGTTCGAAGAGCCGTGTTTAGATCGATATATGGCTTCAACCATGCAGATAGTCTAAATTTCAAAATTTTGTTATTTTTAGATAACCTTAATCCATATAAAGATATCTCACGCTACCACCCAAAGTTGCCAACATTTTTTTCTGTTTTGATCCTGGAAGTGTAATATGATCTGGACAAAAGGGCAGATCTTTATGGTAATCGTGGAGATCAATTGGATACTCTAAATCTACTTCGAGAATATATCCTACATCTGAATCGTCAGCTATAGTCTCAACATTAAAATTTTGAGAATCTGACAGCCAATGAAACTGATTGTGGGGGAGAAATTGAGACATGGCCCAACCATACTGATTATTAATGTCATAATACATTAAGAATTTGGATGGTTGAGCCTCATTGTAATCAGTCATGTATTTATTGTTGGCTTGCTAAGAACGCTTAGTACTCTGACTAAGACCCCCACGAATATCTCGCTCTACAAACATGAGCATATCAATATCTGTCAATAGCTCAATGGTTACATCAGTATGCTTAAGCATTGCATCCCATGTATAACCACGTAGAGTGAAATAATGTGCAGGATCTAGTGCATAAGTTTTATGACAACTTGTGCGAAATTGTTCGAAAATATCAGTCAATAGTAACACGTCAGTTTTCAAGTAAATATCTGAATATTCACCCAAATTATTAATATTTAATTCAACCCAGACATTTTGTGCATGAGCATAATCCTCAGGACTGATGTTTGTATCATTAAGTTTATTGTAAAAATTGGTAATATCAGGTAATGATGTTTCTGAAAACTTAGCTCCATCATCGCAGTAGTCATACGGAAAGACACCCTGACGTGTCAACAAATTTAATTGCTCATCATTTAAATTTTTAAACTCTGATATTACAATATTGAAATTTGGTTGACGTGAGGCTAAAGTATCTAAGCTCTTCGCCATGAATCTGAATGAGTCCATTAACCGATATTTTACCACGTATTCGTCCAGTCGTTTTGTTAATGAAATGTAACGTTCCTTGTTTATATGTAGAAGGTTAATACGCCCCTTTAAAACTGTAGCTAAATTTTTTAAAATGAAATGTGAGTCACAACTTGTGAAATTATGAAAAATTATTGGTATTGTGTGTGAGTCTTTGAAGTTGATATTGCACCCCTTATGCGCTGGGCCCCGATAAACACCGGTAAGATGACAATGATCGCGTACCTTGACATCATAATTGAAATTGATCGCAAAATTTTGAAATTGCTTAACAGTGATTTCATCCCTGGGTAGAGAGAGGGCAAAAAAAAAGACAATTTCAATATCTTCGGCAAAACTATTTAGTTCCGAAACGAACCACTCAATACAATCTGCCCCGCGATAGCTTTTATAAAACGATAACGTGGGGTCATACGCACACTTAACATAAAAACCCACAACATATGATATATTCTTCTGGTATGCATTTCCAACAATGGACTTTGGCAAAATGCACTCCAAATCGGCATACACCACAAATGGGGTGATAATATTATTTTTAAAATTTTTGAAGCAAACCTCCTTCTCAGCTTCTGTTGGCATTTTTATTTTGCAATTCTTGAGTCTGCTGCAGTCCTCGGTGTGCTGATCCAACTGAAGTGCCAAGTAGTGCAAACATCTATCGCAAAAATATTTAACATTTTTTTTTCGGGACACTTGAATGGATAAAAGTCGCGGAAGGCTTTTTATCCACACATAATGGTATGTGATTGGCACATCATTATTGCTGCTACTATCTCCATTATCAGCAACATTGGTGTTTATCATCATCATCATCATCGTTCTGATATCTGCTCTGCACCATAAGCAGATTTATGTGACATTTCATTTTAGTTTTCGTCAAATATGATGGTAACACCGTTTATTTGTTTCTTTTTTTTCATACATTGATCGACATATTATTTTGCATCTTGTTGATGTTCACTGCCAAGTTATCGACTGCAGCCAACGCCCATCCACTATCCCGTTCTTGGAACTCTTCCAGCTTTTTCAAAATTGCATTTTGAACATGTTTAAAAAACTAAGCTCTAATATCCGTTTCCCGGTAAATCGCAACATTTTTTGTGTTCATGAATTTCAATTCACTAATTTCTTCATTAGCTCTAGTAGCTCGAAATTCACCAAAAAATATTGTATTCACCTTAAGGGACGTAAATTTCGCTAAGAATTTTTTAACGATGCACTGGAAGAGATCTACACAATCTGCCAAGAAATTCAGGGGATCTTTATGGATTAAATTAATTATGGCGCCGGTGCATACTCTGAAAATTAAAATAGAGTTCAAATTAATATAAATATGGTAATAAATAAATAATATGGTAATGAAATTATTTAAAAATTAAACTTACCGTCCACCAAATGTTGATTCGATTTCTTCCCATCGAATTCGAATAGATGCCCAGCTCGTCCTATTGGCCGTTCGGGGAAAGCCTGCACCAGTGGTAGAGTTAAGTACCTTTAACTTGGCGCGGTAACCTTGAACCACCCCAATTCCACATGTATCACTCTGTTTTACTCCAACATTTGTTGCCCATCGTAAAATATCACGATGTATAGAGCACTCATTTATACTCGGCATAACTAGCTCACGATTCTTTTGCGCATTTTCGTATTTTCTAAAATTTCCTTAACACGTACACTCATTTTAAATTATTCAAATAATCTTCCAGAAATATTTTTTGATGATTAATGTTGCGGATCAAACATTGAATGGATGAAATACTCTCGAATCAATAATTTATATACGGTCTCATATAATAAATTATTCTTAAATCCTTATCTTCAATTTCAACAACAACATAGCACTTCAATCCCCTAGCCACGTTCCATCAGCTTAGAACAATTAGTCTACATATAGTAAATATCCTCTCAACTTAGGCTCTTATGAGCTCATACGTTTCATGCTTATCTCCAATTTCAACATCAACATAGCACTTCAACCACTCAACCACATTCCACTAGTTCTGAACCACTAGCCTACATATAGTATATATCCTCTCAACTAAGTCTTTTATGAGTTCATACGTTTCATGCTTATTTCTAATTTCGACAACAACATAGCACTTATCTCTTATCTTAAACTTGTGGTTTTGGGTCCGTTTTTTATGCTTACTATGAAGCTTGAGTTTATCATCTTTAACTTGAAATTTGTAGCGACTTAAATTCATAAATATATTAAACAGGCATAGAAAAAATATTAAACTTCTACACTGTTTCCTTATCTTAAACTTGCGGTTTTGGGTCCGCTTATTATGCTTGCTATGAAGCTTGGGTTTATCACCTCAAACTTGACATTGTATCGACTTAAATTCATTAGCATTATGCTTGCTATGAAGCTTGGGCTTGTCACATAAAACTTGAACTTTTTGTAGCGACTTAAATTCATAAACATTACACGGTGTTACAAAAAATAAATTTTTTTCTGTCCTATGAACCAAATGCACATATTCGGAAAGAGGGGAAAAAATAAAAATACACGTGTATCGTCGATTTTTTTTTAAGTTTGAAGTATAAAGCTCGTAGTGGCCTGTGTGGAAGCCTTTGGACCGATTTTTAACCCTTTTTCAGTGATCTAATCGAGCTGATTTTTTGCAGGCAGACTCGTGGAAATGTCTGTAGCACGTCAAATTTTTTAAAAACAATTTTTATCAATTCTCAGATTTTCCCCAATTTTTATTATTTTTGAAAAAAAAATATTTTTTTCACTTTTCTTAGCATAACTTGAAGGGACTCCAAATTTTTAAACTACTAAAGCGATAGGAAAAAAAAATTTTTTTGACCCATCCTACTCGATATAGTTGTAGTTAATCGATAGTAACCTCCTAACACTAAACAGTTTTTGACTTTTACAACACTTACAACTGGTCTAGGGGCCCTTAAACGATACTACATGTCCATCCAACTTCCATCGGACATGTCCATCCGCCTTGATTTCTTGGACACGAACGATACTACATGTGTGATGACAGGTCGGATGGACATGTAGTATCGTTTGAGGGCCCCTTAAGACAGATGAAATAAGGAATTGCAATATTGTTTTAAGTTCTGTTGTGCGAAAACGTATTTCTACATATTTCATCTGAAAAAAATGCAGTGTCCGACGCGAAATAGCTTTTGTTACGTTTGTGGCTTATTCGCACTAAGTAAAAATTTCAAAAATATTACTAAAACAGTGGTGAATTCGTTCCAGAAAATATTTGAGACTGCTTATGTTCCTTACTTGTGGTATACTCCGGAGGTCGTGTGCGACTATTGCTACAGAAATTTGTGCAAGTTTACTGATGGAAGGTCAACAATAAAGTACGCTGTACCAACAATTTGGCTACCACGCACGGAGCACTGCAATGAATTGTGCTACTTTTGTGTAACTTTTGCTCAAACAAAAGGGTACCAATACATTCACCGCAACAAAATTCGCTACGCTAATGTAGAATCGGTAATTCCAGCAGTTCTATACTCACCAGAAGACCGTGTAGCGGCTTCAGTGGAGATTTTTGATAATGTTCCCGAAATAAGCGATGCAGAATCAACAGTTGTACCAAAACTGCTATCAACTTTTCTTCCATCGAATGCGAGATGCGAGAGTCCACAAGTATCGGAATTTGTGGCAACACCCAGTGAAATTGGGACTGCTATGCCGCATTTTATAACGCAAGCCGACTTCAATGACTTCGTACGAGACGGAAATTTGTCGAGGAGAACAGCAGAACTCTTTGCATCACACTTTAAGCAGTGGAGTATAGTGGCGGCTGATTTTAAAATAACAGCCGCTCGTGATCGAGGTAGAACTATTCCATATGACCAATTTTTTAGATTGCACGAAAATCGGGAAAAAAACTTGGCTTATTGTTGTGACATTGATTCGCTGTTTGCAAAAATCGGTTACCCACATATTTCAGAGGAGTGGCGACTTTTCATCGATGCATCGGTCAACAGCCTTAAAGTCGTGCTGCTTCATATCGGCAACACACATCCATCTGTCCCGATCGCATATGCCACAAACCTCAAGGAATCATACGAAGGCATGGAATTAATATTACAGTTGATAAAGTACAAAGAGCATAATTGGAAAATATGCTGCGATCTGAAAGTGGTCGGTTTACTCATGGGTGTTAAGCGTGGATTTCTAACCCACCAGTGCTTTTTGTGTACATGGGAAGGTCGAAAAAGAGATGAGCATTACACTGAATTTAAGTGGAAGCCGCGAACATGCTACAAAGTAGGCGTAGAAAGTATAGAGAATCTACCATTGGTGCAGCCGTCTCAAATCATTTTGCCTCCATTACACATTAAGCTCGGTCTCGTATCAAATTTTTTTAAAAAACTGGATCGTGATGGCGAGGCCATTGCAACTTTGCACAACATTTTCTCGAAATTGAGCGGCGCAAAGATTCATGCAGGTATTTTTTTTTTAAGAAGTCATTCAGTAACTTTATGTTTTTTAATGATTTTTTTTGATTTAAGGTGTTTTCAATGGTCCGCAGATAAAACAAATAATTGCAAGTTCTGAATTTTCATCAAAATTAAATGCTATGGAACAACGTGCATGGAAAGGTACAGTTGCCGTTATTGAGCAGTTTCTTGGCAACAAACGAGCTGCCAATGGGCATTTTAATGTCGCTAAAGATCCATTTTCTTCACAATCCTTTAGATTTTTTCCCTGATGATTTAGGAGCTTGTAGCGATGAGCATGGCGAAAGGTTCCATCAGGACATTGCGGCTATTGAAAAGCGCTTTAAAGGAAAAGACATTACTAGGCTTATTACGGTTCACAGCAATACACTGTTGTATCTTATTTTAAGTATTAGCAATGTACACAATAAAATCAGAAATTACTGTTGTGTTGTGAACCGTAATAGGCCTATACGCATATGCTTGGCGAATACTGTTGGTCTATTTGTCGCGATACTGAAGCAAATGCTTACAACCGCAAAAAATAAAAGGCCTTAATTTCTTTAAAAACATTAAAATTTTTAATGTAACAATTCTTTATTTTTATAAAACAAAAGTAATAAAAAAAATTGTTTTTTAACGAACTGAAACCTTAAAAAAACGATAACCATTAAAAAGAAATACATACTTCAAACTTTAAAAAAAAAATTTCTTTTTAAAAAATTTTTTCAAACTTAAAAAAAAAACTGAGAAAATTACACTGAAATCTCATCCCCTCGAGACAAGCACGGCCCGGGTTCGATTCCCGCGGACATCACAAAGATTTCTGTTGAAGCCTGTAGCAGGGCCGAAATTGCAATAAAATCAGCTAGTGATGCTTTCCTTTTCATATTGAAAATGTTGTTGCTGTTGTTGTTTCTTTGGGAAAAAATCGTTAGAGCAATTAATTCTTCTAACCTGACCTAAAGATCAATAAACGATTTTAAACTATCAAACAACTAGAATTTGTATTTAAATTCAAGAATGATTTAAACTATCAAACATTTAGAATTTGTATTTAAATTATAGAAAATCAACATAATAAATAACAAGGTCATATAGAAAGCTTTAATCAAATGGTAGAGCACGACCAAAAACACACTGAAATAGCCTGAAGATTTTTCAGCAAATCTAAAAACAACTTCAGTAACCATGTTTTGTTAGTGTTGAATTCCTATAGACTGTTGGACTTCATATAACATAAGCATAAACTAAAGTAAAGCAAAAATAAAAACAACAAGAAAAGGGAGAAAAACTGAGAAATTGACACTGAAATCTCATCCATCGCCTCTATGGTGTAGAGCGCTAAGGTGCGCTTGCACGAGGCAAGGACGGCCCGGGTTCAATTCCCGCCAGTATCACTAAGATTTCTGATGAAGCCTGTAGCAGGGCCGAAATTGCAATAAAACCAGCTAGTGATGTTTTCCTTTTCATATTGAAAATGTTGTTGTTGTTTCTTTGGAAAAATTCGTTAGTGCAATTAATTATTCTAACCTGACTTAAAGCTCAATAATCGATTTTAAGCTATCAAAAAACTAGAATTTGTATTTAAAATCAAGAATGATTTAAACTATCAAACATTTAGAATTTGTATTTAAATCATAGAAAATCAACATAATTTTTTCTTTCCGTTCAAATGACATCGAAATCACATCGAAACTCATTAAAAGATAATTTGATGAAAATTATTCATCTGCTCGCACGAAGCGTGAAGCTATTATTTGAAATGTGTTAGCACCAAATGCAATGCAACTAGTCGAAGCTGATTTGAGTGTTGTCAATTTTATTGCCGTTTTCCCGACTGCTCAAATCATGGAAGTATGAAAGTGTGCCCAGTACTTGTTAGATACTTTTTACCGGAGAAGGGTTTACAATTAAAAATATTGGAAGTAAATGATCTCCGTGGTGAGTCATCAGATTAACTTAAAAATTATATTTTTGATCTCATGACAAAGTTTACCAGAAATTTGTGCAGACCACACTAATTGTAATTTGGGTGGAGCCGCAAGACACGGGAAAAATAATCTTTCCCATAAACTAGCGGCGTCCACCGGCAGCACCCTTATTGGGGTAAATTGTGCTGCTCACATTGTAAATAATTGTATCGATAGAATGTCTTCCGGTGGACATTGAAGCCATTAGCTGCGTTCCATTCGCTTCAAAATAATCCAGATTATTTTTTTTTACATGCAAAGCAAAGACAAAAATAATAATCCTATAACAAATAGGATTATTTTTGCTATCCATATAAAATTGTGATATAGCCTTTAAAAAATTTGAAACACAGGTGCCGCACATGTATATTTTTATGAGCTGTCATTTCATTTTTTGAATATTTTGTTTGTTTCATACAATGACAATAAGGTAGACATGACAGAAACCTATTTTGTCACGAGCTGCGACCATCGAATGTTAAACAAGAGAAAACAAAACAAACCGCGTGTGTCACACACATTGGACGCATTCAGCGGAGCCAACAATTACACTTAAGTTATTTATATAATTGCATAATAATAATAATTAAATTAAACAATTTACAATTTTTGTGACGTTTAGAGTAAAACACATTCAGAAAAAACTTTGTTCACTAAGGTATCGATACCATAATAGTTCACAACAGTTGTGAACGACACACGTTCTCATGACACCTATAGTTATTGTAAAGGGTGTTTTTTATAGAGTGATACAACTTAGATTTGATACATCTGCTTAATTTGACCACTCATTTAACAGCTAATAGTTGTTTTTTGTTTAGTTTGCTTTGACATTTTATTATGGATCGACTTACACCAGAGCAATGCGTGCAAATTGTGGAAATTTTTAATCAAAGTAATGGTTCTGTTCGTCAAACTTATCGTGCACTTCGTCCATTTTATGGCGTACATAATCGTCCTTCAGAGCTGTTAATTCGAAGAACAATAGATCGTTTTCGGACCACATTTACTGTTACTGATAATGTGCATCCCGTGAGATGCCGAACAGTGCGCACTGAAGAATCTGTAGCCGCTGTACATGAAAGCATTGAAGATGATCCTAATCAATCAATTCGTCTCCGTTCTCAGTAACTGGGGTTGTGTCCTTCCACTTTATGGAAGATTTTACGAAAAGATATTGGCTTAAAACCTTTCAAGATTCAACTTGTGCAGGAATTAAAGCCAGACGACCATCGTATGCGCCGCTAATTCGGCGAATGGGCTGAAGTACAAATTGATACTGATTTTGAATTCCCATGGAAAATTTTATTTTCCGATGAAGACCATTTTTGGTTGAATGGGTACGTAAATAAACAGAATTGTCGTATTTGGAGTGAGGAGAATCCACAGGCTTTTGTCGAAACACCATTACATCCACAGAAAATTACTGTTTGGTGTTTTATGCGTCATTGGCCCATATGTCTTCAAAAACGATGATAGTCAGAATGTTACTGTCAATGGTGAACGGTATAGGAACATGAGTCGAAGTTTTTTCGTACCTCAATTAGCTGGCATTAATCTTGCTGCTATGTGGTTTCAACAAGACGGAGCCATATGCCACACAGCGGGCGCTACAATTGATTTACTCAAGGAAACTTTTGACGAAAAAATAGTTTTACGAAATGGCCCAATTAATTGGCTTCCAAGATCGTGTGATTTAACCCCATTGGATTATTTTCTTTAGGGTAATGTAAAGTCACTTGTCTAGGTCGATAAACCATAAACAATTGAACACCTGGAAATCAACATTCGAAGAGTTATCGGCGAGATACGGCCGCAAATGCTGCGAAAAGTTAGTGAAAATTGGTGTTCCAGATTGCGCCTTGTACGCGCCAGCCGTGGTGGCCACATGGCCGAAATCATATTTAAACATTAATGTCATAAAATTTTCTATCCAATAAAGCCCGTTTCATTGATATTAAAAATATATTACTATGTTTTATTATGATTTAAACTTGTATCACTCTATAAAAAACACTCTTTATAATGATTGTTTGTTTGAATTGAATTTCGACTGCAACGGTAGTGCCCTCTACGAGTCGTTTTTCTTCCCGTTCCTTTGAAAAAATTATCGCGATTATATTAAGGCGAAAGAAACGCAGCTATTGTCGTAAAAATGTATTCTTACTTTTATATACATACGGTAAGAGTAGAGTATTTAAAAGAAATTTGTGATGTTGAATATAACAGTCAATATTGCGATAACAATATTGTGAATTGATGTGACTGTTGATGTTGAATATAAAAAGTTGCTGGGATTTAGTAAAACAAAACTAAAGATTTATTTTTTCCAAGCATTTTAAAAATGTTCTTTGAAAAATCATCTCTTTTCCACTGTTTAGAGAAATTACATTGCTCAAATTGAATCGCAGAATATTAGCATGACAGAAGTTGTCTAACTTATAAAAGAACTGAAATTAAAAATCACAGAACGCAGAGATGAAATTTTTTTACCTCTTATGATCAATAATTTCTTAAGAAGAAAATAATTTCAGTTTGAAAAAACAGAAAAAGAAAACCTAAGTGAAATTAGAGATCATCTCAAAAAACTTTATAATAATTGCGTTGATTATCTAAACAAGTGGGATCATGCAAAGAGGTTGAAGTGACGGCACAGTGAAGACAAATTAAAATTAATGACAGCGAATTGTTTGATAAGTTTACGTGTGTTGAAAATAACGGTACTCCAGATAAACTAAAGGAGTGGACCGACGGTGGAAAGCTTGTTGACAGGGTTGAAATATTTTAACATTTTATAAAAAATTCCATACCTTTTCTAAATATTTTAAAAATTGTAGAATTCAATTTGTGAAAAGTTGTATATTTCGACCAATTTTTTGTTAAAAATTTGCATATATATTGTGCTTGGGCTCTTTTGGTCAATTTGATTTTTTAAATATTCATTAAATTAAAAACTTTAATAATATTTAATTTTCCCGACGCACAGTGGGGTATTGAACCCTGAAAATTGTGATCAAATCACCTAGAATACGGAGGGAATTTTTGACCTTTTCTTTAGTTAGAATGGGTCCAAAGAAGAAAAAAAATTTCTGTCCGTCTGTATGTCTATCGACACGATTAAAGCCGTAATTTTGAAGCTATTGTAATGAAATTTGGTATTTAAGCTTGTTTCTAAAATATAAAGATTAGGATAGAAAATGAACCAAATCGGATGAAAACCACGCCTACCTCCCATACAAAGTGACTTTATTTAAAACGGTAATATCTCTTTAAATTCCACAAAACTTCATATATCGACTTTTTTTATATAAGCTTTGACATTTAATATCCGCTTCAAGTATGAAATTCAACCAAATCAGATGAAAACCACGCCTACCTCCCATACAAAGTGATTTTATTCAAAACGGTAATATCTCTTTAAATTCCACAAAACTTCATATATCGACTTTTTTTTTATATGAGCTTTGATATTTAATATCCGCTTCAAGTATGAAATTCAACCAAATCGGATGAAAACCACGCCTACCTCCCATATAAAGTAACTTTATGAAAACCGTAAAATCTCTTAAAATTACTTACTTTTAGTTTTTTTGGTAACATATCACTTATATTTGTTGTTTCAAAAAAAAATACGACTTCCACTGAATTCACAACTATATGCTTACATACGAGGGTGTACCTAAAAACACACATTTTATAAGCCTAGACGGGAAAAAACATTAAAAATACGAAATGGGGTAATTGATAGCAAAAAGTGTGATTACTAATACTAAGAGTCAAGCCTTTTAGTAACGGAATTTATATTTTTTAGTTAACAAACAATTAGAAAGTATAAAAAGCGTCACAAAACCATTTACTTTATGGAACTTCATTTTTTTTCCTCAATATAAATGAAATACATATGCAATACAAAAATAAAGAGCGGTTGTTAAATTTGTTTAAGTTTTTTATGTTATTATTTATCTTACATTGAGTTATTAGCAAAAACATCATCATCTTCTTCTTTGTGGAGCTCCACAGCTTCTTTAGGCAAAGTTTGAAATTTTTTCTTTAGCAGCTTTCTTTTAGAACATATTAAAGGATCTGAAGTAATCAATAACCTATTATACTCAAAGCAAATTGACGAAATTTCTCTACTTCAATTTCATGTCCACTTGAAACGGCAATCATCAACATATGCATTTTTGTTATTAATTCAACATCAATTTTTGTAATTTAAGATGAAACTTCGGCGTTTTCAAAAAAACTCCTAGCAGTATTGCCGTCATTTCTGCTTCCGAAGCCAGGCTTTGGCTGGTCGGCAATTAAACCAATTCTATCCCTGAACTCTTTTTGGAAATGAGCTTTGTTTTCAGATACAATTTTTTTTCATTTACTAATCTTGCTTGCCATTTTTTTATTGGAAGTTTATATTACACGTGGTTTATATCATTCAAAAAATCGTATCCAACCATGAAGAATAGATAAACCAAATTGAATATTGTTCATATTCACCTCCCTTTTTACCATATTATCGATGTCGTTTAATTCCTTACTTGTAGCTCCACATAAATAACATGCTTGTGTAGACTTGGTGTCCGTAAGTGCTTTGCAGACTTTTCCATCTACCATTGTCAGCATTAAATTATTATTGTCATTAAATACAATAGAATTTCCGAGGTTTCTTACTTCTGCGTCAACTCGTGCTTTTTCGGTTTTCGAAACTTCGGCAGATTCTTTAACAAACTCCATTTTTAATGGTCTGCAATAGTTTGTTGATAAGGGTCGAGGGTTCATCCAAATTATTTTGGTCTTGTAAATCAACTTTAGTGGTACAATACAAGTTATAAATTCTGATGAATCGCTTGCATCTGACCCATGAAATGCTTGCATATACAAGCTATGCCCAGAACTTAAAAAAGCCCCATTTCGAGTACAAGCATAATTCATATAAATTTTCCTCATCAAGCATTTCAAATACACTTTTTTGTGACAGCATTATACGTTCAACGGTGTGATCTAATAGGCCTTGCAAACTCACTTCTACTGAAGTTTCATCTATATTAATACATTCGCGTTTAGGGTAACAATCTTTTTTCGCAGACTGTACGTATGTATAGCAATTTTTCTGGAGTAGACTGGCTTATGATGTTGTACTGGTGAAGGGACAATTTAGCTTCTACCAAAACAGACAATGCTTCTTCTTTTGACATCTGTTTTTTTTTTGCAGAATTTTCAAAACTTAATCGGTACTCAGTCGCTTTAGCCGGTGATTCCGATATTCCTTGCATCACTTTCGACGCATCTAATTGTCCCGCAGCTCTCAGACCAAATTGAGTTGCATGAACTAGCAAAGGTGGTGCAGTCTTTCTCAGTGCTATAGATTTCTTGCGTTAAGTTGGTTCACTACACTCTTCAAAGGATACTTCCATGCGGCCACGTTTTTTTTTCTTACAGGAGCTAAAACTAATCGAACCAATCTTTGTTGGACTGCAGAAAATATTGCGGCCTCCTTGCCGATGCATACCAGCGAGTTTTGAAATCAAAACAGAATTTATTTATCCTTTCGTTGAATGCTTTCATATTTTCAGGGGAAACTTTTGTTCGTTCTCTTATCTCTTCTCTCAGAAATCGGAACTTTTCTTGGAACAGACTACAACCGGAGTTTTCCATAATTTCATAAAGGCTTCGACGAAGAAGGAATACGGTAGTTGAACTTATTCCTAAAGGGAAGTTTGAAACTTTTTAAAGACACATCGATCTAATTCCACTGTAGGTAAATTTCCAACTATTGAAAAGACACACAAAAACGCCAAGACACGTGAACTTCATTTTCGGTCGTAGAATTTAGTGTCATACTCAATTTTTCTCAATCAGATTAAAATCCCGAGATATTTTTGATATTTGACCTTCAAATTCAAAAAGTTAAAAAAACTAAAAAGTTTTTATTTGCTCTAAGAAAATCAAGTTAGTCTTGCTGAATCTATGATTTTCAAATGTTATGTGAATTTTGCTATTCTACGGAATAGTGATATAAACCAAAATATTTCGTACTTTTACCCCTCTAATAAACTGAAGCTACATCACTAACTGTTGACGTTAATTATATTATTAAAATAAAAACAAAACATAAAAAAGAACTAACAAAAGCAACATGAACACAGCAACGTACACACAGCACAGAGTACCTTTACCCTTCCAATAAACAAATAGTTGCTTCGCCACTTGTTGTTAACCTTTATTAATTTATAAAAACAAAGAAAACAAAACAAATAAAAAAAAACTGCAACAACAACAATAGCAACACTAACTTCATGTACACATTTCAAGTTTTCGACTATTACTTGCATATATGTATTTCAATTGCGTGGGCATGAAAAAAAGTTTTTCTTAAAAACCGTAGAAAACTTGCAAACTTTTTTTTAACTTATCACTTATATTTGTTGTAACAAAAAAAAATAGACTTTCACTGAATTTAGTGGTATTCACAACTATATGCTTACATATGTACCTAAAACACATTTTATAAGCCAGCACGGGAAAAAACATTAAAAATACGAACAGACACTTTTTGTGCTAATATATTTCATTTGACGTTCCAAAAATACTGAGGTAGAAGGTTCCATTGCTCAAAGAATTTTACTTTTTTAATGTTTCAAGATAAATCACTTGGAAATATAAAAATTTTTGTGTTTTTTCTATGCGCGCACCAAAAGTAAAGAAAACGTCAAATTTGCAATCGCAATGCACGGATACCGTTGACTTTTTATAAATTTTTCTTTCACATAGTGATGTAGAATTCTATTCTCTTTCGATCGATACTAATCATGGTTGGGTAGCTTTGATATGATTTTTTTAATTAATCACACAAATTGGTATCTAATTGGGGTATTTAATTAATCACACAAAATACCCCAATGTGCGACGTTTCGAAAGTTTCTTTCCATCTTCTTCAAGGGTTTATATATATTTTATTAAACACTGTAAACACAAGATTTCAATTTAATGAATATTTATAAAATCAAATTGAGCAAAAGAGCTCAAGCACAATATATATACAAATTCAATGTGTGTTTACCGGGTTCTAATGCCCCTACCGAAAGGTTATTTTCCTGTAAAATTAAGGAGACTGTTAAGGAGACTGTAAAATCTTTTTTAATAACAAGATGCAACTATGAAAGTAATGAAAATATAACTAAACAAATTTATTTCTCACAAAAATACCAGTAATTTGTATTTTTTTTATTTTTTTCAATTCAAACGAAAGCCAATGAAATGTGATTAATATTTCTTTTTCAGTTTTGGAGGCCTTTAACTCATAAACCAATTGCGAGCGGCCTGAAATTTATCAGATTTGGATTTAGGAGGTAAAAATCGCTATTCTTGAAATGTTCCCCGCATGGACATCAACGAACTTATTTCTTTTTTCAACATGCATCAGCAAGTTACTAAAATTGAGTTTCGAAACATACCTATTATATGAATTATTAAAAAAATGTATTTTTTTTAATTCAAAACATATGAATAAATATATAATGTAGATACATGTATAGATGGGTTTTGGGATCCATCCAAAACCTCCCTGCAAGGCTTGATTCTGAATCCTGGAAGTAATATAAGCACGACGCGAAAAAATCCAGAAAATTCTCAAAATTCGCCTTTTCAAAAACGTGAATTTGAAGAAGTATAAAATAAATGTTTCAAATCGAGTTTCCTATTTAAATTTTAGTCATAGAAAACTTTTTACCATAAGAAATTCTAATGTAAAAGTGTTTTTTAAAAACTAGTGCATGATATTAAATTAGCCTACTAAAGAAGGTAAGTAGAACAAATGCAGAATCTCCAAAAAATTTTCGCTTTTGAATCAGAAGCTTTTTCCTCGCCTAGATCGCTACAATTTTTTCAAATTTAAAAGCTGCCTCGATAGTCTAGTTGTAGCGCGCTTGACTATTGCTCAGGGGTCCTGGGTTCGAATCCCGGCTGGGCCATGATCCTACGCTATAACCTTTCCTTCCTTATTCCTAATCAAAGGAACTTAAAAACACATAAATTTACGACGAAAAGTTGTATTTGGTGGAGGTAGGAAAAGTTTGTGGAAAGGAACGCTTAGTGACTTGATTTGATTGAGGTCAAGGCAATAACACTTGCTTCAGATTTAATATCACATGTTCCTACAGCTTCTGCCACATTAATAACATCCTACACAAAAGTTTCACTTTATTAATCCTTTCTTCCATTCTGTGGTATCACAACGGACCAAAAATATGGTCTAAGTGGGCTGGTCTAAAGACCTGCCGCCACCTTTACCTACCCTAACCTAACCTAAATGCTGCAAGAATGTTAGCAATTTTATTAAGTTTACGAAAAATTAAAAATTATCCAAATTGGATCATCTTTATGACAGAAAAACAATTTTTTTAAGCCGATTTTTTGGAAAGCATTTAGTTTTTAAATTAATTTTCTCTTGTTTCCCTCTTGTGTTTAATTACTTTAAAACATAAGATCCCTTATCGTCCAAGTGCATATGCGTTATTGGCTTAAATGCCCCTTACCATCTGTTGCTTCGAGGAATGATCTTCGACTAATAGGGATATCATTCCTTATCATTCCTCAATTTTTCGTACGAATAACTTTGTAAGTTCTTCCATTGCATTCGTAGTGTACTTACATATATACACACAGGAATACAAACCAGCCACCCAAAGACCTTCATTAGTAGGTACATGTTGTTCGCTAACGCTCATGATGTAAAGACCTTTGTCGCATCGCGCTGCTAGTTTTATGTTTGCTTAAATAGCCACACATACAGTTACTAATATATATGACGTTTTTTTTTTTGGGCCTCTGAGCTTAAAATGTGTTATAACAAAGTAAATAAAGACATTGAGTAAATAAATTCGTTAGTGGTTTGTAGAGCGGGAAGGTGTAAGAGAGATCGAGAAGACGAAAGCAAAGCAAGAATTGTTTTAACTGTTCGTGTCTATCAAAATACTGATACAGGGTCTCCACCTTGTGCAATGGATGATTTTTGCGAGAAATGTAGCAAAAGCTTTTCCAGAAGTGGCAATGAGTTTGTTATTGTGCCATGCAGTGGATTTTGCAAGCGTTATTTTCATCGTACTTGTTGTGAAGGTCAACTCTCTGAATATGATGTGAAACTGCTTAAAGCCAACCGTAATTTGGGATACTATTGTTCAGACTGCGTATCTGTATCTGATAAAATTGTTAAGAATCACGAAAAATCTCTTCTTTCGCAAAAATTGGGTTTTGAACGTCTCTCATCAGATTTGGATAGCAAAAATTAATCGCTTAACAAGGATTTTTCTGATCTAAGGAGTTTTATTGAATTGAAGTGGAGTAAAATTATGGCTAATATTGAAAACATCGTAACATCAGCGCTTAAAAAGGAAGTTGCAGACTTGAGAAATTATGTTGACATTGAGTTCAATAAACAAATGACTGTTCTTACCGAAAACAAAGAAACATTGCAGAATTTTACAACTGACGTAGCTACTACTATACCAAAGTCGTTAGCTTGCTCAGCTCCACCTGCTATTCGCGCCATCTCTTCATCACCTGCTCGACCGCACACTACGTCCGATAAAGCTTCAGTTAATTATCGTTCATGGGCACAAATGGTAGCTAGTGCTTCACCATCAGTAGAGCATAGTGATAATAATTCTCAAACACTTTCATTGCCAAAAACTGGTAACCATTCATCGCATTTAATTGAAGATAAAAACCGACCCACTCAGATTGAGGCTAACAACTGGATAGAAGTTCAAAATCGAAAATCAAGTAAGAGACACTTCAACGTTCGGGACAGTAATGAACTAACTTCACGCCCAGACATAAGTTGTGTAGAGTCAATCGAGAAAGACATAGCTCATGTTAGAAATATTCATGACAACGCTAACTCTATTGTCACTGGAAGAAATCTTAATGCTGAGCTTGAAGTTGTCGCAAATAAAAGCCGGATTCATCTATCATCGTTTAAGCCATCAGTATCTGAAGATGACATAATTTCCTACATCGTTAATACACAGGCATTGAAAGGCATCATTTTGCTTGCCAACTTTTAAAAAGAGATGCAGATTTAGCAAATATTAAGCGAATCACCTTCAAATTTGGTTTTACATCGAGCTACTTCAGCAAAATAGTTGATCCATCTCTTTGGCCTGCTGATGTCAACATACGCTCTTTCAATTTTTTATCAAAGCCAGTCATAGCCACAATTTAAGTGTGAATACTCCTACGACCTCATCGCAGCCGCTTCAATGCACGCTTTTAGATAATGAAGATCACATGCTTCAGCATAATACACCATCGTCGCTTCAAGAGCTTGTCATTAATCAACACACATATTCAATGTACTACCAAAATGCGAGCGGCATTCGCACAAAATCTCAGCAATTTCTCTTGGCGGCCTCTCTCCATGAGTATGACATTATTACTCTAACAGAAACGTGGCTCAACGACACCATAAACAGTGCAGAGTTTTTTGATAACATTTACCGGGTTTATCGCCTTGATTGATGTGCTTTAACTACAGGACGTGTAATAGGAGGAGGTGTCTTGATTGCAGTCAGAGCTGATCTTAGTAGTAAACTTATTTCTTTTCCTATTATTGATAAGCTTGTTGAACAGGTTGCTATTAGGGTTGATTTTTCATCTAATAAGTCCATCTATTTTATTATTTCATACATTCCACCGAATAGCGTTATCGAACTATATAAAAAACATTTGGATAATATAGAGTTTATCGCTAATTCGTTAGCAATAAATCAGGAAATGGTAGTCTTTGGTGATTTCAACCTTGGCAATATATCCTGGGCCTACGAAGGTAATACTTTACTGCCTTTTAACTTTAAATCGGATATTGAGTCCTCTTTTATATCTTTTTTCTTATCTAATGGATTCCAGCAAATCAATTTTGTATATAACGATATAGATAGAATACTTGATTTAATATTTGTTACAAGCAATTTAAAGGCATCTTGTGATTCTAATTGTTCTCCTATTTCTAACAATAGCGTGCATCATAAAGCATTGACTGTTTATTTTGAGTCGATTTGATAACTCCTACTGAGTTTGACTTCGCTAGAGGAAATTTGTGGAAATGTAATTGGTCTTTATTAGATTCATTTCCCGATCCAAATTTTGTGTATTTGCATATTTGTGAACAATTTTCTTCTGCTATATCAAGTCTTGTACCTGTTAAACCACTTGGTCGACGAAATAAACGTCCCTGGTTTAATAAAGGTTTGTGTCATCTAAAAAATCTTAAAAATAAAGCTTTCAAGAAATATCAGAATAGTAGAAACAGTTCATATCGAAGTCATTTCGAGCAATTGCGTAATGAGTTTAATTTTCTACATAATTACCTTTATAACCAATATGTCATAAAAATAGAGTCTCAATTACAATCAAATCCTTCTCATTTTTGGCGTTACATTAATGATAAATGTAGTTCAAAAGGTATCCCAGTTAATATGGAATATGAAGGTCAATCTTCGGACAATACGCTTGATTCCTGCAATCTTTTTGCAAAATTTTTCCAAAGCGTTTATGAAGACTATAGTAACTCACCTAATAGCACATTTGCTACAGATTCTAACAACATTAACATCATTGAAAACTGCATTATTTCTGAAGAAGATGTCGTATCTGCAATTTCCGACTTAAAATCAAGTTTTAAGAATGAAAAAGGAGGCTTTCCTCCAAGTTTTTTCAAACTTTGTGTTAATAATGTCGTAAACCCTATTTTATTGTTATTTAATTTGTGCCTTAAATCAGGAAAATTTTTGGATGTTTGGAAAATTTGTTCCGATATTTAAATCAGGAAATCGTGCAGATGTCATTAATTACAGAGCTATTGTTAAAAAAGGTACATTTGCTAAACTATTTGACAGTATTTTGCATAAAAAATTATATGAAGTTATAAAAAATGATATTTGTGACTGTCAGCATGGTTTCCTGCCTGGTAGATCAACTAGCACTAATTTAGCTTTAATTTCAAATCATATCACAGTTGCCATGGAGAAATTTAATCAGCTTGATGTAGTGTACACTGATTTTTCTAAAGCATTCGATAAAGTAGATCACAGGATTCTTTTGTTAAAAATGAAAAAGTTCGGTTTATCTGAATCTCTTTTGTGTTTTTTCTTTAGCTATTTGTCAAACCGTAAATTATTTGTGAAAATTTACTCTACTGAGTCGGAAGTTGCAATAGAAGCCTTTTCAGGGATACCTCAGGGAACTCACTGCGGTCCTTTACTTTTCCTATTATTCATAAATGATCTGCCAAAGATTTTCTCTTTTGCTGAGTGTTTACTTTTTGCAGATGATGTTAAACTTTTTTCGGAGATTACAAATACTTCAGATTGCCTTAAATTGCAAGCTGAATTATATAAATTCAATAATTGGTGCTTGCTAAACAACCTTAAATTAAACATAAATGTTGTGTAGTTTCCTTTATAAAAATTATGCAACCTATTCATTTCGAATACAGCATTGAAAATTGTGTTCTGATGCGTAAAGCAGATAATAAAGATTTTGGAGTTATTTTTGACTCAAATTTTAACTTTAAAAGTCACTTAGATTTTATTATTGGTAAATCCTTTGCTTTATTGGGTTTCATTAAGAGGAACTCTGTTAACTTTAAAGATCCATTAACTCTAAAGGCTCTCTTTGTCTCTCTAGTTAGATGCAAGGTTGAATATTGTGCGATCATTTGGAATCCGTTTTATGATGAGCACTCTAATCGCATTGAGAAAATTCAAAAATTGTTCACAAAATATGCTCTACACAAATTAAGATGGCCTGATGGTCTCCCGTCATACGAGTCTAGAAGGAAACTGCTGGGGTTGCAATCACTAAAAGATAGACACTCTTACTGCTCCTTAATAATGTACTGTCCGGTTTGTTCATAATGTACTGTCCGGTAAGATTAATTGTCCTGATATATCAATGTTATTTCAATTGTATGATCCACATAGAAATTTAAGGTACAACAGGTTATTCGAGGATAGCGCTCACAGAACTAATTACGCACTTTATTCGCCTATAACTCGATGTAAGCGTCTCTCCAATAGTCTTGCATTTGTTTTGAATTTTAATGTTAGTTTATCGCGCTTTAAGCTTGATCTATTTATTTGGTATAATTAGCTATAATATTTATAATTCCCAGGCTTTCTGCATTACTTGTTTAATATTTTGTATTAATTTCACTTTTTGTATTTAGGTAACTTGTATTGTTATTTTATAATTTTTGTTCTAAACTTTACATATATTTTTTTTTTTATAATTAGTCTGTTAGATTATTTAATCTGTAGACAGGAAATAAATAAATAAATAAAGAAATGTGTCAGACACATGACAACAATAAAAGATACAAAAAGATATGTTGACAAAATTCCACAATACAACCCAAAAAATAAAGTAAACAAAATATTAAACTCAAATACTTATCAACCGTATCAGTTTTTGAATGAACAGGCGTAAAACCCAAACAAAATTAAATCTCTTGTTTTATTTAAAACAGCCTTGTGGCTTGTAATAAGATAGCCTTTGTGGCTTAGAACAAAACATAGCTTTGTGGCTCAAGAGAATATAAAATAGCCTTGTGGCTTATAATACAAACTTATATGCCCAAAAAGCCTTGCGGCTGTTTATTATGTCAACATTACATGGCGATCCTGCCTCAACGACCTTAGAATCTTCACATCCTGCATCAACAATATAAAAAATGTTCGGATCCTTCGTTAACAAGGATCATCCTTCGTATTACACGAAACAACAAACACATGGGAGAAATCAACACAATAGAAGAGTTCAATGAAAAATACAACGAACTGCTGAGATTGATAGAGCAACAAAAAACCGAGATTGCGGACATCGAAAGAACAAAGGAGCCACAAGAATACAAGGCAACTCCAATACCGAGTCCCAAAAAAATAACTATTGAAGTATTCTTCATATATATATATATATATGTTTATATTTAAACAACGCCAGCTGAAACATAAGCAAACCGAGAAAAAGCATAGAACTAGAGCCGGCAGACAAGTAAGGCAACGAAAACAACTCAACAAACTCTACCGTCTAATAAATATTACCCAAGGAAAGGAGAAATACAACTTCATTCAACAACTGAAGGATTTAAAATACAGAATAAAAAATACATTAAACTAAACAGAATTTATAATTGTGTGCGAGGAGAAGATTTCTGAATCACAATTGGTGATACATGAGGACACACAAAAAGATTTTTAAAATTATGAAAAAAACCATGCGTATAATCTATAAAAACTATAAAAATCAAAAGAAAAATCAACACATCAACAATCGATTTTAACGAATGTTCAAAGAAATAACAGAAGCCATCTACAACGTAACGATGCTGAACAACAAAAACGAAGATCGGGTTACCTAAATAGAATGTACGTCACAGAAATTAACGACCAGGGAAACGAAGATCGCTCGGAGATCGACACACAAGATCATCCGAGACAGCAAAATTAAAGATCTTTAACATCTCGGATAACACCGCAAATTATATAAATATTAGATGCATAAACGAAAAAAGAAACTTAAAATTTATTTTCGACACGGGCGCGGACATATCCGTTTGCAAGCTCGAAAATATAAATACACTAGATCTGATGACGGAAAGGCAATGCAAATTAACCCTCCGATGAGTGAGAAGGTCCCTAGGGACCTTTTTGCCTTTTCAAACTGAAATTACTCCTACTTCGGCCACTACAACCCCCCCCCAAAGTTACTCTGTATTCCAAGAGTATTTTGTTGCGCATCTTTTGGAAAAAAAATCAAGCCGATCGGATCATTACTTTAGGAGTTATTGAGGTTTTAGTGAGAATAGAACGCGGACGTGTGAATAGGTCCGTATGGACCTTGTACTGAATTTCACTAATAAATGCATGTTTTTGGGCATCATTATATTTTTTTATTGTTTCAACACATAATTTACTTGTTCTGAACACAAAGACCTAAACTAAAGACATTAGGGATGATGATAAAAACAAAAAATTCTAAGAAAAATTCGAAGACATGAACTTTATTGCTTTCAAGGAAAGGCACAATATTCTAATTTTATACTACTAGCAATAAACCAGTTCTAAGAATTTTTTGTTCTTAGTATTTTGTTCTTAGTATTTTCTGTTCTTAGTATTTTTGTTCTTATAATTTTTTCTTAGAATTTTTTGTTTTTATCACCATCCCTAACAGCCCGAACAGAACCAAGGCGGATGTCGGTTGTCGGATTCGCCGTGCTACAAATTACATGAAAATATATGCAGCCGCCAAAAATGAAATCGCCGTAGAAATGCATGACGGGAAAACGCCAGAATAGAATCTATTCTAATTTCTCTCTGACGGGTGTCGGATCTCTCTCTGAGTGACTTAAATGTTGCCATATTTTTCTAAAGATTGGGTACGTTCAGTGTTATTTTCTTAGTTTTTACTATGATCTGACATTCTGTTTTTGTGCCTGTGTTGCATTCATGTGAATTCAAAGCATAATATAAAATAATTTGTATCATTCCCAATATAAAATGCAACCGTGATCCGACAACCGACAATCGCTCATATTCTGGACGTGTTCTCAGCGGATTTCGCAGAGAGAGGCCCGTCATCCGACATCCACCTTGGTTCTGTTTGGGCTCTAATGTCTTTGAGTTTAGGTAGACGAACGAAAGAGTATAAAAGAAGTTGTAGTTTCGTAAACCAAATCAGTCAAAGTTTAGACAGCGAAGAGTAAAATCGTGTGTGATAGAAACAAATATATAAATATGGCAGATGCAAGTAATTTGGACGTTGCTGAAGTTGTTGTACGCCGTAGAACACGTTACCAGCAAATGACTGCGGGTGAAAGGCGTGCAGCTGATAGTAGATTTGCTGATTTTATGGACGAAGACATGGATGAAGAAATTGATATTGCTGCAATTGATAATTATGAAGTTGAGGATGATGAAGATCGCACATACCAACCTGCTGAAGAGTCAGATGCCGAAACTGAAGGATACGTCGAGCTAAATGAAGATACTGATGACGACGATGATGAAGAGGAAGAAAATTATGGACAAGAAACGAATGAAAGTTACTATATTGGTAAAAATGACACCCAATGGAGTAAAAAAGCACCACCGACATCACGTACTCGTAATCATAACGTGGTCGACTTCACAAGAAAGAAACTAGGCCCAACAGGAAATACACACGACCCCTATACAATAATGCGTTCAATCATGACAGAGAAAATAATACACTTAGTGCTACGTGAAACAAATCGTAAAGGCAGGGAGGTTACAGCTGCATGGAATTTAGCGGCGAAAAGGAGTGGAAGCCAGTGACAGTGAAAGAGTTTGACGCCTTTTGTAGCTATTCTTTTGTATGCTGGACTCACAAGATCAAACCATGAACCAGCTATGGAATTATGGGGCGCGACGCGTTGCCCAATATACAAAGCTGCGTTGTCGTACGATCGCTTCATGTGTATAAAGCAATTTATTCGATTCAACAATGGAAATACTCGACAACAGCGACTCATCAACAGCAAAACTGCGGCTATTGACGATATTTGGCAAATGTTGCAACATAACTTGGCAGCAGCTTACACTCCTCATGAAGCACTAACAGTTGATGAGCAGTTGTTCCCTTACAGAGGCCGCACCCGCTTCACACAATATATTCCGTCAAAGCCAGCTAAGTATGGTTTGAAAGTATGGTGGTTATGCGACTCACAGAGTTATTATCCTGTGAAGGGAATGATATATTCTGAAAAACTGCCAAACCAACAACGGGAGATAAACCAAGGGCAGAACGTAGTGCTGGATCTTGCGGAAAAATATTTAGATGCTGGCCGTACTATATACGCGGATAATTTCTTTACCACTTTTGACTTGGCGCTTATTTTGTTGAGGAGGAAGACCGCATATGTTGGTACAGTGCGCTACAACAAAACATTCATTCCACAGGAGTTCAAGAAGAACCCGAAGCGCACATTAGGGGATTAGGGGATATAGCGTTATGCTCATACGTGCCGGAAAAAATAAAGTGGTGAACGTGCTCTCCACAATGCACTGCACCTGCCTCGTTGACGAGCAAAGCGAGAAGCGGAAGCCCTATGCCATATTAGATTACAACGCCAACAAATGCGGCGTTGATACCATGGATCAAATGCTAGGCACTTACAGCTGCAAAAGAGCAACACAACCATGGCCGTTGGCCATGTTTTATAATATGCTGGACGTCGCTGCATTGGCTGCTTTTACGATTTACAACGAAATGAAGCCTATAAAAAGGAGTGACAGACGGCGGTCGTTCTTGTTACTGCTAACGAAACAATTGGCCACACCAAATATCGAAGAACGTGCCCTGAACAACCATATAACCGCATATCCAAGGATACGCAATGCGATGGAAGCATTTGATGTCAGGGTAAGAAAAACATCTTCAAATTCAAGAATAGAATATATAGTTATTTGTTTTTTATTTTTCTTTTCATTTCAGGTATTATCAAGATTGATGGAAGGCAATGCACCGTCGTTTGCGGCTAGGTCAAGTAGACCGTCATGTCGCCTTTGCCGTTCTGAGTACGGGCGGCAGCAGAAAACGCGGGCATACTGCTTCGGCTGCGGCAACGCTGTTTGCGGAGAACATAGCACACTTTTACATCGCTGCAACACTTACGCACAGGGCGGGGGACAAGAAGTACACGCTCAACAACAATAATTTTTAAACTTTTTTATAATAGTCTTAAGAAAATTCAAGCAAAAAAAAAATTAAAAAAATTGAAAAAACTATTTTTGTATGTAGAATTAAGTTATAAACAAAAAAAAAACAAAAAAAAAAATCCAAAAAAAAATTTTATATGAAAAAAACATGATTTACAAAAAAGGTCCATAGGGACCTTTTCACACGGCCGTGAAGTTCAGAACTGTCACTCATCTGAGGGTTAAAAGGCATTACAGACAATGAAATCCTTACACTAGGAACAATAAAATTGGAACTCGATTTCCAATACCGTATAGTACCCCATATATTTCATGCAATAGATGATAATTTTCTGATAGGAACTGACGGCATAATAGGCAAAGACCTTTTTCTCAAAATACATGTGCAAAATAGACTACGTAACGCACAAATTAACCACAGTACGAGACAACACTGACGTCATAGTAAACTTACACGTTAACAAACACGCATACGACGTCATACGAATACCACCAAGGACAGAAATAATACACCTCATTTTTTTAGACATAAAAGAGGAAAAAGTTGTTTTAAACGAAGAAATTCAGAAAGGAATATTTAAAGCGAACTCGCTAGTCCCAACAAAAGTTTAATGCCACATTAAACTTTTGAACACGACTGATGTTAAAGTAAAAATAAATAAATTCACACCAAAAATGGAACCACTCTCAAATTACGCACAAGTAAGACAAATTAATAACAACACTGACAAACGGTTCGAAACACTACTTCAAGAACTAAACATAAACACAAGTCACCCTTAAACAGAAATTTTTAGAAAATATCAAAATATATTTCACTTAGACAATGAACAACTAACAGTTCACAATTTCTACACTCAAACACTCTCTACAACTGATAACACACCAATTTACATAAAAAATTACAGATTACCTCAGACTCATGACGAAGAAATACAAAGACAAATAAAGGAATTATTGAAAAACGATGTAATAGAAAGTCAATCAGTCCTTACAACGCACCATTATTACTAGTACCCAAAAAGTCCAGCGACGACACTCAGAAATGGCGATTAGTTGTCGATTTTAGAAAATTAAATGACAAATTAGTAAAAGACAAGTTTCCACTAACCAAAATAAATGATGAATTGGACAAATTAGGACGAGCGAAATATTTCTCTACACTTGACATGACTAGTTCTTTAAACCAAATACCGCTCGACAAAAAATCAAGACCACTGACAGCTTTTTCAAGAAACGACGGTCACTATCAATTTAAAAGACTACCTTTTGAATTGAAAATATCCTCAAAAAGTTTCCAGCGCATGCTTACTCTAGCACTGACGGGTTTAAGCTCAGAAGCATTCTTATATGTTGACGACATTATAATATTCGGATTTTGCGTTAGGAGCGATTCTATCACAAGGCGAAATTGGACATGATCTGCCTATATCTTACGAAAGCAAAACCTTGCAAAAGCATGATCTTAATAAGCCAGTTATTGAAAAAGAACTAGTTGCAACACACTGGGGAATTAACTTTTTCAAACCTTATTTATACGGAAGAAAATTCATTGTTGTGACGGACCATCGACCTTTGGTCTTGCTATTCAGTCACAAAAACCCATCATCGAAAATGACAAGAATAAAACTAGATCTTCAGATTATGATTTCGAAATCAAATTTTAAACAAGGAAAGACCAACAGCAACGGCGACGCGCTATCACGAATTCAAATAAATTCGGATATTTTAATAAAAATGATACCCTCAGAAGAGGATAAAGCAAAAACTAAAGCATTGGTTATAACAAGGAGAATTAAAAATAAACTAGCAAATAAAAATGAACAAGAGAGCTGCACATCTCAGAACAAGTCTGATTAACTTTTTATATGGGATTGCACATCTATTACTGACGTCAAAAACATAAAACAATTAAAGTTCATTATAAGCGATAATAACAATACAAGTGTTGAAATTATAGATGATAATTATATATCCTTGACAAGTACGATGTGGTGACAATCCAACGAATCTAGATTCGACTTTGGAGAAACTATCATCTCTAATGAATAGAAATAATATAAAAGACCTAGCGCTAGAGGCAAATTATGATATTTTTGAAATAATTGATAAAAATTTAACAAGCTGCAGCAGAAGAAAAAAATTAAAGAGTAATAAATCGCTTAACATATACGTACCCCCGATGAATATAACAAGTAAAACCATGCAACATAAATTGATAAAACAATTCCACGATTCACACCAGGGAGGACATTTAGGAATAAGAAAAACAATACTAAAATTAAACAGCGCTACTCATAGAAACTTTTATTTCAGTTTTCATTATTAAAAATGATTGCTTGATCTGCTACGTTTGTAAGTTAAATCTGGAGTATCCCTCATAAGTGACCAGCAGTATTTTGCTAACATTCTAGATTGATTTTTCCCTTCAAACGCTTTTCGATAGCGGATAGTTCTTAATGAAACCGTTCGCCTTGCTCATCGCTAAATTGCCCGAGATTTTCCGGGGAAAAATTTAAATGCGAATGCAAAAAATTAACTTTTATAGTCATTCTGCACCCCATTTTTGCATAAGCATTCAGAGATTCCTCTACCACTTCAGCATAATTTTTACTTCTTCTATTTCTTAAAAAGTTTTCACACAAAGAAATAAAACTTTTCCATGCTCTCTTTTCCACTTCATTTAAATTTTCAAAAAGTTATTATCGGTCATGATTTTTTGGATTTGTGGTCCCACAAATATACCTGTTATCAAATTTTTTGTTGATATTATCTTGTTTGTAATAAGATAAATTAATTAAACCCTCTTTAATTTAGGTGTCGCTTAATTTGGGAAATACTGACTTTAGATATGAAAATGCCTTGCCATTTGTGTCCAGTTTCCTAACGAACTGCTTCATGTATCCCAACTTTAGGTGCAGCGGTGGAAAAATAATTTTATTGGTCTGCATCAAAAGAATGTTGAGAACATTTTTCTGCCCTTTTTAGTCTACTAACTTATTTAGGGGTTTTCGGACTATCCCACATGTAGGACGGATTTGACAGGTCGGATGGACATGTGGGATGTGCGAAAGCAAATTCTGCGGCCCGTTCTACATGTAGGATTAAAATCAAAAACTGGCTTTGAGCTGGCTTACTTCATACATTTTCTCATTCTAAAAGAATGTCGTGGAGTGAACATATAAAGAAAAACGTAAACAGAGTGCAAAGTTAAAAATGGCAGATGGTTCGCATATTTTTTTTAAATGGAGTTCATTAAACTTTATACAATTTAATTTCATGAATTATAAAATTGCTTTGCCATTGCACGATGCTACCTTTTTAAAAGCTTAAAAAAATGCAGTCCATTCGACATGTAGAATAGTCCGAAACCCCCTTTTAGTATACTTTTACTTTTAATAACCTTCTTTTGAATTAATTGTACGGTTAATCTTTGAAAACACTTTTAAAAAATTAAACAAAAAGTTTCTGTCAGATACAAGTAAACGTTAATTTTTTTTTGATATCTTGTGCTGTTGTTGTGTTGTGTTGTTGCTTAAATTTAAATAAAAAAGTAATGAGCCAGCCAAATAAGAAAGTAATAAATTATTTGAACACAGAATTAAAAAAGCTTCCAGAATCGTGTACTAATTAGGAATAATGATTCACAAAAATCGCCAACAAAATGTTGCTAAATTTGAAAAATATAGAAAAAAAAACACAAAATTTCCGAATATTTTCTACTATAACTCTGTCAATTTGTTTAATACTAAAATTGTTTTTAACAATATTTTAAAGCCCTTAATTTCTTGGGTGAAACACCGTTTTCAGTTTTGAAATCGAAACAGACATACAAGAGTCACGTTATGAAATATACATGTATCTATCAAAAATCGGTTTTTCGATCATGAATCCCGATTTTGAGGGTGTATGCAAAAAACCAAGTATGCAGATATTTTATGTTGTATCATATCTACAATACATACCATGTCTTACGCAAAAAGCATTTTCAGTGTGGCACATTCATTTCTTATTCATTATTTATTTGTTATTCTTTATTTATTTTTTATTCATTTTAGTCTTAAGCCATAAATAAAAATTAATGAAAAAGTAATAATGAGTAATGAATAACAAATGAATAATGAATAAAAAATGAAAAATTAATAATGAACTAGGGTAGAATAATTGAAAATTCTGAAATTCTTTGTCAATAGAATTCTTTGTGAATATCACTCAAATGAATAAAAAAATTATTCGTTATTTTGAATAGCGGAAATGAATGAAAAATTAATAATGAACTAAGGTAGAATAATTGAAAATTCTGAAATTCTTTGTGAATATCATTCAAATGAATAAAAAAATTATTCGTTATTTTGAATAGCGGAAATGAATAACTGAAATGAATGAAGTACGGAAGGAACGCCAAAAATAGGTACTTTTGGTCAGAGTAGCAGCGCTTTATTTTTCAGCACTCATCTTAAGGCATTAGAAGAGCGACTTACTGGAATGCTAAAGAAGAAAATGTCCAACTAGAAAATCGACTCAGACAGCATACTGATGAACTTTTCAAGCGTCTCTCATTAGATCTTGCTAGTAAGTTTGATAAATTGGAAAACGAAGTGATATCTATCCAACAACAACTTAATACCAGATTCTCTGAGTATGACGGTAAAATACTTTTGCTAGGGAATCAAGTCAGTGCCCTCTCATTGATCTGCAATGATTTACAATTGAAATTATCACGATTAGTAACAATAGCAACAACAACAATAGAGCTACTATAAGTTAAATAAATTGTTTATTAAATTTGTTTTTTAAAAAGCATCAGAGCGAACTCTGATGGCTTTCTTTATTTTTTGAATTCTCAACTTAGACTAATTTACAAAATATTCTTAAGTTAACTTATTACCTAAAGCTTCGCTGCTATTCCGCTGCTGTTGTTGTTGTAACTATTGGTTGCTTTCTTATGGGTTCTGCATCAGCATAAATATTTTCCAACGCAACATGATTGCGAAATTAAGTGGAGCGGTCGATAACTTTAAATTGCGAAGCGCAGTATGATTGAAATGGATTATAAAATATGTGTAATTAAGCTTAATTTAATGAGGGCGGTTATTGACCGACAGTTTGCGTCGTTAACTACATTGGGTATGTTTGTCGTTAACTCTTCCCCTCTTAAGAATGTTTGTCCCCAAACATTAATAGTAAGGGAGATCATTTAATTTTGGTATAACAATATTAGTGAAAATTGGTTCAGTATTAGGGCTATTATCAATTTTACTCTCTTGTGTAGTGTTGTAAACTATAACTTTATCTTTAGTTCTAAAAATAAATTTAAAGGTAGATATAAATAAGATAAAGATAATAATCAGGATGATGGTTGAAAATTTATTAACAGTTGCCACGGTCTCTAGGTATTCGATTTTATTTGTATTATTAAGATACAATTGACTGGGATGGGATCCATCCAAAAGTGGTGAAATACAGGTAGAGTTAACAATGTTGCTCAAGTCGTTTCTTTTACAAAGAGTAATATTGTTAATTAGAGTACAATTTTTCTTAATAGCAAATATTTCTTCTTTATTTTTTATAATGTCCTTAAATTCTAGATTGACAATTTTATTATCTCTTTTTATAGGTTTAATTAGTATTCGGTTATAACTTTCTTCCGAAGTGAGGGGAATGTAAATTATATAAAGCAAAGTTGAGTTTTTATATAATACTTTTACATTAGCAAATTCTAGCGCTTCTTCGATTGACATAAAGGGAAATTTTTCTTCTTGCAATGTTTGAATAACTAGATTTATTTCTTTTTTGTTCAAAATGACTGAATTTATTACATTATTTTTTGCCCATTGCATGGCATATTTTATGTTCTGCAATTCTTCTTTAGCTAATCTTAACCTAGTTTGAAGACTAATTATAGCGGCATTGCCGATAGAATCATGGCTTTTAATAGCTCTGTTTATTTCGTTAGTGGCTTTGGTTAAATCATTAATTCTTTTAGTAAAACATTCGTTAATAATTACTTGCTTGTTATTGTTAGAATTTAGTTGATTAAGATCGTTTTTCAAGAGTTCAAAATCGTCATGATCTGGCGATCCAGCGACGTATTTCCACGCGGTGCCTAACACATTGATTGCTCTTTTCTTTCTGGTTTCGTTTGGTATATGCACGGACTCTAGCATCTCTGCAGCTTGAATCATTTCATGTTTTAGTGATGGTATAAACATGTTTTCAGAATGGATACTCTTGTTGAGAAATGTCTGTGTTTCTGTAAGGAAGTTGTGGTATTCGTTAAGCTTTATTATGTGCACAATTTTTAACGTGCCGCCCTGTATTTTGGCTATTCCATTAGACAATGTTACCAGATGGGAAAGAGTATAGTTAAGGATTTGAATTTCGGCGTGGGAGAAGGATTGATGGAAGAGGAGATAATTAGGTTTTGTTTATATAGTGCCATTACTTATTAGTATTTTGCCTGTAAATATATTTTTTGTATACATAGATTTATTTTTTGTTCCTCTCTATTGTTTTTGGTTTTCTATTTAGTTAATTTCTTATATGGCTCTTATGGAGTAATCTTCCTGTTTCTGTGAGAACTGTTGTCGAATTATTTTGTTTAACTATTTCTTTTTTGAATCTAGCAATTGTTTTAGTTCCGAGTCTTTGGTTAAGTTTTACGAAAATTGTATCACCTTGCCTGTACTCTTTTAACGGCTGTCTTGTTTTATTATGGAACTGCAGGTCTTTTATTTGTTTTTCTTTAATTTTTGTAATATTTTCTAATCTGCCTTTTTCAACTTGTTCTGGGCTGGTGCTTACTGTTCTACCAAAAAATACTTCAATCGGTTTTTTCATTGTTGTCGAATGGATAGAATAGTTGTATTCGTAAACGGAAGTGTCTAATATTTCTTCGAAAGTTCTATGAGGGTGTTCTTGCTTCATACATCTCATTATTTCTGTTAACGTGGAATGAAAGCGTTCCACTTGTCCGTTGATTGAGCTTTTATATGGAGAAGTTTGGTAAATTTCTATGCTTAGTTGGTCTTTTAGCATTGAAGTTATTGTGGCTGAATTAAAAGTTTTCTCATTGTCTATTACAAGAATTTTAGGAACACCGAATGAGAAAAGAAGTTCTCTTAAAGGTTCCTTGACGTCTACTATTGCTTTGCTTTTAATGCTTTTAACGCATGCGTACTTAGAAAACTTGTCTAAGGCTGTTAGAATGTTCTTATTTTCTGTTTGGTAGATATCGACGTGAAGTATATGACCGGGATATTGAGGGATCGGAGTTGGTAGCAATTTAGGATTGTTTGGATGACGCTCGTACTTACTTTCTTTGCAGATTACGCATTCTTTTATAAGTTTTTTAATTTTGCTAGCCATTGCGGGAAAATAAAAAGTTTCAAGTATTTGTAATTTGTTTTCTCTTGCGTTTCTATGAGCGTCCTTATGGACCTTCAACATTATTTCAGTTTGTTCTTGTTCACTTTTAATGTCTTCGATCTGTTTATTTGTAAATCTAACCTTGTAATTTCGAAAGTGTTCTGGAAATATTTCCTGTATTATGCCCATAACTGGTTCAGAAGTTTTAATGCAGTTTATTATTGATGGATATAGGTGTTTTTTTAAAATAGCTACTAAGGTGTGTCTATCGTAGTGTGGTTGATATATTGTATGCCTATGATAGGTAGGAAAAACAATTTCGAATTTGTAATCTGGTGTTGAGTTTATCTCGAGAAAAATTTTGTTCTTAAATGCATTTATTGGGGCATCTACGTACGGTATTAGATTGTGCGAAAAGCTGTCGTCGCTATGTGTAGCGATAGACAATGTATGAACTTAATTTTCTTTAGGTATTCTTGAGTGTGCGTCAGCTACTAAGTTTGCTTTGCCTGGCTTATAAAGAAGCTCATAATCATATTCTTCAAGGATTGCCTTCCAGCGCTTCATTTTGCTGTTGTTGTTTTTATTGCTTAAAGCATATATGAGAGGCTGGTGGTCGGTATAGATTTTTACTTTCACTGAGCCATACAGGTAATTCCGGAATGAGTTTAGTGCCCAAATAATCGCGAGAAGTTCTTTCTCATTGGCAGCGTAATGTTCTTCTGCCTTATTAAGCGTTCTTGAAATGAATGCAATATGTTTGTCATTTTGTGACAGAACTGCACCTAATGCGAATTTAGAGGCGTCGGTTGTTAGTTCTAAATCTTTTGTGAAATCAGGGTATGCCAATATTATATCTTCCGACACTAATGAGTTTTTTATTTTATTGAATGCTTCTACAGCTTCAGTATTAAAGGTAATTGTAACAGAAGAAGATTTCTTTTTTGAAATGCGTCCATCTTCCCCTCTTAAGATGGTTGTCAAGGGTTTAGCTAGTTTAGCATAATCCCTAACAAATCTTCGGTAGTAGCCTGACAAACCTAAGAATGATCGTAGTTCTTTAAGAGTATTAGGCTGTGGAAAATCAGCTATTGCCTTGACTTTGGCAGGATTTGTTCTGATTCCATTAGCTGAAACAATGTACCCTAAGAATTCGACTTGTCTTTGGAGAAATTTACACTTGTCTAATTGCACTTTTAAGTTCGCATCTTCCAATGTTTTAAAAATTTTTTTAATATTGTCTAAATGCTCATGCTCCGTTTTGCTAAAGATGATGATATCATCTATATAAACGTAACAAATCTTGCTGATATACTCGTGCAATATATCGTCGAGGGCCCGCTGAAATATTGATGGCGCATTTTTAAGGCCGAAGGGCAGACGTGTAAATTCGTATTTACCGTTGCAAACAGAAAACGCTGTTTTCTCAAAATCTTTTGGTTTTAATGGGATTTGTTGAAAGGCTGTTTTTAAGTCTAGTACTGAGAAATAAGAGTTTTCGCCTAATTGAAACGTAACGTTATTAATTTCTGGTATAGATCCGATCTGAAATAGTTACAGAATTTAGTTTTCTATAATCTATAACCATCCTATATTGCTTATTATCTTCTGAGTCTGGTTTTTTGCTAACAACCCAAACTGGTGAAATATAAGGGGAACGTGAAGGTTTGATGATTCCATCCTGTAATAGTTTAGCAAATTGTTTTTCAATTTCAGATTTTAATGATACTGGATATGGATAGAATTTAGTGTATACTGGAGAATCAGATGTCGTACGTATTTCGCCTACAACTTTTGTTGTACAGGTAAGGCTTTCGTCGGGGTCTACAAAGAGATTTGGATATTTTCTAACTATATTGTGTAGTTTTTCTTTTTGTGGCAGAGTCAAGAGGTTGTCATGTATTTCCATTAAGTTGACTGGAGAACGGGATGTAAGCTGCTTAATTTTTATTTTCAGGCCATTCTTTATTTGTAAAATATTTTGGTTAATATCAATAACGGCTTCGAGTTCCTTTAGTGTGTCATTGCCGTTGAAAGATTTTAATGTTGGCATTAAATAAAATTTTATTCTTTCTTTAGAGTTGAATAAGCTAATAAAGGCGTGTTCTTTGATTTCTACATTACCTGCTACCGATTTTGCGTAAAAAATTTCTTCGTTAACTAATGGTTTCCTAATGAAATGTGGCTAAATATAATTTTTTGTTGAGCCTGTATCAATTAGGATTTTTAAAAGTTCACCGCTCTTCGTTTTACATTCTATATAAGGTAGCGAAGAGCTTATCATCCAAAATAATGAATATCGCTAAACTCCAAAGGTTCGTTTTCAAGGATTACAGGTTCTTCTATGGATGCTAGATAATCGTCCAGAGTTTGGTCCGCTTGCTCGTTTGCTTATTCTAAAGTTGTCTCATACTCGGGGTGTTCTGAGTCAATATAAAAATTTCGTGCAATTTTACGCTGGGGTTGGTTTACTGATGGTGGTGGTCTATCCGTGACATAATTGGTTTTTGGTCTGTTCATATAATCAATTTTTCTGCTACGCATACTTTCGTCTATTTCCATCGGTTCTGGCCTGGGTTGAGGTTTTGCACCTTGGGGTCTAGGAGGTGGTTGTGTTTGGTAAACACGAGCCTGTTCGATCGTACGCATTTGTTGAGGATCGTTGAACTGCGGTTGTAAAAATGATTTTTGTGGTACGTAAACGGGTTGTGAGGATAACATTGTCGGACGTTGGTAGGATAAAAAGTGAGGATTAGGTGTGAATTGCAGTTGTTGGTAACGGGGATAGATACGTGGTGGTAATAGTGGGGGTTGGTTTTTTGGGTTATTTCTTTTCTCGATAAAGTTATTACTCTGAGCATAATTTGCTCGGTATTTTTGATTTTCGAGTTTCAAACATAAGTGTAGGGCTTGCGGAAGGTCCACTGGCTCTCTCATTCCAAGAAGCTTGGGGAGGTCGCCATTCAGGCCTCTGATAAATGTATCAAGAGCCTTATCCCTATAAGTTTGTGTTAGGAGACATAAAGATTAGTTTGATGCGTTTAAGCATCCGAGTTGATTTAAAATTAAAGATGAATGTTTATAGACGCGTTGATAGAATTCTTGCGCAGGTAATTTGCCTTGTACAAGTGAAGTCATTTGGTATTCGAGAGTTGAGAGATCTCTCTTATCTGCATAATGTAATGACAGGCATTTAGAAATAGCCGTCCAATCTAGAGGCGTGTTATAAGATTCTAGAGCTATGTCGGCCTCTCCTACTATCTTGTTTCTAATCGTATTCAAAATACCGTAATATTTAGGAGTGCCTTTAGTTCTCTCGTATATTTGCAATACACGCTCTACGCTTTTCCTCCATGAGTTGAACTCACCTTGCTTCCCTGAGAACTCTCGTAGACATTTCACAATGTCTGGAATTTTATCGGTCACCAAGTTCGTTCCTATATTCCTCATTGATAACTTGGTCACTTACTGTGCTAGGACAAGCATCAGGATTAAGAGCTGCCTGTACCAAAGTTGGAACATGCTGCCTTAACATCTGAGCAGTGATTTCGGAAATTATTGGCGCTAGTTCGCCCATTGAAGTAAGTAAGTAAGTAAATATAATCTTATACCTCTGTATTTTTGTAAATATTTAATTAGGATTCTTCAACTTTCTTAAAATAAATTTCTTTTTTTTTCACAACATTAATTGCATTATTATTTTTTGTTTGTATTTAACTTTTTCTATTATTTGACCTAGCTTATAACAATTTGTTTGGTTTTTATATCTGTCACTTAATTCAATACATTTGTATTTAATTGACTTACAATATAATAATGTTGACGAGCTGCATAGAATTTAATTGTTTATTAAATTTGTTTTTTAAAAAGCATCAGAGCGAACTCCGATGGCTTTCTTTATTTTTTGAATTCTCAACTTAGACTAATTTACAAAATATTCTTAAGTTAACTTATTACCTAAAGCTTCGCTGCTATGCCGCTGCTGTTGTTGTTGTAACAACGCAACATGATTGCGAAATTAAGTGGAGCGGTCGATAACTTTAAATTGCGAAGCGCAGTATGATTGAAATGGATTACGAAATATGTGTAATTAAGCTTAATTTAATGAGGGCGGTTATTGACCGACAGTTTGCGTCGTTAACTACATTGGGTATGTTTGTCGTTAACTTATAGCACTAACAACAACAATAACATTGACCATAGTTCTGATGCTGTCTTGTTTGGAATACCGAATATAAGTGGAGAAAATCTAAAAGGAATTTTTAACTTAATATGCCGATCTATAGATTTCATGGCACCTCCTGAGATAGATATCTTTCGGAGTAAGCCCCAACTAAACAACTCTAACCCTGTGGTAATTGTTAAATTTTATACGCCCTTTGATCGTAATCGTGTGTTAAAGGCTTTTGGTGATTACCGCAGGCGGGCACAGAAAGCTGTTAATCTGCCGGATGCTGGTCTTGACTCAGATTGCAATGTCTTCATTCACGAAAGCCTTACTAAGGAGACCAGAAAACTTGTACAAGCTGCAATCGCCTTCAACCGCAAAAAAACATTTATTTAACGCATTAACTTTTCGTGGTTCTATCTATATCCGCATGTCTAAGGGCGCTGAAGGTATTAAAATTAGATGTGAAGATGATCTCCAGAATATCATATGTGATACTGCTGCTGACACCGAATGCATTTAATTTGTCTGTATTATTAAAATGTAGTTTTATTATTTGTTTTAAGTTCTTAAATAGACAAAATTACCTTAAATCCTTGTTTTAAAAAACAATCACCACTATTAACTTTTTCTTTACTTTTCTGTATTCCTCCTTAATTTCTTTCTTTAGCCTCGTTTTTATTTTTTTGCCTAAATTTTTCTGTCCTGTATCTATCTATTCTTCAATGCTTGGCTCTAGCAACTTGTCTTAAGGCACTAACGAAAATATACACAGCGGTCTCAACATTATTCACTTTAATGCACGGAGTTTAAATATTGCAAAATTGGACTACATTAAACATATATTTCATAATGCAATAGTTGATATAATTTCTGTTTTTTGAAAGGTGGCTGTCTAATAATATATGTGATTCAATCTGTGATATAAATGGTTTTAATGTATTTTAATATAAAGCTAATCTGAATGCTAAAGTTTTGAGCAAATCTAAAGACCCTGGCATTGAATTCATTACTATTAGCATCTCAGATAATAGCACTAAAATGTTCTTGTCTTGTGTTTATAATCCTAATAAATGTCATCCTGTTGATCTCTTGTTTACTGATTTGCAAACATATAACCTAAATCATGATGGTGTCTCATGGTATCAATGTGCGGTGACTTCAATGTTAATCTGATGTCTAATGATTCTATTCAACTTTCGATGCTTAATAAAATATCTTCATCAGGTCTATCTATAGTTAATGAAACTGAACCTACTCGATGTTCAAATAATGCTACTCCAAGTCTTTTGGATTATTTCATGGTGTCAGACCTCTCTCTCGTTTCACTATTTGATCAATTATTTTTAATATCTGATCATGATTTAATATTTTGCTCGTTATATGTAAACATGTCTCGCAATGTTTTACCTACCTCCTTTTTGCATCGTGATTTTAAAAATATTAATTATCAGTCCTTGTTCCATGACGTTTCATTGATTTCTTTTAATGACTGCTAGCATCGTTGCTCAGTTGATGATAAACTTTGCTCCCTTACAACTCCTGTGATATATTTATTTGAAAAACATGTTCCTCTGCGGACAGTACGTCAAAAGAATGCATCTTGTCTTTAGTTCTCACAGAATGTTCTTAACGCAATAAAAAAACGAAATAGATTACACAAACTTTGGAGAAGATATCCTTCATCTGCAAATTGGGAAAGCTATAGGTTAGCCAGAAATGAATCTGTAAACTTAACAAGGCAATCCAAGACCCGGTATTTCTCTGCCAAGCTTAAATTGTCCCTTCCCACCAAAACTTTATGGAACAATATAAGTAGTCTTGGTGTGCGAAAAAATAATTCCCCTGTAATTAATGTTGACCCGGTCATACTAAATGACTTCTTTGTTGGAAATATTACACCTTTTAGTAATACTGTAACTTCCACAGCAGAATTATATGTTCCGCATTTATTTGAATTCACACCTGTAAGTGAAATTGATGTTGGAAATTGTGTGATGCAAATTGTGTAAGTCAAATACAGTGGGTGAAGATGGTATTACCATCAAATTTATAAAATTTTTACTGCCTCATGACCATTGACACACATCATAAATCCCTGTTTTATATTCTTCTCATTTCCAGGTATTTGGAAAACTGCTACTGTCTTGCCATCTGGACCAAATGACTTTAGACCAATTAGCATACTTTCCCCGTTATCTAAAATATGTGAAAAAATCATGAGCCATCAATAAGTTCTTACAGGTAAACAATCTTCTTTCTCTATATCAGTCTGGTTTTCAGTTGTTAAAGTACTCGATGTCATCCGACCTGAATATGATACTGGATTTTTGTCTCTACTTTGCCTGCTGGACTTCTCCCAGGCATTTGACAAATTTAGTGATGCATATTTCTGTCTTAAACTTCGGTGTCTCTTTGGGTTTTTTAACTGTACTTGATGTACTTGATGTCTTATTTCCTGCTATTTGTCGAATAGGTCACAAAGAGTTAAAGTAGGTCAAATGTTCTCTCACCGTAAGCCAGTCCTGAGTGGAGTTCCACAAGGCTCGATTCTTGGACCGCTTTAATTCTCCATTTTCATTAATGACATCTTTACTGTCTGCAGACATTCATCTATGCACGCTTATGCTGATGATATTCAACTTTATCTTTCGAGTAGTGTTGAACTCATAGATGACCTCTCTGCTAGACCAAATGAAGATCTAAGTAACATATTTAACTGGGCTTGTAGTAATGGTCTTCAACTCAATGCAGCCAAATCTTATATTCTACCCATTTGTAAGAATAAAAATATCTTAGATGTTATCTCTGAGTTATACATTGGTACTACCAAACTCCATGTTGTGTCGAAAATTGTTAATCTTTGTTTTTGTATGAATTCGTCCTTGTCTTGTATCGATCATGTAAATATTGTAATCCAAAAAGTTTATTATATCCTTCGAAATCTAAGAATGTTCGCTAATTGTTGCACTCTCGAATTAAAGAAACTACTAGTGAAGCCACTTGTTTTGCCGGTAATAACATACTCCGAGGTTGTATACAGCAAAATTGATTGATCCTCATTGCTTAAACTTAATATCGATTATAATTATGCAACACGTTTTGTGTATGGATTAAATAAATCTGACCATCTGTCAAGTTTTAGAAATATGATACTCGGTTGTAGCTTGTCTGGATACTTAAACGCTAGGAACTGTATTTATCTACACAAAACACACTAAGACTCCTCACTATCTTTATGTAAAATTACAGTTCAGCATATCCAGAAGATGTAATCTTTGAATCATGCCTAGGCATAGTTCTCTTGCTAGTTCTAATTTATTTTTCATTAATTCCGTAAGACTTTGGAATGCGTTGCCTCGTAGATTGAGAGAGATTTCTCGGACTGAAACTTTTAGGCAATCTATTTTCATCCACTTTTCTTCTCCTTAATTCTTAAATTCTGTTACCTATTTTCCTCTTGTATTTCTTTTTCCCCCCTTTTCTATATAAGTTTTAAGCTTATTTAATATTTATGCAGGAGATTTTTTCTTTAATGTTATCTTAAAGTTTCAAATTATTTTTATTATTAGAATTTTGGTTGGTTGTATATAATGTTATCCATTGTACTGGAAAAGAACTTGTTCTTATTTGTACTCATTTTTATATCTAAAAAATAAATAAATAACAAATATTTTTTATAAAAATGAATGTGAATTAAAAATTTTGTTTATAAATCAATTTTGAATTCATTGAATGCATTCTTATATCGTTATTCACTGATTCACTTTCTTGTGTAACAAAAGTATTCGTACAAAATGTTTTTCAGAGAAATAAAATTATATCAAAAAAGTCTAATAACATTGAAATAATATTGCAAAAATACTCCAATTACTACACTTCAATAGCATTTCAATAATGTTTCAATAAAAAAAAACAAATTTTTGAAAAATGTTAAGCAAGCATTGTTTTAAGATATCAATGAATTAAATAAATGAAAAAAAAATTGTTTTAGTTTTTTTACGAATCTTAAATTTGTATCATTTTTAGTTTATATAGCATTTTTTATATAGCAGATTTTGTTTCTGTTTAACGATTTTAATAAAAAAGTTATGCAGTACTTTGTAAAATGTGTTAAAATTTTTTTGCATATTCATAATACTAAAATTTATGTCCTGTTTTAATATGTAGGATACTAAACTTGGAAAATTAAGTTTCATAAATTATCTAAGCCAAATTTTGAAGGCGTGACACATCCACAAATAATAAGATATTGTTAAGTTATTTTAATTTCGAAATAATTGCTATGATTCTATATACTTAGTTTTCTACATTTGCAATATAAAATATTTTTTACTTTTGTCCGCACCCGCGACACTGTGCGGCGTCTTAAGAAAGAAAAAAATTCATTTTTTTAGAAGGAATTTTAATTTCGAAGTCGTAGAAGCAGCAATGGCAATCGGTGAAGCGGGGTTTGTTTGTTACTGTTTCGGTTTTTTTTAAAACGCGAGGAGAAATCCGAACAAAGCAAATAATTTATTAGCTCTTTTAACACAAACGCCACCATTATGTTTCGGTCTCTCTCTTCGGCCTGCTAGGGGTTGTGCTTATGTTTAAGTTTAAAATCTTTATGCAAATAAAGCAAAATAAAGATTGCGGAGTTTTCGCTTTTGTAGCGCTACGATTTTTTCCATTCCCTGGTCAATAGTATGACAGGGACATTTTTTTAAACGGATTATTAAATAAGAGATTGGGGTTATTGCAAAATATGGTCAAGCAATAACCATGGACAAATCGTAGATTGTGATGGGGTGTATTTTAAAAACTTAATACGCTCTCTCTTTATTTAATAATCTATTTTTTTTTTGTTCTTGATTAGTAAGAAATTTGTGTATTGTTTTTCAAAACCCGGTATTAAGTTAATCTCTCTTTTTTAGTTGGCGATTTCGGGCTTTTATAAACAAACAAAGAATATAAAAAAACATTATAGCCACTTCTGGTTCCCCCACGAAGAGGTCGTCTTGTAAAGTCACTTTTAAACTGAAACAGTATTTAGTATTTTTTATTCTATTAGTGAAGCTTTCCGCAAGACAATAGGTCTATATTTAATAATATTTTTCTGGAAATCAGATTGAATCACGAATTGCTACAACAGTAATAATAAAAATGAATAAAAATAATTAGGTAAGAAACTTAAGAATAAGAAATCAGTATGAATTTTGACTTTTTCTTTTAAATTGTGCCTACAAAGTGTTGTATTAGTTAAAAAGTAACTTTTTCAAGACTTTTTATTAAATGTATAATAATTTAAAAGCAAATTTTTGCAATAAATATAGATTTCTCGCAAAAAAATTCTTTACATATGTTGTTTGCTTCAATTCTGAAAGTTAATTTGCCTTAAAAAAACATGACCGTCACACTTTCGTATTAAGCATATTTACCTGATTTATTTTCTCGTCCTCAATATTTTTCAGTGCAGCTTCAGCTAAAGCAAACACGTGTGGATCTGCCATCCCCAGTTTTTTTCCATGATATTTGAAAACATATTCCTTGGACATGAAAAATTACAAAAACTTTTAGTTTGATTATAAAAAAAATATTATTTATAACTCTATACTATATTAAAATTAAACTTAAATATTGAGAATTTTTGTGGCTACCAGTAAAGTAAAGAACCGCTGAACGTATTCAATATTCGTACCACAACTTATTGCATGCTCATGTAGTAATATATGAAAGGTATTCCAATTACCTTCAATTTAAAATACTATTAATTTCAATCAATTCATAAAAAAGTGTTTTATTTGCAATAACATGGGATCATCTTCTCGAAATTCACTAAAAATAATAAACTGTCGATAACTTAAAAACGGTGTTACAGAATTATTTTTTAACCGAATGTTTGAAATCAGCGTCCCATTTTATATCAGGATTGCCTAATGTTTAACACAGATCAGAATGGCTGTCGCATAGTGTAATCAATCAAAAAATCGACTTTGAATTTTTTGTAACTTAAGGCTTCTTTGATTTTATATGACGATTTTTTCATTATATATGTTAATATATTTTGAAGAGAACTCAAAAATATTTTAAATATATATTATAAATAAAGCTGAGCTAAACTATGCATGCATTTTTACATAGTATGTTGTACCCGTCGCAGTAATAAGTTACGATACAATTTTATTCACCCTTGCTTCACAGGCATTTTTCAGTACGTATTCCTTCACCCAAAAAATTTTGCGTGTAAATATTACTAATAACTGCGTCTATTCTACGAATTTTATTCTTAGTTTTCAGTCACGAATAGAATTCGTAGATTGGACGTAGTTTGGTACATATTACAAATATTTTGTTCGTATTCGTACTAAAACAAATGTATATTGTACGAATATATTTGTTACATTTACTAATGACGATAAGAAAAACATTCTATCTGATCTAGGTTTTGAACGACGGTTTTTTAGCTTACGGGCGGGCTACGCACACTTTCAGTAGACTACGGCCGCTTTGCAATCATAAATTTCCTTATATTCAGTAATTGTTCAACAATTTATGCTGAAAGATTTCGGTTGTATATTTTTTAAACTAAACTAATACTAAATAGTATGAAGCCATTAGTAAATAACTGCTGTATCCCCTCTGAGCGGATACTCGTAGATCTTACAGTCGCCGAGCGACGTCCTACCTAAGGTTTGCTGCCGGCGCGTAAGAGCGCCACTGGCATCTATTCAAAAAAAAATATCTCATTCGCCGTCACCCTTAGGTGCATTCAGGCGTTGAGATTTTTTTTATACTTACTGTTATTCGTATCCTCCGAGTTGAAGGTCTGGTCTTGCCTAAGTAACTTCTTCAGAAATAAAGTGACAACTGCAACCGTTAAAGTTTCATTCACACCATCTCTTTATTTTAGCGGGGACCAGATATTTATAACATATCTGTCCGCGCTTCTTCTTCTTCATTTTTACAAACTTATTACATACTTAACTCTTCTTATTTACAAATCAGCGGTTGCGTAATTTTGTCTTCCGCCTTTGGCTTAAATTAACTTCATTATTAAGTTCTTAGTATAGTTTTGTATTAATTCTTATTTTAAAACATATTCATACATACTTATTTAATGATGCCAACTTGGGCCGAACAAACATACAAACATGTATAACATGTGTAATTGGTCATATTGCCCAACGATAAATTCTTATTTAAATTATTTTTGTTTTGCGTTATTCGCTTAGCCAAACTGTGTGTATGTTAAATACAACAATAAAATATTAAAATCAATTTATCTCTGGTTTCTGCTTGGTCAGCATTTGACGCTGGCCGCACAGAAGTAAATTGTTTGCTTTATTTTATTGTCTTTAAATAAAATGAAAACTGATCGTCCAGTTGTTGTTGCGGTAGATCAGTGTTATTTGATTGTCTTATTTTTTGTTTTAGTTGACTGGCCTTGGCATTGAATTCATATAAAAGTGCCGCAATGCAATGAATGTTGATCGCTCGCTTAGGCTTTGGTGGATCAACCTTCATTGCCAGCACTTGGCCGCTAGTAGAAAGACAATATTTTGGGGAATACCTCGTTATGAGTCATAACATAACACAGTGTGTAATTTTTTAAGTCATGGCAAAATAACCATATACGGACATCACTACGTGATAAAAGACAAAAAAAAAAGACCCCTGTCTCCCAGTTTTGCCCAAAGACCTCCAGGTTTTTTTTATGGGCCCCCAAAAATGTGGGGCCTCGGTGTCATTTTTGCAAAAATATGATCATTTCCTCAAGCTCATATCTTGCAAACCGTTCGGAATTTTGATTTACTCTCTGAGGCAAAGTTGTAGCTCTTGTCATAAAGAACAAAAATTGTGAACATATAAAAAAAATTTCATCTTCAAGGTCAAAATGGCAAATAACTTTAAAAAATTCAATTTTTTTACCTTTTTTCCCCTGTTCAGGTCCATAGGTAGCAAACCGTTCAAAATTCAAGGAAATAATTAACTACAAAAATGAACCTAAGATCTCAATTAACAGCTTTCTAGAACATATGAACTTCCTAGGAATGATTCTTAATACCGTTTAGGTAGCGCTTAGGTAGCTGCAAAAGTGAAAAATTTCCCGAAAATTTTTTAATTTCATTTGTTTTTTCTTTACTTCAACATTGAGATACTATAAAGCCTTCTCCCGTAAGTGAAAAGGCATGACATTTCTTTCACCCATTCTCTTGCTTCCAGTTCCGCATCTCGATCCCCTCCCAAGGCTCTGGTGCATACACGCTGAAGGTAAATCCATGCCATTGAATGATTATAATCATGAAGCGGTGATTCAAAGTTGCTCTTAAATAGTTTTCTAATGTCAGTACGCATGTTAAATGAAGACAAAAAATAAAGACAGAAAAGAAAACATTAACAAAGTGAAAATAGTACAATGAGGTGAACAAAAATTCGTTTTAAATTTACTACAATACCTTTTTTTAATTTTGTCATCGCTACGCTTTGGTAAAACGCTTTTCAAATAGTCGAATGCGTTTGGACAATTTACAACGGCCACTTCGATCAATTTTTTAACAATTCCCAATTTTATGTGGAGATGTCTTGAGTATTGTCTATTAAAGGTGCAGTCCTCAGTTTATGTTGTTTCATTTGTTCCTCCACACCTTCTCTTGGTCTCCACGAATTACATTGGTATTGATTCAGAGGTGAGCGCGAATCCCAATTAAAAAGTAAACAAAAGAATTTTGGAAAACCGCCCTTATCGATGATCCCTTGCAAAATGTTGATGACCTTCAAATCACAGCAAATCTTCCATTTATTTTCGTAGTATTTGATTTTTTCCATTATATCTTGTTTCATAGCTTTCTTTCATTTAATACCCATTGCTAGCGGAATGGAAGGTTTTCGGTTCGGCACATGCAACAACACTGCTTTCAAGCTTGAAACAGAACCATCAATAAATAATCTCCACTCACTAGCGATGTAGTTCATTCCAATTTTTACCACCAAAGCTTTTACATCGTTGCAGTAAGCGAACGATTTGTCATCATTTAGAGAGTAGAGGCTCTGAAATTCAGCTTGCCGTTTGCGGTACGCCTTAGAGTTCACATTACCATGTGTGAGTTTTCTTTGCTTTAAAAACGCTGTCAAAAATATGGCAAGTCGCTGCGATAGTCCTAATATGGCCACAGTAAAATCCATTTCCATTTGTGTTATTAGTTGTGGTCCATCTCTTCCCTGTTGGTGCTCATAATCGGTATCAAATGGATCTTCATAAGTAACACCACTTGCTCTAGTCATTCCTGTACATTCTGCACTACGATCTGGAGTTGGCGGCCTTGGTGATACAAAATTTTCAGGTGCAAGCACTGGTAGTGTGGCTGTTACAGTTGCTTTATAACTTTTGTTCCTCTCAGCATATCGATTTAGACCACATGTGTAATTTACGCATGCATAACAAGTGGTTTCATCATGATCACCTGGGAGATTAATCCAGTTTACCGGCTTACAGTACTTCATACTATGTTTGCCTCCACTCAACCATGCCATGAGATTGTTATAACATTGGCGACACACTGTATTAGGTGTGAAATTTTCACCGGTCAAGTCTACTTCGTCGAAAACAACATATATGCTTTCTTGAATTGACTAGTTAAAAGATTATTTTCTTTTTGCAATGTTGTAGAACTTTTTTTTCTGATTTGATGACCGCAAACGTAGCAGAATAAATCAATATTTTCACACTGCATATTGAAATTGTCAGTTGCCAATGTTGTGTGCGAATTATGCTGTAGGACTTTCACTTTTTTTACTTTCACTTTATAACTTTCACCGCTGAGCTCTCGTTGACGTCGCGCTGTGTAATGCCTCGATGTGAGCGTCGTGTCGCTTTTATATTGTGTGCTGCGTCCCTTGTTGCGTGTGCTGAGCTTACTGTATTGCCTGTGCTGCTGCGGTCGGTGCGTGATCGCGTGATACCTAAGCGCTACCTAAACGGTGTTAACCCATGGACAAACACATGGTTCTGGCCAGGCATATTTCATTTTTGAGCGTTAATTAAACATACAAGACATTAAACATGACAAGAGCTACAATGTGAATTCAATGCAGATGTTTGCTTCCAGGTAGTTTTTTGATAGCAGTTTTTTTATTTTATATGTTCACAATTTCATCTATATGACAAGAGCTAAAATGTGTTTCCAGGTATTTTTTTTATATTTTGGGTTGTTTTTATGTGAATTCAATGCAGATGTTTGCTTCTAGGTAGTTGTTTGACAGTTTGGGCACGGGAACTCACCCACCAGCTTGAGAATTTTTATTAGAATGCAATTACTATCAGTGAAGGTACAGTGCACTCACACACTCGGCCTCCTGACTGACAATTATTTACGTCCAAAGTTTTGAAACACCTTTTTTTTTTAAGAAATCGCTTATTTTTTTACACTTCAATTATTTTTTTACTAGGGCTGTTTTTTGAGAAAACCAAATTTTTAATAAAAAAGTGAGGTTAAAAAAAATTTTTTTTTTAATTTGCCCCAATGAGTTAATAAAAATTAACATATTTATTTACAGATTTAAAGCGTTTTCAAAGGTCTTCTTAACGATACCCATCTCAACCAGATAGGATAAGAAATGGGTGAGATATAAGCGATTATATACTCAAGCTATAAAGGCCTATATCTCAAGAAGTTGGATCGGCCTCCTTAAAAAACTTTGGAGTTTTAATCAGCGCTGTAAGCCCTACCAGGCCAAAGAAAATTGGCGCATTTTTCATAAAGTAAATTTGTTCATAAAAGCGGAAAATAAAAAAAAACGCTTTTTGGGCCATTTTTCGCTCATTTTTTAAAGTTTTTTGCGATTTTGACCTCGAATATGAAGTTTTTTTATTTTAAATATATGTTCACAATTTTTGTTCTTTATGACAAGAGCTGCAACTTTGCCTCAGAGAGTAAATCAAAATTCCGAACGGTTTGCAAGACAGCTTGAGAAAATTATCATTTTTTAACAAAAATGACACCGAGGCCCCACATCTTTGGGGGCCCATAAAAAAACCTATAGGACTTTGGGCAAAACTGGGAGACAGGCGTCTTTTTTTTGGTCTTTTATCACGTAGTGGTGTCCGTATATGGTTATTTTTTTCGTGTTGCACTGTGTAATTTTAAAAATAGATATTTATTGCTTGTTCAACCAAAGGAGGCCCAGACAAACACGGATTGTGGGCAAGCTGAAAAATAATCCCTTCATTTCGTGTAGCCTCGCTCCACTGGTCAGCAGCGCCGATTCACGTAGGAATGTGTACTGCACCAGCACTGCCAACTTCCGTACTACTGTATAATAGCGCTCCGCTTACTTGATGCCAAAAACATACCCAAATCGACAGCAACCACTGATATAGCGTTCCGCTAAGCAGAGCAACCACCAAGCAGGCACGCATATCAAGTCGGACGTTCTTTTTGTCATCACGACTAGCGCTCAAAGCAGCGCCCACTCAGCACCCTGCTCAAGGCAGTTCGCACCATCACAAAATTATCACGGCAGGACTAGCACACCACCGTCAGAATTAGTGCTGAGCCACCAACACCGCTACACTTCCAGCAGCGCCAACAAAGATTGCGCTTAGCTGGAAGCAAACAACCTCATCTCCATAGCAGCAACGGCCAACAACAACAACTACAGCAGCAATGTACTCCTCGGCATGGGCAGCAACAGCCAACAACGTGAGCTAGTCAGCACCACTGACACCACCAACAGCAGCAAGCCACAGACACCGTCACCACCAGCAAAGCATCCACACCTCCACCAACAGTCGGGACAACAGGTTTATTTTTAATATTTTTATGCTATTGTATTTTTGTTCCCTGTCACTCTACCGAGCTGAAAATTAAATAAAAGACGTGTATCGTAAGCTTTATGTAACGCTTTCTGTAAGCTCATCAAGACCTTTAAGCGCGCCTGCAAAAGCACATACCTTACAAATTATTGACGTAATAATTATTAAAGGTGCTTTTGAAAACGCGTCTAAATCAAGGTGGTTTCAGACAATTTGGATAAAATCGCACATTATCCAGATTCACAGAAAAACCGAAAATAAACCTAGTAATTCAAATTTTTTTAAACCACTCTTTTTCGTCATGTTAAATCCATTAAAAGTGGCTACAGTGAACTAGATGCTCAAAAGCTTCAGTAAAGCGTCAGTGAACGAGTTTAATATTAAATGTTTTTTTTTTAATATTAAATGCAAAAAAAAGAAAAAAGGAAGACTCCTTAAATCAAATTACTAAATAACTATATGTAAATGTTGAATATTTAAAACAAAAAGCAGTTTATTGTAATGATTTTTAAAGTGCAGCTATAATGCACTACAACAGGTTTGATAGTTGTGATATACACAAACATATACAGCTAAGGTTAAATTATAAAAACTCTAAAAGTAACAGAAAATAAAATACGCGAACGAGGTTAAAACAAAAAAAAAATTAAGAAAATTTTATGTCGAAAAATAAAATACGCGAACGAGGTTAAACAAAAAAAAATTTAAGGAAAAATTTAGTCGAAAAATAAAATACGCGAACGATGCTAAAACGAAAAAATTAAGAAAAATTTAGTTGAAAAATAAAATACGCTAAGTTGTAATAACATAAAATAAACGAGAACATAACACTTGATCTAAACAAATTCCACGGGATTAAAGCGCGACTAAAATGAAACTTAATTACCCGGTAATAACACTTATTAGAAACGACCACAAAGCGAGTTATGTACCAGAAGTAAAATTCTTGTCCAAATCAAAACTTAAGACTTCTGTCGATAATACGATAGGTTTTACTACCGAAAGGCCATGTAATTTTCAGTTTGTTGCTGTAAATGAGTGTGATGTTGCTCGTTGCGTTAATAATATTAAATCAAATGCAGTGGGTGAAGATGGAATAGCTATTAAATTTATAAAAATAATTTTACCTTTCATCATAAGCCCTTTGACACACATAATGAATCACTGTTTTACAAGTTCTTGCTTCCCTGATGCGTGGAAAGCTGCTACAATCATTCCTATAGCTAAAAAACCCAATGCCTGTGAACCGTGTGATTTTCGTCCGGTAAGTCTTTTACCAGCTTTATCAAAAGTATGTGAGTCTCTCATGGCTGTACAAATCTCCGAACACATTAGAAAATTTAACCTTATGTCACCACTTCAATCTGGTTTTCGACCTGGCCACAGCTGCTCTACAGCTATTGTGAAGATCCTAGATGACATAAGATTATCATATGATATGGGGCATATAAGCTTGCTTTGCATGTTGGACTTTTCAAAAGTATTTGACTCTGTTGACCATTTATTACTATGTCAAAAACTAGAACTTAATTTTGGGTTTTCTATTACTGCGGTCCGTCTGTTATATAATTACTTAGTTGGAAGGTCTCAAAGAGTAAGGGTGGGAAATAGTCTGTCTGCTTTTAACAATTTATCCTGTGGAGTTCCTCAAGGCTCGGTACTTGGTCCGCTTTTATTTGCAATGTTTCTTAATGATATTTTCAGCAAATGCCGTCATGTAACCATGCATGCATATGCTGATGATCTTCAGCTGTACTTGTCCAAACCAATTAATCTTGTTGATGATTTATGTATTGAAGTAAATGAAGACATGAGTAAAATAGTAGATTGGGCTAAAGCTAATAAGCTTAATCTTAACCCTCTTAAATCATTTGTTCTGCCGATTTTTAAGTCTAGATACTCTTTTTCTGATATACCAGCCATTTTTCTGAATGGAGTCGACTTGAAATTTATAGGTAAAGTTAAAAATCTCGGTTACTATATTAACTCCTCACTTTCCTGTGAAGATCATATAAACTCTGTTGTTTGTAAAGTTTACTATATCCTACGGAACCTGAGGAGAACTGCATCATTTGTGCCTGTTGAGACTAGAAGAAAGCTAGTGGTTCAACTCATAATGCCAATAATTTCCTACTCAGAAGTTGTATACAGTAAGCTTGATTCGAGGTCAAAGCTTAAGTTACAACTTGTGTTTAATAATGCTGTCAGATACGTTTATGGTCTTAAAAAGTTTGACCGAATAAGTCATTTGAGCAATCGAGTACTTAGTTGCAATATTTTCAATTATTTGGATGCTAGAAACTGTATTTTTTTGCATAACTTGATTTATACAGAAACTCCTAATTACTTATTTAATAAGTTACAGTTTTGTTGATCGACCAGAAATAGGAACCTTGTAATTCCTGTTTACAATTTTTTGAATTCTAACAGACTCTTTTTTGTGAACGCTATCAGAATGTGGAATTCGCTACCTTCAAGAATCAAAAGTATCCGAAATAAGCACAACTTTATGCATGCAATATTCCAACACTTTTCTTGATACTATCTTTCTTCTTTCTTCTATTTTCTATTTTATTAATGTTATCTTCTTAATTATTTGATAAAGTTCCTTAAAGGTAATTTATACATAAGTCTAAATTAAATTCAATTATAATTTATTGGTCAAATTTAAGCTTATAACTAAATTAAATTTCTTGAGTCAAATGCATTTTTTTGTTGATTTTAACTTAAATTTAAAATTTAAAGTTAAATTTAGTCGTTGCTTACAATTTTTTTTTTTAATTTAAAATAAGTAATTTAAAATTTTTTGTTGGTTATAACTTGTTGTTATTCTTTGATTTCTTACTGCATTTAAAAGACTTTGTCTTATATGTGAACATGATAATTAAATTAAATAAAAAAAATAAAAAAATAAAAAATAAAATTCACATAGAGAAAAAAAAACTTTTTTTGACTTATACTAAAATTAAAATAAAGATAAAATATGATCTAGACTAACTTAAAAATAAAGTTGAACATTTTGGTTCTGCTGAAAATTGATATGAGCTGAAATATTATTGAATTGGAACGAAGACGGAAACAATGTATAGATAAAAATTTTGGGATAGACCCAAACCTAAATTCAGCAACCAAAGAAAAAAAAAGATGAAGAGGAAAAATCAAACTACAAATTAGTACTTTTTTGGAAAAATAAACAAAAAAAATTAAAATAAATAATTACCCCTTATAAGTTGTAACCTGGTCAAAAACTAAAAGTAACAGAAATTAACTTGTATTTAAAGAAAAATGCAAATAATTTATATTTAAACGACAACCACTTAAATTTTAAGTGTAGTTAAATGGTACTTCAATTTAGATTAAAATAAAAAATTGGAGTCTTTTTTTTATTAAAATCCAAACAAAAATTTTTTATATACCTAAAACGAAAACAACAAAAACTTGGATTTAAAGTAAAATGCAAACAATTTAAGGGTAAACAAACAAATATAGAAGCGAGAATTACAATCATTTGAATTGAAATTAAAACAAACTTAACACTTTAACTTGAAGCTGAAACAAAGCAGTTTTAAAATTGAAACAAAAGTTATCGACATTTCAATTGAATGAAAAGTGTAAACTCATTAACTTCAACCACCATTGAACCCAAAAGTTGAGCCCATTTAACTTGAAATCAAACGGTAATACAATTTGAGTTGAAAAGTATACTTACCTGTTTTTTTTTGTTGACATAAAGCTACTAAAATAATACTTACCTTTGATATACACTGAAAAATTAACAGTATGATTTATGATAATTATCTTTGATATACACTGAAAAATTAAAAGTATGATTTATGATACTTACCTTTGATACACACTGAAAAATTAACAGTATGATTTATGATAATTATCTTTGATATACACTGAAAAATTAAAATTATGATTTACGATACTTACCTTTGATATACACTGAAAAATTAACAGTATGATTTATGATAGTTATCTTTGAAATACACTGAAAAATTCACAGTATGATTTATGATACTTACCTTTGAAGTATCTTACACTGAAAAATTAAAAGTATGATTTATGATACTTACCTTTGATATGCACTGAAAAGTTAACAGTATGATTTATGATAATTATCTTTGATATACACTGAAAAATTAAAAATATGATTTATGATACTTACCTTTGATATACACTGAAAAATTAACAGTATGATTTATGATAATTATCTTTGATATACACTGAAAAATTAAAAATATGATTTATGATACTTACCTTTGATATACACTGAAAAATTAAAAGTATGATTTATGATACTTACCTTTGATATACACTGAAAAATTCACAGTATGATTTATGATACTTAACTTAACTAGAAATAAATTGAATTAAACTAAAATATATGATAGTTTTAACTTTAATAAAACTAAATTGAATTAAACTTAAAGATATGATATTTTTAACTTTACTAGAACTAAATTGAATTAAACTTGAAAATATGATATATTTAAACGTACAATAAAACTAAAGATACTTAAACTTAAAAATATATTTTTAACGTACGTTAAAAAAAAAATTGTTGGATCGAACTTGAAAATATAAGTTCTAAACTCATGCTAAAAGGAAGTGGGGCAAACTAAAAATTTAAATTTATTTTTTTCTCAGCGTACAATTTTATAAAAAATTATATATATCTAAAAATAGTAAGTCTCATTGAAATGAAACAAAATGAAATGGTATATTTATATGTGTATTTAAAAATTTTCATCTATATAAATAAATCCCTTGATATGGGTAACAAGACAAGTAATTAATTTGAGTAGATAAGCTATGACAGTTCTAAATCAAAAACGCGTGTATTTTCTTATGGGCCTCAAAATTCACAAAATTATGCCAGACTGCGCAGTCGGCGTAGTATGATCGGTCAAGTTGACCGATAGTAGAGTGGCTGAGGCGTGTTGTTGTTGTTGCAAATTGGAGATAAGCATACAAGATGTACGGATGGAGGGATAGCTAGGGGGTATGATCGGTCAAGCTAGCTGAAGTAGAACGGTTGAAACGTGCTGCTGTTATAAATTGTAGATAAGCACACAATATGGACGGGCGGATGGATTGATAGCCAGATGGGCTATGACATATGTTCTAGAAGCTTATAGAACCTTCTAGAACATTCTAGAACATTCTAGAAGTAATTGAAATTGGAGATAAGCACACAAGATGGACGGACGGACGGATTGATAGCCAGATGGGCTATGACATATGTTCTAGAACCTTCTAGAACATTCTAGAACATTCTAGAAGTAATTGAAATTGGAGATAAGCATGCAAGATGGACAGACAGATGGATTGATAGCCAGATGGGCTATGACATATGTTCTAGAAGCTTCTAGAATGTTCTATAATGTTCTAGAAGTAATTGAAATTGGAGATAAGCATGCAAGATGGACGGACAGATGGATTGATAGCCAGATGGGCTATGACATATGTTCTAGAACCTTCTAGAACATTCCAGAACATTGTAGAAGTAATTGAAATTGGAGATAAGCAAGCATAGAAGACGAATGGGCAGACAGTCAGACAGATAGTCAGATGGATGGACGGACGGACGGATAGCTAGCTAGATGGGGGTATGATTGGTCAAACTAGCTGAAGTGGGAGATAAGCAAGCATAGAAGACGAATGAGCAGACAGTCGGACAGATAGTCAGATGGATGGACGGACGGACGGATAGCTAGCTAGATGGGGGTATGATTGGTCAAACTAGCTGAAGTGTGAGATAAGCAAGCATAGAAGACGAATGGGCAGACAGTCGGACAGATAGTCAGATGGATGGAAGGACGGAGGGATAGCTAGGGGGGTATGATTGGTCAAGCTGGCTGAAGTATGATAACTGATGTTGTTGTTATTATAAATGGGAGATAAGCAAGCATAGAAGACGTTTGGGCAGACAGTCGGACAGATAGTCAGATGGATGGACGGACGGACGGATAGCTAGAAGGTGATAAGCCCAAGCTTCATAGCAAGCAGAATGTTTATGGATTTAAGTCGCTACATAAACTTCGGTGTTGTTGTTGTTGTTGTTATAAATCAGCATTTCAAGTTTAAGGTGATAAGCCCAGACCCAAAACCGCAAGCTGAAGATAAGGAAACAGTACAGAAGTAAAGAGTGTAGTTGTTATGCATTTTAATAAATTTAATATGAGTTGGTTGACTTTTATATAAAAACAAAGCATGAAAGCAGCAAAATAAATTAAGCTAACGATTGAAAGTGATATCATAGCCATGACCATCCTCAACTTTGCTGATATAAATAAAACAAAACGAGTTGATTTATATATGAATCATTATTGTTCTTTTATTGATTTGTTATATTTAAAGTTTGATAATTACATGTATAAAAGCAATAATTACATACATAAAAAGATTTAACCATTCAGCTTCGAGTATAATTTTGCTCTATCTTCTTCTTCGTCTTCGTCTTCTTCTTCTTCTTCTTCTTCTTCTCTTTCAACATCTTTTTACACCTTTAACAATCGTATTTTTTAGTATCTTTTTGCTCCTTTGCCCATTTTGCTAACTTTTGGTCTTCCTTCTTCTTCTTACACTTCTCCTCTAAGTGTGTGCTGCTACCACAGTAGTAGCAATAAATTTATGATACCCTCTCAATCTATTCATTTTATTTTGTTGATGGCTTTAGGTGAGTAGCTATGGTATTCATTTTTATAATGCTCTCACCATATATTGGCTTTGAAGAACATTTAATATCTCATTCATGCTTGTAGATTAAGTCTCAAGGATTTTTAATATTTGTCGTCGAAATTAGAAATAAGCATGAAACGTATGATGTTGAAATTGGAGTTAAGCATGAAACGTATGAGCTCATAAGAGCCTAAGTTGAGAGGATATATACTATATGTAGACTAATTATTCTAAGCTGATGGAATGGGGTTAGGTGGTTGAAGTGCTATGTTGTTGTTAAAATTGACGATAAGGATTTAAGAAAAATTTATTATTTGAACCCATATATAATAATTGAATCGAGAGTTTTTAGCTCATTCAATATTTGATCAGCAACATAAAGTATTTAAACGTATTTCGTGAATATTTATTTATTTGTATTTCTTGAATTTTAAAATGAGTGCACGCGTCAACAAAATTTTAAAAATTGTAAAAGCATTGTGTGAAAATGCGCATAAAAATCGGGAGCTGGTTATGCCGAGTATAAAAGAGTGCTCATCGCTCCTTATTACCCTTCGGGGTATTTTACGGAAGGCAACAACTGTTGGAACAAAGCAGAGTGCTACATGCGGAATAGGACTTATTCAAGGCTATCGCACGCAGTTGAAGAAGCTCAACGCTTGTACTGGTGCAGGTCTTTCCCGAACGGGCAACAGAGCGGATTGGGCTTCCATTCGAATTCGGTGGGAAGAAATCGAGTCAACATTTGGTGGACGGTAAGCTTAAATTTTAAATAATTTTATTACCATAATTCATATTTCGATTTAATATAATATATTAATTTAAACCATATTTTTAATTTTCAGAGTACGTACCGGCGTCATAATTAATTTAACGCATAAAGATCCCCAGAATTTCTTGGCAGATTGTCTAGATCTCTTCCAGCACACCGTTAAAAAATCCTTAGTGAAATTTACGTCTCTTAAGGTAAATACAATATTTTGTGGCGAATTTCGAGTTACTAGAGCTAATGAGGAAATTAGTGACTTGAAATTCATGAACACGAAAAATGTTGCAATTTACCGGGAAACGGATATTAGAGCTTGGTTTTTTGAGCATGTTCAAAATACAATTTTGAAAAATCTGGAAGAGTTCCAAGAACGTGATAGTGGATGGGCGTTGGCTGCAGTCGTTAACTTGGCAGTGAACATCAACAAATACACGCCACAGCTAGGATCGTCATATATCCCGCTACCACCACAGATTCATAGGAAGAAAGCATGCGTTAATGTGAAAAATGATGACAACGCATGTTTTGCTTGGGCAATCATATCTGCTCTGCATCCAGCGAATATAAATACGGAACGCCTGTCAATGTATCCGAATTATCGTGATTTACTAAATTTGTCAAATATAGTATTTCCAATGACGATGCGGCAGATCCCGAGATTTGAGATGCAAAACAACATCTCAATTAATGTATACATTCTGCATAAAAACAGAAACAAATTTACAGTGCTACCGTCATATTTGACAAAAAATAAAATGGTATGTCACATAAATCGGCTTATGGTGCAGAGCAGATATCAGAATGAAGCTGATGATGATGATGATGATAACAACAATGTCGCTGATAATGGAAATGGCAGCAGCAATGATGATGTGCCAGTCACATACCATTATGTGTGGATAAAAAGTATTTCACGGCTTTTGTCTAGATAATTATCGGCACATGATGGATGCAAATATTTTTGCGATAGATGTTTGCACTACTTCCACTCAGCACTCAAGTTGGAGCAGCACACCGAGGACTGCAGCAGACTAAACAACTGTAAAATAAGGATGCCAACGGAAGCTGAGAAGGAGGTTTGCTTTAAAAATTTTAAAAATAAGATTATGACCCCATTTGTGGTATATGCCGATTTGGAGTGCATTTTGGCAAAGTCCATTGTTGGAAATGCATACCAGAAGCATATACCATATAGTGTGGGTTTTTATGTTAAGTGTGCGTATGACCCCACGTTATCGTTTTATAAAAGCTATCGTGGGGCAGATTGTATTGCGTGGTTCGTTTCGGAACTTAATAATTTTGCCGAAGATGTTGAAACTGTCTTTCTTTGCCCTCTACCCATGGATGACATGACTGTTGAGCAAGTTCAAAGTTTCACGATCGCCAACACATGTCACATATGTGAGAAAGCCTTCACCGGTGATAATGTCAAGGTACGCGATCATTGTCATCTTACCGGTGTTTATCGAGGCCCAGCGCATAAGGGGTGCAACATAAACTTCAAAGACTCGCACACAATACCCATAATTTTTCATAATCTCACCGGTTATGACTCGCATTTCATTTTTAAAAATTTAGCTACAGATTTAAAGGGACGTATTGACCTTCTACCAATAAACAGGGAACGTTACATTTCATTTACAAAACCACTGGACGAATATGTAATAAAATATCGGTTTATTGACTCATTCAGATTCATGGCGAGTAGCTTAGATACTTTAGCCGCACATCTACCAAATTTCAATATTCTAAAATCGGAGTTTAACAATTTAAATGATGAACAATTAAATTTGCTGACACGTAAGGGTGTCTTTCCGTATGACTACTGCGATGATGTAGTTAAATTTTCAGAAACATCATTACCCGATATTACACATTTCTACAATCAACTTAATGATTCAAACATCAGCGCAGAGGATTATGTTCATGCACAAAAAGTCTGGGCTGAATTAAGTATTAATAATTTGGGAGAATATTCAGATATTTATTTGAAAACAGACGTTTTACTATTATCAGATGTTTTTGAACAATTTCGTACAAGTTGTCATAAAACTTATGGCCTAGATCCCGCACAATATTTCACTCTACCTGGTTATACATGGGATGCAATGCTTAAGCATATTGATATAACCCTTGAGCTATTGACAGATATTGATATGCTCATGTTTGTAGAGCGAGGTATTCGTGGGGGTCTTAGCCAGTGTACTAAGCGTTATTCGAAAGCCAATAATAAGTACATGACTGATTTCGATGAGGCTCAACCATCTAAATGGTTGAGCCTCATGGGATGCAATGCTTAAGCATACTGATATAACCCTTGAGCTATTGACAGATATTGATATGCTCATGTTTGTAGAGCGAGGTATTCGTGGGGGTCTTAGCCAGTGTACTAAGCGTTATTCGAAAGCCAATAATAAGTACATGACTGATTTCGATGAGGCTCAACCATCTAAATTCTTAATGTATTATGACATTAATAATCAGTATGGTTGGGCCATGTCTCAATTTCTCCCCCACAGTGAGTTTCATTGGCTGTCAGATATTCAAAATTTTAATGTTGAAGCCATAGCTGACGATTCAGATGTAGGATATATTCTCGAGGTAGATTTAGAGTATCCAATTAATCTCCACGATTACCATAAAGATCTCCCCTTTTGCCCTGATCATATTACACCTCCAGGATCAAAGCAGAAAAAACTGTTGGCAACTCTGGGCGGTAGCGTGAGATATATTATCCACTACAGAAATCTAAAGCAGGCTTTGAAATATGGATTAAGGCTATCTAAAATTCACAAAATTTTGAAATTTAGACAATCTGCATGGTTGAAGTCATATATCGATCTAAACACGAGTCTTCGAACAGCAGCTATAAATGAGTTTGAGAAGAATCTTTTCAAACTCATGAATAATGCTGTGTTTGGGAAAACTATGGAAAACATACGTAAACATAGTGTTGTTAAATTGGTGACGAGTTGGTTAGGTCGATATGGTGCCGAAGCCCTTATTTCTAAGCCTGAGTTTAAGGCCTCAACAATATTTTGCGAAAATTTGGTGGCAATTGAACTCAATAAAACTGAGATATACTTCAATAAGCCCATTTATGTTGGTATGTGCATCCTTGATTTAGCTAAAACAACCATTTATGATTTTCATTATGGTTATATGGCTCCTCAATTTGGTTCCGATTGTAGCATTTGCTATACTGATACCGATTCACTAATTTATGAGGTGACTTGTAAAGACTTGTATGAGGTCATCAAACGCGATTGCTTTATACACTTTGACACAAGCGACTATCCTATTGATAACGTGTGGGATATTCCCCAAGTCAATAAAAAAGTTTTGGGTCTCATGAAAGATGAGAATAATGGCAGTATCATGACTGAATTTGTGGGGCTCCGTGCAAAAATGTATGCGATACGTGTAGAGGGTGAAGATTCAACAAAAAAATCGAAAGGTGTAAAAAGAAACATAGTCAAGACTAAAATAACGTTTAGTGACTATGTTGATTGCCTTGAAAATAACGTTGAAAAGACAGTTCAGCAAAATTTGATTCAGTCGCGGAAACATGAAGTAAGCTCAATCATACAAACAAAAATTGCATTAAGCCCTCATGATAATAAGCGATTTTTGGTGGCAAATAGTAATGAGACATTACCGTGGGATCATTTCAGTATTATGGAGTAGAATAATATTACTTAAGAATAAATGTTTATTTTTAAGATTTTAAATTGTTAAAGATATATGATTAAGAAGAACAAAAATCGCTTATTATCATGAGGGCTTAATGCAATTTTTGGTAGCAAATAGTAATGAGACATTACCGTGGGGTCATTTCAGTATTATGGAGTAGAATAATATTACTTAAGAATAAATGTTTATTTTTAAGATTTTAAATTGTAAAAGATATATGATTTAGAAGAACAAAAATAAAATTTTTATAACGTTGTACAAAATATATTTATTTTATTTTTTTAAACTTTACTCTGCTGTTGGAATTTTATAATAATCTCTAGTATGGGTAAGTATTTGATGTTGATGATGGGTTATGATGACTTACAATGAAACAAAATGGATTTTAAGTATTTTATTTGTTCTTTATTCATTGCATAAGTTTTAATTAGAACTGCATAAGCTTATACAAATTTACTATTTGCACTTGAATATTAAACAAGATTCAGATCTGTCATCAAGTTCTATATTTGTGTTTGATGAAAGGACATTTTTTCTGGCTGGTCCACTTTTATTCCGCTTTGTCCATTAAATTTTTCTTGCTTCTTTTTTGTTTTTGTTTTTTGCCTAATTTTCATCGTGAAAATATATAGTCAAAAGGATATTTCCTTATCTAATTTATTTTACGAGTCATAGCGACGAGAGAGTACGTTGGCCGAAGAACAGGTATAAATGTTTTTCTCGAAACACCTTTTTCCGTGCTCTACACGATTCCGCTTCAACGACTTGACCGACCGCTAGGTCAGAGGTGGCAACACTGGCAGCGTGTTGTTGTTGTTATAAATGGGAGATAAGCATGCAAGTTAGACGGATGGACGGACGGATGGTCAGATGGTCAGATGGATGGACGGACGGAGCGATAGCTAGAAGGGGGTATGATTGTTCAAGCTGGCTGAAGTATGACGGTTGGTGTTGTTGCTGTTGTTATAAATAAAAAAATTTTAGTTTAAGATGATAAGCCCAAGCTTCATAGCAAGCAGAATGTTTATAGATTTAAGTCGCTACATAAACTTCGGTGTTGTTGTTGTTGTTATAAATCAGCATTTCAAGTTTAAGGTGATAAGCTCAGACCCAAAACCGCAAGCTGAAGATAGGGAAACAGTACAGAAGTAAAATATTTTTTTATTTTTTTCCCATGCTTGTTTAATATGTTTATGAATTTAAGTCGCTACAAATTGCATGTTAACGGTGATAAGCCCAGACCCCCCACAACATAAATCATGTAAAGCTATTTCTTGAAGATTATATTGAGTGTAGTTGTTAAGCATTTAATAAATTTAATACGAGTTGGTTGACTAATCTAAAAACAAAGTATGAAAGCAGCAAAAAAAATTAAGCTAACGATTGAAAGCGATATCATAACCATGACCATACACAACTATGCTGATATAAATAAAACAAAACGAGTTGATATGGACTAAGACTGATTGGCTTTTTATAAATAATTGTCATTAGTATTTATTCTTTCCAAGTAAAGGCTGAATGGAAAGTGAATTAAAATTAATAAAAGGACCCGATTATATACGAAAACAATTAGTAGTTTACAATACGCGATTCTTAAAATAACATAAGCGATCATGTTGGTTCTGATATGTTTTTTAAGACATTTCGTGACTTATGTTCAAAGTGTTGGAAAGAAAACTATAGCTTTCTAGTTATAAACAAGGATGATCCCATAAATAATGGACGCTATAGGAAGGGATTCAATGTTTTTATTAGTCTATAAAAGTAAACAGTATAGATATTTTAAAATCAGTACAACAAATGCTGCTTAACGGATGACATTAAACAGCTAACTGTTAAACAGCCAACCGCTAAACTGGGCTGCACTGTTAAACAGCCAACCGCTAAACAGCTAACTGCTAAACAGTTATTTATGAACAGTTATGTTCAAAGTGTTGGAAAGAAAACTATAGCTTTTTTGTAAAGTCCAATAATTGTATCAATTGCTTCTAGAACATTCTAGAAGCTTCTAAAACATATGAGTAGCACGGACAGGCAGACAGATGGACAGCAGATTAGTATCAGAACAGCATCAGATCAGTAACAGAACAGTAACAGAACAGCATAAGATCAGATCAGATGCTGTTCTTATGCTGTTCTGTTACTGTTCTGTTACTGATCTGATGCTGTTCTGATACTAATCTGCTGTCCATCTGTCTGCCTGTCCGTGCTACTCATATGTTTTAGAAGCTTCTAGAATGTTCTAGAAGCAATTGATACAATTATTGGACTTTACAAAAAAGCTATAGTTTTCTTTCCAACACTTTGAACATAACTGTTCATAAATAACTGTTTAGCAGTTAGCTGTTTAGCGGTTGGCTGTTTAACAGTGCAGCCCAGTTTAGCGGTTGGCTGTTTAACAGTTAGCTGTTTAATGTCATCCGTTAAGCAGCATTTGTTGTACTGATTTTAAAATATCTATACTGTTTACTTTTATAGACTAATAAAAACATTGAATCCCTTCCTATAGCGTCCATTATTTATGGGATCATCCTTGTTTATAACTAGAAAGCTATAGTTTTCTTTCCAACACTTTGAACATAAGTCACGAAATGTCTTAAAAAACATATCAGAACCAACATGATCGCTTATGTTATTTTAAGAATCGCGTATTGTAAACTACTAATTGTTTTCGTATATAATCGGGTCCTTTTATTAATTTTAATTCACTTTCCATTCAGCCTTTACTTGGAAAGAATAAATACTAATGACAATTATTTATAAAAAGCCAATCAGTCTTAGTCCATATCAACTCGTTTTGTTTTATTTATATCAGCATAGTTGTGTATGGTCATGGTTATAATATCGCTTTCAATCGTTAGCTTAATTTTTTTTGCTGCTTTCATACTTTGTTTTTAGATTAGTCAACCAACTCGTATTAAATTTATTAAATGCTTAACAACTACACTCAATATAATCTTCAAGAAATAGCTTTACATGATTTATGTTGTGGGGGGTCTGGGCTTATCACCGTTAACATGCAATTTGTAGCGACTTAAATTCATAAACATATTAAACAAGCATGGGAAAAAAATAAAAAAATATTTTACTTCTGTACTGTTTCCCTATCTTCAGCTTGCGGTTTTGGGTCTGAGCTTATCACCTTAAACTTGAAATGCTGATTTATAACAACAACAACAACACCGAAGTTTATGTAGCGACTTAAATCTATAAACATTCTGCTTGCTATGAAGCTTGGGCTTATTACCTTAAACTTAAAATTTGATTTATACCAACAACAACAACAACATCACTCATCATACTTCAGTCAGCTTGATCAATCATACCTCCATCTAGCTAGCTATCCGTCCGTCCGTCCATCCATCTGACTATCTGTCCGACTGTCTGCCCATTCGTCTTCTATGCTTGCTTATCTCCCACTTCAGCTAGTTTGACCAATCATACCCCCATCTAGCTAGCTATCCGTCCGTCCATCCATCCATCTGACTATCTGTCCGACTGTCTGTCCATTCGTCTTCTATGCTTGCTTATCTCCCACTTCAGCTAGTTTGACCAATCATACCCCCCCTAGCTATCCCTCCGTCCGTCTAACTTGCATGCGTATCTCCAATTTCAATTGCTTCTAGAACATTCTAGAAGCTTCTAAAACATATGTCATTGCCCATCTGGCTATCAATCCGTCCGTCCGTCCATCTTGCGTGCTTATCTCCAATTTATAGCAGCAGCACGCTTCAACCGTTCTACTTCAGCTAGCTTGACCGATCATACCCCCTAGCTATCCCTCCATCCGTACATCTTGCATGCTTATCTCCAATTTGCAACAACAACAACACGCTTCAGCCACCCTACTATCGGCCAACTTGACCGATCGTACTACGCCGACTGCGCAGTCGGGCACAATTTTGTGAATTTTGAGGCTCATAAAAAAATACACGCGTTTTTGATCCAGAACTGTCATAGCTACTCTACTTATGCCGCTTTTCAACAGAATGGATCCTACATGGGTCGTCCCAGGAAAGATTTTGGTGACCTCTGCCCTAAGACACAGATCCGAAAAGTGTCTATTCTTGTTCAACAAGTAACATGTGAAGAGTTGATGGTGGCAACAAGCACGAGCTTGTATAAATCTGGACTGCGAAGCGCATCAAAAATTGTCAGTACATTGGATAAAGATGAGACAGCCGATATATATCCCAGATATCATAAGCTGCATTCAGCGAAGCTTATGTGCTACCCAAATGATGTTTACAGATTATTGCGCTGAAACAACACTGCGGAGCTTAGTAGATCATAATGTTAGCCGAATTATACAAGCACACTCGAAAGTTTTTGAAAATTAAATTTCAGTCAACAACAGTATAAGCTTAACTGCAATACATAAATTGGGCTGCGATGGAAACAGTGGACACGCAACCCATCGCCAAAAGTAACTGGGTAAAAGTAATGTCGTAAGGTCCAACCATCTGCCATTTTTATTTTGTTCAGAAGAAACTTGCTACAGATCGTTGCCATAAAAGGTACTAAATAATGAGAAATCTATGGCATTAGAAAGGTTAACAGGTAAAAGATAGTTGTCATTTTCATCGATGACAAAAGAGATATTTGAACGGTTGAAGTCACCAAGAATAACAACCTTATCTTCCTCTTTAAGAGTGAATGTAAAGGAGGACAGTGTTTCACATAGCTCGTTGTATGTTGTTTCACTTGAGCCGGAAGAAATGTAAACGACACCTTTGTACATAAAAAGACTATTTCCTGAACAAACTTTAATTATGCGGTGATCAAAAAAATTATGGGTATGCGTATCTATTAGCTCACTTGAAAGAGAATTGTGAGTTACTATGAGAACGCCACCTCCTCTAGAAAGACCAGTTGAGGAGTAATCCCGATCGTTTTTGAAGACAGTCCAATTACTGTCAAGAATTTCCTCATTATTGAAGGTGTCATTTAACCATGTCTCAGTGAATACTAGAACATTGAAGTGACATGATTTGGCGTCAACATAAAGTTTATTTAATTTGCTTCTCATGCCGCCAGTTATTGTAAAATATATTTAAGAAGTAAGAGTTAGGGATGGTAATATTGTTGTTGGTCTTTACGCGATTTTTAAAGAAAGAATAAATTTTTAGTCCTGACGTGAGCACCACAGGTATCAAGATCAACCTTGACTTGTTCGAACGTGCCGAGTTGATCATGAAAACAAATAAATAAGTTAAGCAAGTCATCAACATCGGTAGATAGACCTTTTTGCTGATTTAAAACTTTAAGATCAGTTTTGGTCTTGCCTTCAATGCATGTCGAATCAGGGGCTTTGTGCATGTATATGCGTGATACAGACGAACGTTATTAAATACACTGTTCTCTCTAAGGCTAGAAAGGGCATATCTACTCTCAGTGTCTGCGCAAGAGTTTGACGTTAATTTGACTCTTGGTGGTAGTAGAGGGTATAGGAATAACTATGGATTGCCAGGTTGGTTCGAGGGCTCAATTATAATTGGATCAGATTGAGATGGGCTTAGAGTTTGAGAGTGCACGCAATTAGGATAGGATTTACTGGAAATTAAAAAAAAAATGTGCACGACATTACCCCCCTCAAAATTTGTGGGATAATGTCGTGCATTGTATTGTAAAGGTATCAGAATATGTGAAAAACTATTGGTAGTGGTTCGATTCAAGAAGATATAGCATTATTGTTTATTTATTTATTATTGTTAATTATAAGGCAATATACACAAGTCCGAAATATGATCAAAAAATACAATTTTCTGAAAAGAAAAGTGAAAATAGGCAATTTGCTATATGAAACACGGAAAGAAAAACAATATTTTTTTCAAAAAGTGCTTGACATTGAGAAAAAATTTTGGAAAATTTTATTTTGATTGTAGCGTTTTGTTATGGCTTCACGACTCCCTTGGTACACTAGGGCGACCGCGTTTCCTTACCTTTTCTTTTCTGTATAGTGCACGACATTGCCCCACATCAAATGCACGACATTGCCCCAAAGGTCGTTTTCAAGGTTGACTTCGACAAATCGGTAAAGAACAAACATTTTTTCGATCACAATACATCTTTTTTTTCGGCGGAAAATTTGCTTTAAGGAAACACTTACCTGGTATATTTTCCTGCGAGACAAATAATTTTTCTGATCCGATAAAAAAACACTTTCGTCGTCCCGAGAACGTGCGATTTTTAAAAAAGTCGCACATATTGCCCTTACACATGGATATTGCTAGTATTGTATGCATGAGCTCTGTAGGTCAGTAGGCCCATACCTTACCAACGGCTGGTATATCATTCAATTTTTTATGCTAAAAAAGCCAGTGCACGACATTACCCCCTGCACGACATTACCCCCTTCTACTCTATTTTTAGTGTAGGGGGGGTCAGATTCAAGGTTAAGGTTAAACAAGAAGCGTTTATATTTTGATGATTTTTGAACGGAAGAGGACGAAGGAATTCAAGTATGTTTTTGAAAAGAAGAGAATTTGGAAGAGACATTTGTTTTATAAGATCAGTAACAATCTGGCAAAGGTTTATTAGGTGCATTACTTTTATTCGACTTACAGTTAAACTCAGAAGAATAAACATTATTCGTAGGATTACTCATAGTTCTAATTTTATGATGAACATTGCCATCATTGATTGATGCTTTACTTTTAATAGACTTTGAATTAAGCTTAGAAGAATGAGCATTATTTACAGGCTTACTCATAGTTCTAATCTTCTTACTCATTAAATTATGATCATCGTTATTTGCGCTGCTAGGTCTAGGTGTCTTCAGCTTCTTCTCAGGGTTGTTTATCCACTCTGAGATTTTCCACATACCATGCATCAATATGCCACCAGAGATGTTCAGGAACATCCATGCATATTGAGTTGGAATGTCCAACTTAAATCTGAAGAACTTTCTGCTCTTGATATAAATTTTTATGCAGTCAGAAATTGCGAAACAGAATTTCTACTGAAAATGATTACGCAGCCAGGATACTGTAGTTTTTACTAGGAGGCCCTTAACAAACAATGTGGTTTTTAGTCTATCATTCACACTCTTCAGCATTTTGATACGGTTCTCCCATTGATGATGTCCATGATGTTGCAAACTTATGGATCAATTTACGCGGTGAAGCCACAGGAATAGCAATAGGTGGGCCTATTTCTTTATAAGAGAGAGATACGCCGCTGGTGAGCGCAAAGAATGAACCAGTGAAGTAGGATGGTAGCTTCTATGATTTCTTCAAAGATAGAGGAAGCGTTATGATGGGGTGTAACACTTTGAGGAGCAGCAATCGGTTTTATTAGTTCTGTGGTGTTAGAGGCAGTTGAAGAGTCCAGATTTATAGAATGATTAGCTGGTACAGAGCTAACCTGTGGCAAGCGATTGGATGCTTCAATTATTTCCTCGAAAATAGAGCTTGTGGAGACTTTGTTTCAGCTCTATTGGACTCAGATCCTACTTCATCCGCTACATCTGCAAGCGTCACTCGAAACACTTCAAGATCGTCACTGATATAATTTATTTTTTGATACAATATTTCCAGCATTGGATCTGATTGCTGATGTGATGGTTGGGGTTTGCCTGATTGAAGTGCGATATCCACATCATAGCGCAAAGATGTTAGAATACTCAGTATGTTTTTGGCTGAATCGTCATTTCCTAAAACTTATAGCTTTTTTACTTCTGATTTAAGCTCGTTTATGGCCGTATTTCATAAGACATTTTTTTCACTGTCTTTGACTTATTCAGCTAGTATTCTCAAAGTTTTGGAAACATTTGCGATTTCCGAATTATTTGCTTTGCAAATGAACTCTACTCTTATAAGATCATCAGATACGTGAGTCATAATATCCAAGTTTGGTATCTTACCGCATATTTGTTTATTATCTGAATGCATCACATTCAAGGAGTCACTAAGGCATTTTATGGCGAGCATAACATGAGACAGTGACATTTCCATACATTCGTTATAGACAAATTTGAAATGTGTTGAGTATTCCTGGAAATAGTTCAAACTTCTTTTTGTCATTCATAGACAGGTGTCATAGTAGGATTTCCTGCAGAGATCATTGCAACTTAGTTTAAGTGCACTTTTGTCCTCAATAGAGCAGTTATTTTTGGCGCAAGTAGCTTCCATTATTTTTTTTATCTGGGTTTATATTGTATGTATGTTGATTTTGGTTTGAGTTTTGGCAGGTATTAAATTATGTTAAAATTATAAAAAATTTTGCTGATAATTATTTTATTTATAATAGTTAAAGAGCAAGCTAGCACAAACACGATAAAAGTTGTTTTTATTTTTTATTATTTTTGACAAAAATTTAAGGTTTATTCAAAGTGCGATTAACTTTTGATATAAATTGCGATATTTGCACTTATTCGAAGTTCGCTTAGATTTTGGAGTGGGCTGTTTCACTTATTGTTATTGTTGTTGCTAAGTTTCAATATTCGCACTTTTCCGTGGCTCACTAATATGCACTGCACTTAAATGTAAGTCAGAGAGCGAAATAGTAAGGTGCAATAATTTTATAAAACTTCCGTAGCTGTTTAAAAATACGTCCAAACGGTCTGAACTAGTAATTCGAACTGACAGATACATTTTATTTATAATTTAAATAAAATTCAGACAGTTGTCTTTTGAAAGTGAAGATTGAAAGTTTGAGTTATTATTTAAAACCAATTGTGCACAAGTACCCAGAGCTTGGGCACAAAAATTATAACTATAATTATAACTATGTAAAGAATTCATCTTAAATGAACGTGTGTATAGGTTCATGCGCCTAGGCACAAATAGCGGGAAACAAAGTAATATCTCGCTTCAATAAAAACATTTGGTGACCCCGACGTGATCGGGTCAACATGTGGTTCTTCGCTTTGACTGCGTTGGGTGATTGATTCACTGTCTATTCCTTTCTGTTGATTCTGAATGGTAATTTGTTTTTTTTTCCAATTCGGCACTTGCAGTTTTTTTTTAAAAGGTGCTGGTCAAAGTGTCTCATTGCCATGCAAGAAGAGTGGGCCGTAGAACCACATGTTGCATGAAATTAGTTTATCTGGTGAAATGCCTCTTGACAGAATGTCGGCTGGATTTTCGTTACTACTTACAAGTAGTGCGCCACAGAATTATCTTGAATTGAAGCAATTCTATTTGCTACGAGTGTATGGAAGTTTTTTGATGTAGAATTGATCCAATTTAATACTTTTTCGGAATCTGACCACAAAAAGACCTTTACATTTGTTAAATTTAATGCCATCTTAAAACGTCTGGTAAATCCTGCGGCAGTTTGGCAGCACAAATGTTCAAGCCATGGAATCGTTAATTTTTTTCAATGGAGCTACGCGTGTCTTAGCTTACTATTAGCTTATTACTATTTTGTACATAATCTCGATTAGCAATAATTGCCAATCGACAGATGGAAAGCAATGAATTATTGCCTGGCGAGACGCCCATTAGTTAGGTAATTATTTTAATTTTTTAAAATATTTTCTAATTGACGCCGAAATTTGCTACACTTGGCCAAAAACCAGTTCAATACGCTGCACAGCAACCATAACAGCATTTGTTTTATACGCCACACGACGGTAGTGATCGATCTTAATGACCGACACAAACAAAGACAATTTGGCAAAGACCACTTGTTCATGTTGGAAAAATTGAAAAATTGTCTTTGTTTTGGTTTTGACCAAGGCCTGAATTCTCCAACATGAACATTTTGACGCAAACATAAGTGTAAAACTGAAACACAGAGTATTATTGAGATCGATCATTGTTTGAGTTTGTGACGCAGAAGCAAATATTAAAACGAAGAATTCATGTTGGATGATCAACAACACGATAGCTGCGTTACACACAAAAATGAAATGAAAATAAAATTGTGTGTTGTGTGCTTCAAGCAAATGTTTGTGAGGCTTCCCTGTGTGTGAATATTCTGAACCCTGCTCCTAAGCGAAACTTCATTTGATTTTACAGATGGTGATTCAGAAATATGGAATGACATGCCAGTTTGTGCTTCCAAAGGAGGAACTGGCGTTGGTAGTTCTTTATTGCGAGGAATATGCCTTTGGGCCTAAAGAACATCAGAATATTTTACTTTATTTTTTTTTTTATAGAAAATCCTTTGATATTTGGCATGCAAAAATAGCAGTAATTTATGTGGTTTTGTTGGTCCTTCCAGATTATAGGCTGACTAAATCGTAATGATTTTTTAGTACCTTTCAACCAACCTGTCAGAGCTATTGCACATGTTTTGCAATATATGTTTGGGACCCAACTTTTCTCTCTTTCATCTATTTCAATTCCAAAATTATAAAGGTAAGAAATTTTTACTAAGGGTTTTACTACCAAATAATTTTTACTCTTTCTGCGATGTAAACCACTACAAAATCAATGCATATGTAACAAAAATTATTTGGTAAATTTTTATATAAACGTGGCATTCTGTTTTTCTAAAACAATTATAACAAAAGGTATTCTAAAATTTTATATTCAATAAAAGCTATAAATTTTTATAATACTGTTAATTAAATCAATAAAAATAAGAAAGGAAATTTGACTTACCAAAAAATCAATGAAAACTACGAAATTAGTGCTTTGTAATTAGCTTACTTATTCAAAACAATCACTGCGCACGCGCATGTCAGTAAGTTTGTGGTAAACAATAGAATGCTATCTCTTACATAAATAGAGATAGATACAGAACACAGCGTTATTCGTGTCGTCAAAGTTCACAAATACCGCTGTCAGTATCGAAAAGTAAATAATTGCACTGAAAAAAAGCGTATAGCATGAAAACTAGACACGCTAGATAAATTCGGATTACATATTTGGATTGAGCGGAATTGATTGTAATATCAATTTTACATATACATTGCTTTGCTCATACTTTGATGCCGACCAGCGTAATTTGATTTCCCACGTAATTTCATTGCGACCGACTGCCTGGGAAATTAAATGTATGCAACTGTTCGATATTCACTCAAGCATCTAACTTTTCAGTTTTTTTTATTGTTGCTGTAAACCTTTTTTTAAATTGTATTTTTTTTTTGTTGTTTTTTAGTATAAAGGGAAACTTATAAATAAAACCAGTCAAAATTACTTCGTGCATAAATATAGTCTTATACAAAGAATTAACTTGTTATACACAGAAATATTCTGGTTTAAGTGCCAGAATATTTTTCATCAGAATAATCTAGTCCCAAGTGCTAGATTATTCAAACTCAAGTCAGCATTGAGTGTTCGTCAGGGTAAACTAGTTTCAAGTGCTAGGCTATCCAAAAGTCAAGGCAAAGGAGTCTTGTCTTCGCAAACACATACATAAAGGGTGTTTTTTATAGAGTGATACAAGTTTAAATCATAATAAAACATAGTAATATAATTTTATTATCATTGAAACGGGCTTTATTGGATAGACAATTTTATGGCATTAATGTTTAAATCTGATTTTGGCCATGTGGCCGCCACGGCTGGCGCGTACAAGGCGCAATCTGGAATACCAATTTTCACAAACTTTTCGCAGCATTTGCGGCCGTATCTCGCCGATAACTCTTCGAATGTTGATTTCCAGGTGTTCAATTGTTTGTGATTAATCGACGCAGACAAGTGACTTTACATAACCCCAAAGAAAATAATCCAATGGGGTTGAATCACACGATCTTGGGATCAGGGGCCAATTAGTTGGGCCATTTCGTGAAATTATTTTTTCGTCAAAAGTTTCCTTGAGTAAATCAATTGTAGCGCCCGCTGTGTGGCATGTGGCTCCGTCCTGTTGGAACCACATACCAGCAAGATTAATGCCAGCTAATTGAGGTACGAAAAAACTTCGAATCATGTTCCTATACCGTTCACCATTGACAATAACATTCTGACCATCATCATTTTTGAAAACATATGGGCCAATGACTCCGCCAGTCCATAAAGCGCACCAAACAGTAATTTTCTGTGGATGTAATGGTGTTTCGACAAAAGCTTGTGGATTCTCCTCACTCCAAATACGACAATTCTATTTATTTACGTACCCATTCAACCAAAAATGGGCTTCATCGTAAATTAAAATTATCCATGGAAATTCAAAATCAATATCAATTTGTGCTTCAGCCCATTCGCCGAATTGGCAGCGCATACGATGGTCGTTTGGCTTTAATTCCTGCACAAGTTGAATCTTGAAAGGTTTTAGGCCAAGATCTTTTCGTAAAATCTTCCATAATGTGGAAGGACACAACCCCAGTTGCTAAGAACGGCGACGAATTGATTGATTAGGATCATCTTCAATGCTTTCCTGTACAGCGGCTACAGATTCTTCAGTGCGCACTGTTCGGCTTCTCACGAGATGCACATTATCAGTAACAGCAAATGTGGTCCGAAAACGATCTATTGTTCTACGAATTAGCAGCTCTGAAGGACGATTATTTACGCCATAAAATGGACGAAGTGCACTATAATTTTGACGAACAGAACCATTATTTTGATTAAAAATTTCCATAATTTGCACGCGTTGCTTCGGTGTAAGTTGATATAATGAAATGTCAAAGCAAATTAAACAATATGCAACTATCAACTGTTAAATGGGTGGTCAAATAAAGCAATGATGCCAACTAAAGTTGTATCACTCTATAAAAAAACACCCTTTACGAAAATTAATTTTCCTTGACTTTTAGGGCACTTTCTCATCTAAAGTTCCCAAAACACGGTGATATTTTGGATTTTAATTTAGAAGGTTTTGAACAGTTATTTATTGATAAATACTCACTAATCACTGAGTGAACAATCTACCTGGGATTCGCTGGTTTGATACTAAATGCCTTCTGCCGACGCAGACTATTAAACAATAATAAAGCTGCTACAAACGCAAACTTGGAATGAGGAACAGAGCGGTGCTACTTTCGCGTTGCTCGAGGTAGGTTAAAAATAACTGAGTCTGATGATCGAGGTTACGTATTGTACGGCCTCGACCCACAAGATGTAATCCTGAGCAGCTACTTACACGTATTCAGGGGGAGGGTAGGAAATTAAGGATGGCGGAAAGGTAAGTCGAGCTTAGTGACTTCAACGCTAAGGTGGGCAAGGAAAATATTTTTGGTCCAACAGTCGAAAAACTCAGCCTCCACGACAACACCTCCGATAACAGAATGAGGCTGATTGACTTCGCCGCAGCACGAAACATGGTCGTAAGTAGCACTAGATTCAAGCATCTCAATATTCATAAAGCCACCTGGATGTCCCCAGATCAAAAAAACAAAAATCAAATTGATCACGTTTTGATCGACGGAAGGCACTCTTCCAGTATATTGGATGTACGCACGATCCGTGGTGCAAACATTGACTCGGATCACTATCTTGTTGCAGCCAAGATCCGTACACGTCTGTACGCAGCTAAAAATACACGCAACCCTACACAGAGAAAGCTAGACGTCGACAAGCTGCAATCGAAACAGACAGCCGATGCTTTCGTCACCCGACTCTCACTCCTGCTTCAAAGCACTCCTCCAATCGATGATACATGTGTCCAGATGTCCAGAGTACACTGACGTTATGGAGGGAACACTTCTCTAAGCTTCTAAATGGCGACGCTAACAACAATCCCGCCAATAGAGATGATATTCCGGAAACCCCTTTTACGGATGACAGCGTCGAGATTCCGATGCCCAGATTTGATGAAGATCTGAACGCTATAGCTCGGCTTAAAAATAACAAAGCCGCAGGAGCTGATGGCTTACCTGCTGAGCTGTTTAAGAACGGAGGCGAAGCTCTACTTAAATGCATTGACGAGCTTCTATGCAGAATATGGTCGGAAGAATGCATTCCGAACGATTGGAATCTCAGTGTGCTCTGCCCAAACCACAAGAAAGGCGATTCCTCTATTTGTGCCAATTACCGTGGGATAAGATTTCTTAAGACCTGGAAAGTCCACCATCGACCAGATTTTCACGCTACGACAAATCTTGGAGAAGACTCAAGAAAAACAAGTCGACACCCACTATCTTTTTGTCGACTACAAAGCCGCTTTCGACAGCCCAATAAGGAAGCACCTGTACTCCACCATGTCTGAATTTGGTATTCCTGCAAAACTAATACGACTTTGCATGATGACTCTGAGCAACACCTGCAGCGCAGTTAAAATCGGGAAAGACCTCTCCCACTATTTGTTACCAAACGAGGTTTCAGACAAGGTGATTCCTTATCGTGCGACTTTTTCAACCTAATGATGGAAAAGATCATCCGAGCTGCTGATCTGAGACGTAGTGGCACAATATTCTACAAGAGTGTTATGCTGCTTGCGTATGCTGATTACATCGATATCATTGGCCGTAATGCGCGCGAAGTCAGTGCAGGATATTTCAGACTAGAAAAAGAGTTAAGTCGAATGGGTCTGGCAATGAATGCAGATAAGACGAAATACTTAGTGTCAACAAGCAAACAGTCCCAGCGTCTTGGAACCCACGTTACAGTTGACAATACCTCCTTCGAGGTTGTGAAGGACTTCGTTTATCTGGGATCCAGCATAACTCAACCAACGACATCAGCATTGAGATCAAACGAAGAATAACTCTTGCCAACAGGTGTTACTTTGGGCTCAGCAGGCAATTGAGAAGCAGAACCCTCTCTCGACGAACAAAAATCGCGCTCTATAAATCGCTCATCATGCCCGTCCTATTTTATGCATCACAAACCTGGACGCTGAGCAGTTCAGATGAAAAGACTTTAGGAGCTTTAAGATCTACGGACCAATCTGCATCAATGGCGAGTACCAAAAACGGTGGAATGATGAACTGTATGAGCCCGTTGACATCGACATAGTCAAGCGCATTAAAATCGAGCGGCTTCGCTGGCTTGGTCATGTTCAGTGCATGAAAGACGATGCTCCAGTGAAGAAAACATTCGATTTGGTACTCAGCGGCTGTCAACGCAGAACAGGACGACCGCATCTTCCTTGGAAAGAAAGTAGAGGACAACCTGATGGAGCTTGGAATTTCCATCTGGCGCCAGCAAGCGAAAGACAGAAATGGCTGGCGCAAATTCTTAAATGAAGCCAAGACCAACTTACGGTTGTAGCGCCAACTAAGTAAGTAAGTAAGGAAAGGTAAGTCAGAGCAGTGCTACTTTCACGTTGCTCGAGGTAGATTAAAAATAACTGTGTCTGATAATCGAGGTTAAGTATGGTACGGCCTCAACCCACAAGGTGGAATCCTGAGCAGCTACTTACATACTCTGGGGGAAGGTAAAGAATAAGGTTAATAGAATTAGCAAATAACGTAATGCCAGCTAGCGTATATTCGGTTAATCACTCATGGTTAAACTGTTAATATAAGAATACCCTAAATCTATTTAAATATATTTCATATATAAATTATATTATATGCGAAATCTTTGTATATTAATGATTTTCAAATATTTAATTTAAAAGGAAATAAATATAATAAACAAAATTATACTTTGTATTCCTTCCTGCTATGGCTGACGTCGCTGCCGACCGTGGTTACTGCAGGCGCTGCCCGTCGGGGTTGGACTGACGGCGTCGCTGTTGTTGCTGATTTCGACTGTCCCAGCCTCTCTGTCGACTTTTGGGCGGCGCTGTCGACTTATGGCTGCGCTGCCGGCGTCTCTGCCGACTTTTTTGCTGCACTGTCGGTGTCTCTGTTGACTTGGTAACTATTCTGTCATTTCTTAATACTTCATGTTGTTCTTATTCTAACTTAAAACTACCCTATACGATTCACTGATGGCTGGCTGTCTTCCCTACTATGCTCTGCCTACAGGCCTGCTCTCACACCCCTCGCGTCCCACTGAGGAGTTCCTTCTATTCATTATCTATATTATGGTCGGTCTACGACCCAGCAGGGATTCTGAAAGTAAAACAATTATAATTAGAATTTACCAACAAAGCATGTAGGGGTAAAACTTTGTAAAAGTTTTAGTCCTTACAAAATAAAAATAATTTTACTTCAGCTAACTGCCAGCAGGATGTCTTTATTTATATATCGCGCAAGGACACAAGAAAACACTAAATAATTAAACTTATTTAGTGATTTGCAACCGCAACAAATAAAACTTTAACAAACGTCAAGTTTTAAGCCGCTAGCAGCTGAAAAAGTAAAGGATTTTCGACCTTTTCTAGTATTAAAAAGTGACAGTTTAGGATTTTTTTGTCACTTGATGTGGTTTCTGTACACGTATTGAAAAATGTATCGCTTTTTTGTGTATCGCTAACTCTGTATTTTTAGATTCTGCAAAAGCCAGTGTAAAAACAGCATACCGAAGTTTAAATATTTTTCAATTATTTTTTGTTTTCACTCGGTGCCATAAATAACACAGTTGTGAGATGAGAGAACTTAAAAATAATAACTGACTGCATCAAACGACAGCTATGATCTTGCTTGTTCATCAAGCACAGCAAACATTTTAAATTTTCGACTACAAGAACTAGATAACAAGAACTATTTTAAAGACTGGGCACGAAGGTGTTAATACGCAAGTACAAAAAGTGTGCATGCTTACTTTTACACGGCTAGATTTCAGTAGCGGGGTGTATTGTTTTCTGCCTTGCGTGTGCTGCCCTTGGAACATTAGCAAAAAAAAAAATCATGCACATGCCAGAGAAAAAAAAAGGCAAACTTCATATTCCAGGTAATAAAATAGTAATAAAAAATAAGAAGGTTATATATAAAAGAAGCAATGGAAAATTAAAAATGAAAGGAAGAAAGAAAAAAAATGGAAAATCTGAATAAAATAAAAAAGTAAAAAACGTCACTTGATGAAGTGGGTTGGTGGTTGCTACAGTTGCTACCCTTTTCTGCCCGACCCAACTTTAGCTTATCGATAAAATCCGAATACAATCTCCCTTCCTGGAGAAAAAAATATAATCTCCCTTCTGTACACAGTAGGCTAACTTGCTGTTACCTATGGGACTTTAATTATTTAATCATACCGTTATTAATTTGTAAAAGCTAATTCGTGAAGAACATTTAATTTTTATTACAAAAAAAATTAGATGGTAAAACAAATAATACAAATACTTTTAAAGTTATTCTTACATTTTTTTCCTTTTTATCTTTTTTTCAGTGCTCTAAATTCTTAAAATAAGTAATAGAGATACGCGCATACTCACATTCTTGTTAGGAAGCTATAACCTAGATTTAAAAATATTGATTTTAATGAACAAATATTTTTTTTTCTTATATAATTGTATACCTCACCTTATTTTTTCTGTTTTTTTCCTAGTTAACATTTTCTTTACCCCCCCCCCCCCATTTATTTTATCTGATGCAAATTTCTCGCTGTCCCTAGATGCTGCCGTTTGGGTTGCTGCCTTCGTTGCTCTGGCTGTCAGACATCTTAATAGACTCTGTACACATTTAAGATTTTCCACAATTTGTAATGAACTATTCTTTGTAATGCTATTCTTTCTTTATGTTATATATTTTTTTTTTCCTTCTTTAAGATTTGTTTAATATTAATTTAAGTTTAGCTATGCATTAATTGTAGCTGGAGTTGTTATGTTACCTCAGGTTTTATGAAGTCTGTTTTTTTTTAATCTTGTAGAATTAAATTAGCTTTAAACTAATAATAATGGACTTTTAAGTTAAATACGAGCAAGTTTCTTTGTTTACTTATTTTTCAATTTTTACACTATTTTGTCTTTTTGTTAATTCACTTAGGGTAACCGTGGTTTATACATATATATAAATATATATAGCTTAAGTTTATAGTTTTAAGTTATGTTTTCTAAAACGAAAGCTCCATATTTTCTGCTATTGAAACACCAAAAATGCATGACCGTGACGTGACCATGACCACCAGAATAATATCGCCCCTAGTTTCTTTAAAATTGTAAGCTTTGATATGGAAATATTTTTCACTTGGATTAAGTTTTTCTTTTTCAATTTTTTTTTTTTTTATAACTATTTTAACATTTGTAAAAATATTACAACGAAATTTCATTTAAATGTTTTTAAAATTACAATATTAAAAAACTACTTTATATTAATATTTCGACACTTATAAAAATTTTTTTTCATATTAGATATATATATTCAAAAGTTTCTACAGTGTGTTTAATTTAAGCACTGTTTTTTCAACTTAATATCAAAATTTTTTCAAACTATCTTCAGTTGAAGTTACCAGCCAAAAAAGAGACCGAAAAATCTCCGCTTTGGCTTTTATACCCATAAATATCTGGAATAGCCCCGTACTTTTGCACACGGCCTCAATTTTTGTACACGGCACCAACTTTCGCACTCGCCTTTGTATGTTTTTCTATACAAACAAAAGTTTTTTTAGGGACATTTTCATTAGTATTTGGGATTGAAACAGCGTGGACTGAATTCAACCCGTTAATTTCTCTCATCATTCAGCATGAAAGTTTTGAAAGGGTTTACATCGCGATGTGCCCAGCCCCCTTACTCCGCCGCTGTCAACCCTTTCCTTATGGTCATGTCTATTTATATTAATTTGTCTTTAATGTTAAGCCTACGAATTATGTTAAGTCGACTCAGTTATACAACTCTGTTGGCCATCAAACTGTTATAGTAAGCCTCTGCTTAGCTCAAACTCTCAACCTTGGCTCTCTTAAAAAACCGTACAAATGTTTACCTTAACAGAAATCTAATTTTAGATTTATTCTCTGTTATTTATCTTAGCCGAGTCATTGTTGGAGTTTCTAAACACAATGCATAAGGTTAACAGAAATTTATATTCAGACTAGACTCTGTATGTGCTTCTTGTCCAGGAGAGTATATTGCAGTTGAATTATTTCGCAAGTAATAGGTTTTGCAATTAGTGTCATAAGCTTTTTCAATACATTGTAACGAAGCTGCCGGTCTTCCGGCTCTATAGCAGAGGTATACTCAGTCGTGTCCAGAATTCGTCACAAAATAAGAATTTTTGTTTTAGGTTCTTCCAAATAAGGCTTTATTTATAAATGTTTTAGATTTTATTTCTTAAAACATTTTATAAATGTTTTAGATTTTATTTCTTAAAAATATTTTATAAAATATTAAGGCGATGTGGTGATATACGGCGGTGATTGAGGTTGTTGACGTTCGACTCTCGTTCGAAAGTGGGTATGGTGGTTGGCGGAAACTCTGGTGAATCGTCGTTGTGGACCTTATGCACTAACCGTGTGCTTCCTGGCTAGATTATGTCCCTTGCGACCTGACGGTGCGCCTATAAGCTATGTGGTTCCTTGCGACCTGACGGTGCGCCTATAAGCTATGTGGTCCCTTGCGACCTGACGGTGTGCCTATAAGCTATGTGGTCCCTTGCGACCTGACGGTGCGCCTATAAGCTATATGGTCCCTTGCGAACTGACGGTGCGCCTATAAGCTATGTGGTCCCTTGCGACCTGACGGTGCGCCTATAAGCTATGTGATCCCTTGCGACCTGACGGTGCGCCTATAAGCTATGTGGTCCCTTGTTTTTCACCTGTTATCCTTGTCACCTTTCCTTCTGAAAGTTATTACTACAAATTCCTTGAGCAGTTCTTTTGTCTGCGCTTCTTTTGTTGCGTCCGTCCAGATTTCTTCTTCCAAGTCCTGTAGTTCCTCCAGTAATGCCAACCGCTCGATTCGCCTCCTTGCTTTGATTGTCTGTTAGCAACTCACTGTCTTCTCATCATAAAATTTATTGCATACCTCTGCTGGTTGATCGTAGCAGCATCGCTGGTATCTCGTTATATTCATGTTTTCGTTAACATGTTGACACCGCTCATTAGCGTTGCCCTTCTCTGCTACTTATGCTCTTGTCGACATGTTGATACCGCTCAGTAGTTTTCGGCAACATACGCATCGTGTTGCTGGGTCGCCCTGGTCACCCATCGAAGTACTCGCGGTCCCGTTGGCGCTTAATCAAATGTTGCTAATTGTTGGTGGCTTCTGTGTTTCGCTGTTAGCCATTCGTACTCATGTTTTCGGTAATATGTTGACATCGCTTAGTACTGTTGCCCCGCTCTGCTACTTATGCTCTCGTTGACATGTTGATACTGCTCAGTGGTTTTCGGAAACATTCACATCGTGTTGCTGGGTCGCCCTGGTCTCCCATCGAAGTAATGGCGTTCCCGTTAGCGCTTAATCTAATGTTGCTAATTGTTGGTACTCATGTTGCTCTTGGTCTTTAGCTTTGTGTATGCTATTCTTGTTGTTGCTTAATTTTGTCCGTTTGACCGCATTGACCGTTGTTCACACATATATATAAATGATGGTAAACTATTTATGTTGGCACAGGGTGCTTTGCTCGAAACTTATATATAGTTATTATAGTTATTTTAAGTTATTAAATAAATTATTAAATTATTTAAATTATTTCCATTTGTAAATAATAATTTCCATATGTAGTAAATGTGTTGTTCTTGCGTCTTCTTATGTGTTTAGGAATGGTATCGTGTTGTTGTGTTTAGCATGTGAGACAAAACTGGGGACATGTTTTGCCTCGTCACAACATTTTCTTACTTCCTGTCGTATATGAAGCGATTTGTCCGTGGTCATTTTTTAAAAATGCCCGAATTCTGCAGATTATAGATCGATTGACCTTTTCTGAAGCATAAGCTTGTGGAGAGTAAAGTGCAGTATAGGTATGGTGAATACCAAATTTTTCTAAAAATGAGTTAAATTGGGTCGATTTAAATTGTGAGCCATTGTCACTGATGACTATTTCTGGTACTCCAAAAATTGTGAAAACCTTCTGCTCCAAATAACCTATTATTTTTCCTGACGTAAACTTTTTCAAAGGATATAGTAAGGGGAATTAACTAAGGTGGCCAGGTGGTAAAACAATAAAAATGCCGATATTACCATTCTTTGATCTTTGAAACGGTTCTATAAAATCCATATATATTTTCTGAAACGGTCTTTCAGATTTGGACTGCATCCCCATTGGTGATCTTTGCACCACATTTCGTGGTTTTGTCTCCTTGCATATCTCACACTTATTTATATAATCGCGAATGTCCTCATACATACTTGCCCAATAAAAATTTCTTCTAACTCTTTCTAAAGTCTTAGCTATCCTTCCATGAGCTACATTTGGGGGATTATGAGCACTCGCAATGACTTCGTTTTGTAAAAGTTTGGGTACCCAAAGTTTCCAGCTGAAGGATTCTTGGATTTTACTTCCGTTAGCGAATTCAGTTCGACGGTATATAAACTTATCTATTACCCTTCAATCTGGCAGTTTGCTTTGTTTTACGGTGATAAGCTGCCTAAGCTCAATATATTCTTTAGAAGAAAAATGTTGGGAATTTAGATCAATAATTGGGCCTATGTCTTTTATGGCATCAAGTGCTTCATTCATCTCTATCCGTGACAAAGCGTCAGAAACCACATTTTCTGTTCCTTTTCTATGTTCAATAGTGAATGAATAGTCTTGCATTTTCAGCGACTAACGAGCCAGACGTCCAGAGAGGTCTGTTTGGCGCATTAATCACTTAAGACTCGCGTGATCTGTAATAATTTTAAAATCTTGCACTTCGGCGACAGGACGAAATTTTTTTTAATCAGATAAGTGCGCCCAAACATTTCTGCTCTGTGACACTATATTTTCGTTGTGCAGGATTTAATTTTTGCGAAACAAAAGCTATCGGAACCTCAATTCCTTCATCATTTTCTTGGATTAAGACACCCCGATGCCACAAGAAGATGCATCGCACTGAATAGAAAAAGATTTGCCAAAATCAGGAGTTGCTAAAATTGGTGCTGATGTTAGTTTTGTTTTGAGTAAATCAAATGCTGTTTGTGCTTCATTTGTCCATTGAAAATCTTTGCTTTTCTTTAAAAGGTCAATCAAAGGAGTTGTTAGGTCAGCAAAATTGGCAATAAATCGACGGTACCAACCAGCCATGCCTAAAAATCTTCTAACTTGACGTACGGTATTTGGCGAAGGATACGAAGTTATCGCTGACACCTTATCTACATCGCTTCTTATTATTCCGTGACTCACCGTATATCCTAGATATTTTACTTCTTTTTAACAAAACCTGCTCTTTTCAATGTTTAAAGTCAACCCTGCCTTGTGAATATGAAAAGTAACTGCAGTAAGCAACTCCAAATGACTACCAAAATCTTCAGAGAGAACAAGGAAATCGTCAATATATACAAAAACTCTATTGCTAAGTTGTGCTGGAATGACCTTATCCATGAGTCTGCACATGGTCTGGGGTGTATTACACAGCCCAAAAGGCATCACTGTGTATTGGTACAAGGGACAGTTAGGAATTGTGAAAGCCGTACAAGCCCAAGAGTTTTCCTCTAAATTTATTTGCCAAAATGCCTTTTTCAAATCAAGAATTGAAATAAATCGCGCTTTTGGCAACCGACTTAGAATTCCGTCAATTATTGGGATTGGGTATGCATCTCTCAAAGTTGTTTGATTTAGCTTTCTCGAATCCAGACAGAGCCTTGCACCTTCTTCTTTTCGTACCAATAAAACAGGGCTACTCCGTGGACTGTTAGACTCCTCAATCACACCCATTTCAAGCATTTTAGCTATTTCTTGATGCATGACTTTTTCAACTGCCGGTGATACTGGAAAGTATCTCTATTTAATTGGACGAGTTTTATCTCTAACCTCAATTACATGTTCTATCAAAGAAGTCTTTCCTAAGCCTTCCTTAGAATTCGAAGGAAAAAGCTGCACTACAGTGTCTATCCTAGATATAGCTCTTAGTTAAGGCTTGGAACAATATGAATCAACATTTTTACTTAATATTATTATATTCTATTTCCGGTTCAATCACACCAACAACTTCTTGTGAATTGTCAACTGCAGTTTTAAAAGCTAATTTAATTTTCTTGCAAGTTAAATATTTTATAAAATCGTTTGCAGCGCTTCCACCAGCACAAGTAACAGAGGCACCACTATCAAGAAGACCATACAGACACTTTTGCATACAAACGGACATCTTTATTTGGTGTAAACATTGATGCAACTGTATGCAACAGTTTCTTACGCTGAACAGCAACAAACCGAAAAAAGTTACGCATACCTGTAGACCTTTTTGGTTGTTTTGTAGATCTTTGACTACTAGACACAGTTGCTACCACGGGCGTGTTAAAAATTTTGTTTCTAAGGTTGTAGTATTTTTCTAAGCGAACATGAAATGGCTCTAAAGGTTTTAGGTCTGGTTGCCTAGGAGACTTATTTGGCTTTAAAATAGTAATTTTCTTAACAGCATTATCTAATACATGATTAACATTTCGTTTGTTGCTTAAAAGCGGAAGCTGGTGTTGATGCTCTCGCTCAGCTATTAGTTTTCCAATTTATTGCACTTCTTGCAAGTAGGTTTATAAGTATTTTTTACTCCACAACCATAGCAAAATACTGTACGTTCTTCCAAACAGACATGGTAACAATGGCCAGGTTTCCTGCAATTCCAACATGTTAGTTTGCTTTCTGATAAAGCGCAAACTTCTTCAACTTCATGAGAATCTAATTTGCTAACCTCAATTTCATTTATTGGTTTTGGTCTTGAATTTAAATGAAATTAAACATTTGGATGATTTAGACCAACGTTAGCTGTAATTGCTTCTCTACGCTGGTACAAAGATCTTAAATGAGTTACGCTATTAATTTGAATCATAAAAAGTTGTTGCCGGATTTCCGGTCTCAAATTTCTAAGCAAACTTTCGACTAACTCATACTCAGGAATCTGAAAAATTTTTCTACGGGTGGTCCTGATAAGGAACCATCTAATTGAATATTCCAGCCTTGAACTAAATTTGACACTTGGACAGGCTATAAAGAAAAAGAAGAATATCTGGAATTGTCACGGAAGTCGTTGTTTCGGTTTGATTGAAGCGAATACTGTGATTGTTGTCGTTGAGATTGTTGTTTTTGTGGTACAGGAGCTGATTCGAACGGCATCATATGTGGCCGTTCTTGTTCTTCACGTGGTGTAATTTTAACCTGATTCAACTTTTGGTCTACTTCTTTATTGATGTCTGAAAAACCTATTTGCAGTTGATTTTGAATCATTTCGGTTAATGTGGAAACTAACGAGGTCATGTCAACGTTTTCAGTTGTACTATTTTGGAGATTGAGGCTATTTGGTATAAGGCAATCCTGGGTAACGGAAAGTCTTTGAGATCTATCTCCAATCTCAATTGACGGAGGAAGATGATTTGGGTTCCTGATAGGGGAATTTGGCATTGACCAATCTAAAGGATTCTGTTGGACATATTGTCCTCGTCGGCTTTTCGGTAGTTTAGGAATAGAACCAGTGTTCGACAATGTTTTCGGTGCGAGAGCATACGACCCATCGAGGTAGTATTCGAATCTTTTTTCGTAACCGGATTTGATTCCATTTTTAACACTAGATAACACTGTGGACAGTTAGAGCTGCTTTTAATTGAATTTTCGAAGCAATCTTTGTGAATCTTGTGCTGACACTTTGTAACAAAGTTCTCAATAGAAGTACTAAATAATTTGCTACAAACTTTGCAAAGATTTTCTTCTGAAGCTCCTGTCTCCACTATGACGAACTGACATTTCTTATGAAAAATTAGAAAAATATGTTGTGGAAAAATGTGTACCAGTATACAAAAAAAAATGTGTAGGCCAAAATGATATTCAATCGAAAATGAGAAAAAAATCAAAAAGCTTTATTATATAATCAAAATAATAAACAAAAATTCCAGATGTTTAAAAGTATAACCAAAAATAGTAATAATTTCAATATGTAAACGGAAAATGTAAATTCGAGTAATAATTAAAAATAATTTTAATAATTTCAATAAGTAAATGAAAAATGTGATTTTAAAAAAATAATAACAATTCAAAAAATCCCTAGTAACAGCTTGGATAATCACCCAACTGAAATCAACCCAGACTATATCAAGTGTTTTCTTTCCCATTCTTCAAATATTCAATGCAAGGAAAAATAAACAAAAAATTTAAAAAAATTAAATAGAAAAGGAAAGATAAAAGAGGATTTAGGTTAACTTTCTATGGATGGACAACTTGTGCTTTAGGATTCCAATGCCATAAAGAAGTTTGACTTTTTATTTATTTATTGTACTTTTGTAGACATTTAGTATTGCATAAAAAGAAAATATTCCAACAAAAATTGTAAAATAAAAAAATGCAAAGAGTTGAAGGGAACATAGAAAAAAATTATATTTTTTTTTTTTCATATTTCTACAATGTGTACTTTTGTAGACATTTAGTATTGCATAAAAAGAAAATATTCCAACAAAAATTGTAAAATAAAAAAATGCAAAGAGTTGAAGGGAACATAGAAAAAAATTATATTTTATTTATTCCCAAAATTTAACAGGACAATTGAATGAACGCCCGCTATCAATAATTGTGTTCCATGCTAAAAAAATAAAAAGAAGAACAAAAAATTATAAAAAAAATCAACCAAGAAAACCCAGATTTAGCATTTATCAAAAAAAAAAATTAATTAAAAAATGAGAGAAAAAAATGTAATAAAAAAAATTGCAAAAAAATTACATTTTTTAAAATTCCAAAATCGTGCAGACGAAAAATTTAATTTCTCAACTGTTTTCGAAGCGACAAAGAAGAGCTTGGATTTGGTAATGGTGGTGCCGAGAAAAAAATTGCTTGTCACAAAAAAACTAGCTATCTATTGAAATGAGTGGAAAAAGATTTATTTCGGATGTTTTTATTTTATCAAATTTTTTTATATTTGTTTGACGATACTTGAAGTTCGGTTTTGGATGGCTTATTTGTATTTTTTTTTTTAATAATTTTAAATATTTGAAAACAAAAAACGAATTCACACAATTTTTCCAGGTTAAAAAAAACAGTTAAAAAACAGTTAAAAAAAAAAGTTAAAAAAGCAGTTGTGATTTTGCAAGTTTCTACTAGTTTTCTGTTCACGTATTTTTTCTGCTATTTTTCTCCTTGTGACATTATTATTCTTAATTGTTTTTCCTCTCTCGCTGCAATTTTTAACAAGTAAAGTACGTGAACAAACCTATTATAAATTCTAAGAAAAAAAAAACAATTTTGTTTGTAATAATGTAAATAAAAACAAGAGAAAAAAATTCAAATTAATAAAGTTAAATTTTGTGGCCTTATCTGACCGGACTTGAACCCGCCTTACAACCCTAGCCGCAAAAGCAAATGTAATTGCTGCCATAATAAATTGTGTTGGAACATAAACTGTTGTCAAGCAAAAAGCAACAATCCGAGAACATTGCACTTTCCACATTCGTGCTGTCAGCAAGCGCTATTGCAGCTGAACTGCAACCAAACCAGATCACAAACGGTCAAACGCTGCAGATGATACAACAAGCTAGATAAAGCTTTAATGATAAAGCTTCAAAAAAATTAATGACTGAAGAAACAAACCACATCAATAAGTTATGGCTTGTTAAGCAAGCACAGGAAAAATGTTCAAACTCTGCATTAACTCTTAAAAGCAAAACGCAAGTACGAAAAACAAATAAAAGATAATTTTGCTTCAGCTAACAGCGCAGAAGGTTCTGCTTACGAAGTTAGATGAATGAAATGCTTCGAAACGAATTGCAGCAACTGCCAGCAGTTAGCTGTCGAAAATCTAAAATGTTTGATGTGCTTGATGAACAAGCAGTAAGATCATAGCTGTCGTTTGTTGCAGTCAGTTATTATTTTTAAGTTCTCTCATTGTAACAGTTGTTTAATATGGCGCCGCGTGTTAACAAAAAATCATTGATAAATATTCAAACTTTTTTAATGATACAGCTTCAAAAAAATTAATGACTGAAGCAAAAAACCACAGCAATAAGTAATCGCTTGTTAAGCAAGCACAGCAAAAATGTTCAAACTCTGCATTAGGCCTTTGAGGCCTTTTTATTAGGCAATAATTGCCTTCGCCGCAAGCAGTTCGTCGATTATTCGCAAGCATGAGAGGGTTGACGAAAGTCCCCTTTCAACCCGAATGCTTGCAAACATGCAAAAATAGACAAAGTAGGTAAGGCCGTAAGGCGGTGACTGAAACTGTCAAAACGAAGTTGACAACTCATACAAAATCTGCAACTAATGAGAATGCAATGAGAAGCCAAAAATTGGCAAAAAAACAAAATGGATGAGTTGGACAGTTCTGGTCACTAAGAAAGAGAGCACGTTTAGCCCTAACACTACCTTGTCTAGTTGTACAATGCTTGCGAATAATCGGCGAACTGCTTGCGGCGAAGGCAGTTATTGCTTAATGAAAAAGGCATCTTTCTTTTGTCTGCAAGAACTAGAGCGACAAAAAGTAATGGTTTTCTTGTCAAAGCAAAGAAAACGAAAACAACATCTAACTGCTGGCAGTTGCTGCAATTTGTGTCGAAATATTTCATTCGGCTAACTTCTTAAGCAGAACCTTCTGCGCAGTAAGCTGAAGCAAAATGATCCTTTCTTTTTTTTTTGCATTTGCTTCTTTCTTTCGCTGATTCCTTTTTCGTTGTCGTAGCGAAAACCGGTAGAAGTTATCCAGCAAGACTTTAAGAGCTTGTTTTGTTAACGAAAAATCAATATCAATATAATTACATAGCATGTTATACTCAATTAAAGTTATATTCAAAGGTGCATTAATAGCATAGTTGGTTCTAAGAGTTCTGATACAAAAAAGATCAAAGTTACGCAAACATCTTGTTGGGATCTTAAAATTTATCATTTCTAAAAGTCGGGGACAATCAAATGCCCGTTTGATTAAATCTGAAACAAATAGAAGTGATAAAATTTAAGTGATTGCATATTAATATATAAGCAACGAGCATTATATGAGGGCGTCGCTTCAACAAAATTTAAAGATTTCAGAGGATATCGTGTAAATCTTTTTTTGAATACGTTCAAGTCGAACTATATGAGAGCTGTTATAAGGACTCCAAATAAACGTGGCATATTCTAGCTTGGATCTAACAAAGGCAGTATACAGTGCTTTATGCGTATATGGTCAACAAAAGCTGAGCTATTGTGTCGGACAAATGCAGACATGGCATAAGCTTTAGGTATGATATAGTTAATGTGGCTAGCAAAAGAAAACTTCGAATCAAAAATCACTCCTAAATCAGATGTTTTATCGACAGATTTCAAAGTGACACTATCAATAGAATATGAGGTAGTAAGAATATTTTGGGATTTCGTAAAAGTAATATGAAAACATTTATTTATGTTTAATGAGAGGCGATTTTTATAGCACCAAGCAGAGACATTAGACAACTGTTATTGTAAATCATACGCATCTGCTGTATTTTTGATAGCAGCATACATTTCAAAAAGATGGAATGAAATCCCATATTCGATAGTTTTGAAATCAAGATTCCATGGGAGACCTTATCAAAGGCCTTGGAAAAGTCGGTATAGATTGTATCTACCTGGAAACCACCATGGAAGGCAGCAATGCAATCTTCAGTAAAGACTGCAACGTTAGATACAGTAGAGCGTCCCGAAACAAGCCCGTGTTGATTTTTACAAATGAATCTTTTTACTTCAAAGTTTGACTATAGTTGGAGATATCGTTTTTATTTCCACTTTTAAATATTGGAGTTATTAACGCAATTTTCCAATCTGCGAGAAATACACCCGAAGCAAGTGATTTGTTGAAAATGACTTTTATAGGTTCAACTAAAGACAAACATCTTTTTGACAATATAGACGACAAGCCGTCAATATCAGTCTGCATCGATGGTTTCAAATCAAAAATGAATTTAATGATATCTTCGCTTGATATCAATAGCGACGCAAAATCAATAGAAGATTGATTTTGTGAAGAACTACTATCAACAAAATCATTATGTTACAAAATTTGATTGAAAAAATTCTGCAAAAAGGTCAGCCGCTGCCTTTGCACAACTAGCTGTTTTATCATTGTAAAAAACCGCAGATGGTATGCTAAAGCAGTTTTGTTTAGATTTAACAAACCTCCAAAACGCCTTAGGGTTAGAATTTATGTTGTATTGAAACTCTAGGATATATTTATTGTATAGGTATTTGTTTAGAAAATTAAACTCCCTCATATAGTGCTGGTATTTATCAAAGTATTTTGTATCATTTGTTTCCTTATACTTTTTGAAGAACTTATTTCTTAAGTTTTTTAGTTTCTTTAAGCCTTTAGTAAACCAAGGAAACTTATATGGTTTATGAACACTTAAAAGTACGTTTTTATAGCAAATGTCGTTGACTTTAGCCTTAAAATCGTTGAAGCAATAAGTTACATCTGCACCTTAAACATTGAAGTCCAATCAACATTTTTAAAAAAATTATTTAAAACATTAAAGTCACAAGCACTGTAGTTGAAACTTTTAATAGAACTATTGATATTAAGAGTAAAAATGCATAAAACTCGAGCTCAATGATTAATGGGACATGATGTAAAACAGAAGCTGAAAAAGGAAATGGATTTTCAAATAATTTGTAATAAATATTATTGCATATATAAACTAGGTCGAGAATTCTATTAAGCTTTTTAGTCAAACTATTTATCTGCAATAAGTCTAAGCTTAGAAAACTATCGACAAAACAAATTTCAATTGAGTTATTAAGGGAGGGTTCTCCTGGATTTTTTTGGATTTGGCCGAAAAACAAGCAAAATTTGAGAATGGTTTGTGGGAAAATGAAAAGACATACGAACTTATGCTTTTGAACTTTGATTCGTGGTTTATTGACGAGTAAAAAAAAAAAAGATATTTGAAAAATTCAAAATGGCGGCTTGAAAATGGCGGATCTCGTCGACCTCTGTGCGCAAAACATCGACCTCCCGCGGACAGTGTGGGGCCTCAGGTAGTGAACTGAAATGAGAAATGTATAAAATTTATTAAAATTGATAACATTTCATATGCCTGGAACCTAACTTCAATTAAGTTTGGTAAAAAAAACCAATTTTATGGACTTTTAAAAAAAAAATTGAAATTTTTTGCTTTTTTTTTTACTTAGATCTCGTTTAAAAATTATAAATAAACAATTTTTTATGCCATTGTTAGGTTCCAGGCGTACAAAAAAGTATATACTTTCAAACATTCTTTGAATGAAGGAAATCGAATCAATAGAACAAGCCCTGTGCTGTCCGTTAGATTAGAAAACATGGTTCCGAGAAAAACGCGTTTAAAGTTTTTAGAAAGTTGGTACGCGCGCGTGACATGGGTACGTTTGACACGCTCTAGCTCGAGAAATACGCGTCGTATTGAAATATCCCTTGGCACAAACATTCTACATATATGTAACTTTCATTTTATGTAAAAAAAAAATCGATTTTTTCAAAAAAATCCAGGAGAACCTTCCCTTAACATTTGATGTCGTAAGAATATTGCGGTCATAGACATGAGACCAAATTAATTTATTCAAATTAAACTCACCAAGAACACAGAGGTGATTGTCCTGAACCTTATTTTATTTATTTATTTATTTTTTTCTATTTAAACTATCAACAATTGTTTAACAGTTTGAGTAATAACATGTAAATTATATAAACAATATGATATAAAAATAATAAAATGTAAAAATAATTATATTAAAGAATAATACACTTTTATAAATTCATATAAAACAATTCTTAATAAATTTTGTTTAGAAGTTTGTCTATTCAAAGTGAGGAATTGAACTTATGGAATTGAACGCTAAGCACATATTATTAATAGGATCATTACGGCCATAGTTTGTCCTATGATATGGAATGTAAAAAAATCTGTTTGCCTAAAATATCTCTCAGACGCATATATTCTTAAAAGAGCGAGGAGTGGCGCGCAGTCTATATGTGACATAATTATATCGCGAACAAAAATAACAAGAAAAAATTTACGTCTGGAGGCTAAGGTATTAAGACCTCGAAGAGCACACCTGGATACGTACGTTGGCATAAAATTCCAATTTAATTTAAACACTATATAACGAGTGAAACGTTTTTGTATTTTTTCCAATCGTAAAGAATCTACCTCGTAATATGGATCCCAGATCACACATCCATATTCCAAGATAGACCTTACTAAAGATAAAAATAACGTTTTAAGGGTATATGTATCCTTAAATTCCTTCGAATTACGCCTCAAAAAACCCATCATTGCATAAGCCTTAGTAATTATGCAATTGTAATGGTTGGAAAAATAACTTTTTCTATCAAATAGAATTCCCAGATCAGATGTAGACTCCACATGTGAAAGACCACTGGGATTGAGTAATTAAAAAAATGTGGTTCTTTTTCCTTATAAAAAGACATAATGTTGCATTTGGCAACTTAACACCATTTAATCATATAATTTAAATCAATTTGAAGAAGCCGATGGTCGGAAGGTGAAGATACCGAATTAAACAGTTTAACATCATCAGCATACATCAAACAGTTAGTATGCTGTAAAAAGTTTGGGAGATCGTTGATGAACAAGACAAGATTTTGAGTAGCAGTTACCAATACGGACAACTTGTTATCTATCAGATAGGTAATTCCTCAGCCAGGATAACAAAGAGGAATGAAACCCCATTAGGGAAAGTTTTTAACCATAATGGAGTGCTGAACTCTATCAAAGGCTTTGGCGAAATCAGTAAAAAATGACGTCACTTTGATTGCCTTTTTCCATTTCAGTTTTAATGAAGTGAGAGAACAGTGTTAGGTTTGTAGAAGTAGATTTACCACTAACAAAACCGTGTTGGAATTCAGAAATAGAGTTTTAAATTCTAGCATAAATGCGTTTTTTGACAATTGACTCAAATAATTTAGGGATCAAGGGCAATTTTGATATCGGTCGATAGTTCACTATATTTTGCCTAGAGCCAGACTTATGGATAAGGACTATAATGGATTCTTTCCAAATATTCAAAAGCTGCCCTGTCTTTAAAGATAAATTATATATGTAAAAGCGCTAATGGCTGGGCTAGCACAGCTGCGCAGTTTTTTAGAAATATTGGGGGAATATTATAGGACCAGTTCCTTTATTAATGTCTAGAGTGAGCAGATCTTGTAAGACATCATCATCTGAAAGAACTAATGAACCCATATCAATAATAGGGTTGTCATTATAGTAGAAAAGGCAGTTCACGTCATCTCTGTGGTCTAATAAAAAATTCGATTGAAAATAATCAGCAAAAAAATTTGTGAATTCTTAAATGCTACTTGCAGTTTTTTCGTTAAAGAACATATTTTTAGGGAAACCCTTCGTGTCTCTTTTTTTATTCAAGAAATTCCAATAGTTTTTCGGATTTTCTCTAATATCAGACTCCAGCTTATTAAGGTGAGATTTGTAGAGCAATTCTTTAAAAGATGCGTATTCACTACGCGCTTGTAAATAGTTTTGATGAAAAGATATATTTATTTTACTTTTTTTCAACAATTTGTTCACACGGTTTTTTAATTTTGAAAGACATTTATTGAACCACTCCGGCTTAGAACTTTTCCTTATCTTTTTAATAAGAACAAAGCAAGTAAATGCTTGATTTATAATTTCGATAAAAAAGTCATTATTATCTGACAAGGTATCACCAAAACCCACACGCCAGTCCACACTAGATAAAAAGGTAGATATCGCTGTGTAATGTGCTTTTTTAAATGCAAAAACAAAAGTATCTTCTTCTATGGCAGATGTATCATTAATAAGAATTTCTAATGTCATTAAAAGTGCTTTACGATGAAAACTGTTATTTGAAAGAAGTAAATCCGATTCAACACAATTAGCATTAAGCTCATTATCAATAAAAATAAGATCTAAGATTTTGTTCAAGCTATTTGTGACAGAGTTTATTTGAATCAGAACCAAGGAATATTATAGTCTAAAAAATCGATTTCCAAATTGTTGCACATCGAGTTCGGAATCATACTTAAAAGATCCTTAGAATAAGTCCAGTTTACACTATTTAAGTTGAAATCACCCAATACAATCAGGTATTTATTATCTTTGAGCCTATCAATTACGTTCAAAATATTAATAAAGTGCATAGAATAAACTTCACTTGAAGAGCAAGGTGAAATATAAGATACAAATATATATACTTTTAATAGAGTTCGAATCATCACCATTCCAAGGGCAATCAACACGAACGCATATTTGTTCCAAGAGACCAGATGTGTTTAGCAATGATATCTGCTGACAACAATAAACTGTACGGATAGCAATTAAGACACCACCACCTCTTGTTAAGCCAGTTGATGTCAATGATCGATCGCGGCGAAAAACCTCGAACGTTTCATCAAAGAATTCAGATGTATAGATGATCTGATGTAACCAAGTCTCCCTTAAAGCGATAACATCAAAAGAACAATCCATAATATTTAAAGAAAACTGTGTGGACTTTGTACGTAGGCTACCCGAATTTTAGTAATAAAATTGTAAAAATTTATTGACAGGACTCAAAACGACGCCATTATTCGATAATATTCTAACATTATTAGATAGTTTTTTTATGTGTGCTGAGTTTGTTTTGCCGGGTTCACGTAGTTTTTTGATACATAAAAAAGTTTCACACGCACCCCTGACGGCCAAAAATTTGAATTGTAAACCAAACTTACAAGTGCTGCAGGTATGGCTAATTTAAAACTTATAAATTTTGAGTCCAAAACATCTTTTTTAGTTAAGCTAAAACAGGAAACTTCCGTTGAAGCTATATTTGCTTTTGAAGACACATACTCTTGAATTGCTTGATATGTTGTAGTTGATCTTAAATTTGATACATGAAACCACTTACGGCGCCTTATAACATCAAAGTCATTACATCCAATAATAGTCATTACATCCAATAATTGGTTTAATTATTTCTGAATGTTTATTGCTATGTTTATTTATGTGTGAGATAGGTTTTAATGACAAAAAATCATGAGTTGTCCCACTGTCATCTGAGCGAACGGGAGCATTAGAAACGGAGAAGCACTGACCTTCGTTTTGTTCATTAACCTTAGTGCCAATTATTGCATTATTTCTATCGATCGCAGAAACCTCACTAAGAGAGTCAGTAACAACAATAGGAACAGCATAAGAATAGGCGGCAGCATTTGCATTTTTAAAAGCGCACACAGCATCACCAATCAGAGAGTTGGCAACGACAACAGGAATAGAATTACCAGCATTAGCGTTAACAGCAACAGCACCAGTGATTACAGCAACGGTGTCAGAAGAGAGATTATCAGTATCATCAAAAAAATTCAGATTTGCCGCTTGAGCAAGACAAAATATTGTAGTGACTTTCGACAAATATAGGTAAACGTTGAAACAATAACCAAGCGATAAGCCAAATGGACATATGACCCTTCTCGGGTTTTTACTCCCTTTTACGCTCATTCTTTTCTTGCATTTTATTGCAGCGAATGCGACGACATATGATCGCCAGACACACCCTAGTGGAAAGTCCAAATGCAATTGAAACCGAAATAGTTTGACACATTTACCAAATGTGTTAGTCACCGCTTAGATATTGTTTTCAACGCTATATAAGTAGAAGTAAGTTCATAGGTTAGTCAGACTATAACTGAAAATCAAACAATAAACACAAATGTCGGAAATTGGCAATACTGTTAGTTTGCCGGTTATGTTTTTAAATAAATATGATAAAACACAAAAAAACCACCGAGATTTAAACTTAATAATATTCTGCGATGCTTTTGGAGCGCGATTGTTTTTCAGTATACCACGATCACTTTTATTTGTTTTATCAAATTGAGTGGGGTAACTAAGAGAATCACTACGTTGCGAAATGTTTGGCAGACGAGCAACCTCTGCATATTTAGCTTTAGATCGCGTGAGAATTTGAGTATCAGCTTTTGCTTTCGACCAGTGTTGCCATGAAAAAAATTTTACAGCGTAACTTTTGCACTCTGCTCGTCGGATTTCTCGTCGGATTTGTGAAACTCTGAAAACAAGAACTAAGAAATTTTCAGTCGCATTTTACAACAAAGAAGACAAATAAAATATTGCATTTTATTAGACGTATGACGTATATTTAAGGTTTATTTATTTAAATATATCACATTTTTTTCAAAATTCAATATAATAATGATTATAAATATAGAAAATAAATTATAATAAATTAGCTTTTGAAAATATTTGTGAACACACAAACAAAGAGTAAAAATCAAATTAAAAATTCATTTGCAACACAGCTTGGTTTAATGTAGATCTCTTAAATCGGTAAAAATGAAATGCATAGAGCTATAATACATAATTTTTCAATTTTAACTCTATAAATGTAAAGTTTTTGCTTCAAGTAAATTACCAAAAAAATGTTTTTTTAGCCAGCAAAAACTACAAAAAAATTAGATTTTATTAAAAAAATATGTGTAAAAAAATCAATTTTTTCGAAGTCATATATACATTGCTTTATTAAATTTGTTTATCAATTCTTTATCAATTTCAAGACTAAAACAGTTAAAAGATTTCATACGCAGATAATCTTTTGTATGCAGAGTTCCTTTCATTGTATCTAACTTATGGCGAACTTTAGTTTTATTAATATTTATTTGACTTAAAGTTCGCTCAACGTTAGCTGAGGAATTCGGTAAGCTCAACAATTCAAAAATAAATTTTTCCATTATTGGAAATGCAGAAGTAGCACCGCATCTTTTTATTTTAAAGTTGCCATAAATTTTATTATACTATTTTTTTCTTTTCATATGTATATGTATATAAAAATATATGCAAATCGGACGCCGGGTCTACTTTTTCTGAAATCGTAACATTTTGAAGAATTTTGGTTAAATATCGGAACGTCGGATTCAAGTATAAAAATCGTAACATATCCGATATATCGGACCATATGGCAACGCTGCTTTCGACCCTTTCTTATTACTCTCTGTGGGCACGAGATTAGCATTTACCACAGATTCAAACAAGTCTTTAACTTCTTGGACAGATTAAAGTGCATTTTAAATTTTAATAAGAATGACAGAAAATGACTTATTTCCACAATGATCGCATCTAAAAAATATAGTGACATTATTGTTTATTAGATTTAAACAGTTTTCATCAAGATTGATGCACTTTTTATGAAGTTTTTTAAAACAATAACCACATTTGATTAGATTTAGTGTGTACGCGCATGCGTACATGATTAGAGAGTAGGCGAATGTGTTTCTGCCAACGATTAGACGAAGACTGACTGAAATCTGAGGAGAAACTTATTATATTTTCTACATGTGCTATACATAAGTCTTCACTACTATTCGGTGGTATATAGGATGCGCAAAGAAATAGCAGACCGGACGCACCATGTACTTTAACACAAAGCTGATGCAAAAGAGTATCTGCGTTTTCTAGAACAATAATAGATGCATGAAATTTGCAACGAACGGCTATGAGTACATCGCCCCCGTACTTTGCAGCTAGAGACTGCTAGAGCAGCCCGTTTTTTGCAGCATCGCGATCCTTGCGAAATATATTGTAGATTATAGTGTTGAAAAATTCTTCATCAAAGAATTCAGAATTAAGCCAGGTTTCAACTAGCACGATAATGTCATAATCAGTGTGGGAGATTTTAGATAATATAGAGTGAGATTTTGTTCTCATTCCCAACATGTTTTGGTTATACAAGGTGGCGCAAAAGTAACCTTGCGATGTTTTTTGGCTGTAATTTAAAAAAAAATGAAAGACTTTGATTCTTCTTGTGGATTATTTTTATTTGGTCTTTTAATTATTTTTACATCAAGTCGAGAATATGATGTCATGTAAATGGCCGCCGCCACAGTTGATTGTCATTTGAGCCCTTTTTATGGCATTTTTCATCACTTCGGCCAAAACTTCCGGCGATAGGTCCTCACATTCTTGACGGATATTGTCTTTAAGAGCTGCAAGAGTCTGAGGCTTGTTGACATAAACCCGCGACTTCAAAAAGCCCCACAAAAAGAAGTCTGGAGCGGTAAAATCAGGCGATCTTGCTGGCCAGTGCAAATCGCCAAAACGGGAGACTAGGCGCCCGGGAAATGCATCCTTCAGCATATCGGTTGTGGCACGTGCAGTGTGTGCCGTTGCACCGTCCTGTTGGAACCACATGTTTTCCAATCCCAATTCATCAAGTTGCGGCAAATAGAACTCGTTGATCATTGCTCTGTAACGCTCACCATTCACAGTAACCGTTTGGCCCGCGACGTCTTCGAAGAAAAAAGGTCCGATTACTCCTCCAGCGAAAACAGCACACCATACAGTGACTTTGAGCGGGTGTAATGGCTCTTCGTGGGTTACACGCGTGGGTTTCAATGCCCCAGAAGCGTAAATTTTGCTTATTTACGTAGCCGCTAAGATGGAAATGGGCTTCATCACTCATGATTATTTTTGATGAAAAATCATCTTCCTCTTGGTGGTGATTAAGGATGGCTTGAGCGTATGTGAGACGCGATTGGCGGTCAGCAGCTAACAGCTGATGCACCGTCTGGACTTTGTACGGAAACATCTTCAAATCTTGTACCAAAATTCGCTGTAAAGACCGTCGGCTGATACCCATTTGCGTGACACGTCGTCTGGTCGATGTCGACGGCGCTTCCATGGCATCCTCGGCTACAGCAGCAATATTCTCTGCAGAACGGCTACTCCGGGGTCTGCCACGCCTGGCAGCATCTCGTGTTGTGCCAGTCTCTTCGAGGAGAGCGGCTAAACGTCGCAGTGTTTCACCAGTAGGCGTTGGACGGCCAGGAAATCTGCGACGAAATTCACGTTGTGCCAAAGTCGCCGACCGATTATTGGTCAAATAAATAGTCACCAATATTCCGCGTTCTGGAGCAGTGTAGCGTAACATTGTTTATTAACGTGTATTTCGCATGTGTTAACTACACAAATGTTAAAACAGAACTGACATTAGGGGCCAATCGCAAAATTTATAGCATTTTCTGATAGGAGGATTACTTTTGCGCCACCTTGTAAATAGCACAGTGCAACACATATTTTCGGGCGTGAACCAAACCAAACTCAAACGATAGTATTTGACATCAATAACAAAAGTCCAAATCCGTTTTTGCTCCACTACGTCACAATTTTTTTTTACAGTGGTTTCAAATTTTAAATTTTCGGTCAAAAATGAAATTGAAAAATAGTAAAAATTATATGTAAAACTTAATTCAGGGTGCTTCTTGTCTTCAGAAGCCTAAACTATAATTTCACGGGGAATATTTTTTTGGAACACTTTAACCCTCTAGCTCCTACTAATATGGGCCATTTTGACCCTTTTTTTGGAAAAGGTCCTAAAATTCAACTTTGGAGGGAGGTCAAGGGTTAAAACCTTCCATAAAAATATTTTCAAGAAAATTTCATTAGGGGTCACCCAAGACTTGTAACCTCTGCGAGTTATAGGTTTCACATAAAAAACGAAATGAAAAAACCAAATTTTTTTTATGTTTTGTTATTTTTAATGTTATTTTTATATAGTCTCCATATCGTTTTCACTGTCATGGCATGAAATATTTTGGAACACTTTAACCGTCTAGCTCCTACCAATATGCATAGTGCAGTATTGGGAAGGTTAATATCTTCGTATATTAATAAATTTGATTTATTATAACGGTACGGCGTAATGGTATTAAGCTATAATAATATATGTAATACTTTATAAGTTATTTTCCAAAATTTTGTTAGTTATATTAAGGTGGCTTAGCTTAGAAGTTCAAATAAGTAAGAATTGAGTACTTTGATTAAAACAGTGAAAGTGTAAGTGTCGTGGTCTTTTTTTCGAAAAATTTATATTTTCAATGGAGTTCTGCGGAAACTTAAACAAATTTTGTTATATCTGCAGTCAGTTCACACCATCAGGACGCGGTCGAGGTCGTTCCAGTCAGGAACTGATAATAGCATATGAAAAATACTTTGATCAAACATTTATTCCTGATGTCCCATGGGTGCCACAAACAGTTTGCAAGAGATGCTACAATTACTTGTTGGAATGGTTACATCACAAACGTGGATCGATGCCATTCGGTGTTCCTATGGTTTGGATTGACCCAATTGAACATGATCCCTTGAACTGTTATGCGTGCGTGAATTCTGTGTGGGGATTACAGAAAAAAAATATGTCGAAGTTTGAATATCAAAGTGTTCCCAGCGCTCAAGTTCCATTGCCGCATTCTGAAGAGATTCCTCCAAGACGCCCTAGCCCAAATGAATTTTTAAATAATGAAGCCCTGTCCATTGTAAGTGAAATGGAAGTAGATTCTGTTTATAATCCTGTCCCATCAGAAGTTAGTGCACCTGTTTTGATTACACAGGCAAAATTGGATTTATTAGTAGCCAAACTCCAATTAACACAACGAAAATCGGAGGAACTTGCTTCATTTTTAAATGCGCATAATTTGTTGGCATCAAATACTAAAGTTAGCGAATATCGCAAGCGTCAAGCGGACCTACAAAAGATGTTTTCAGTTAATGGTGCAAAAACATACTCGTATTGTGATGATGTAAATGCTTTAATGGCTTTAATGAACATTGAACACAAGCCAGAAGAGTGGAGATTATTTATCGACAGTTCCTCAACAAGTCTAAAGGCCGTGCTTCTTCATATATCGAATTTACTGCCTTCCATTCCAATAGCCTATTCCACCGAAACTAAAGAAACATATGACATTTTAAAAACTATTTTGAAGTCAATTGATTACGCAAAGCATAAATGGAAAATTTGCTGCGAATTAAAAGTAGTCACTCTGCTTTGTGGTATGCAAAGCGGATATACAAAAAATATGTGTTTCTTGTGCGACTGGGATACTAGGTTCAAAGGAAACCAGTATAATACTAAAAATTGGTGTATGAGAAGTGAAAGCAGTATTGGAAATCAAAATGTTGTTCGTGAGGCACTTGTCCCGAGGGAAAAAATTTTGCTACCACCATTGCACGTCAAGCTTGGCATCGTTAAAAGCTTTATCAAAACGATAGCTAAAAGCGAAGAAATTATGGCGTTTCTTAAGGAAACATTTCCTCGTCTGAGTCCAGCTAAGCTTAATAATGGTAAATATGCGTTAATCCAAAGTTAAACATTCTTTTTCTAATTCTTTTTCACATCTTCAGGTGTACTTAACGGTCCAGATATAAGAAAGCTAATGAAGTCCGAGTCGTTTGATGCAGAGCTAGTCGATGACAAGCTGATTGGATGGAATGCGATAAAAGGGGTTATAAGTGGTCTTCTTGGCAAAACACGCTCTCATACCTATAAAAAGGATGTAACTCAGATGCTAAATGCGTTCGAGAAACTTGGTGTCAATATGTCGTTAAAAATTCATTTTTTACATTTCCATCTGGACTATTTTGAAAGGCAACTCGGTACGGAATCGGATGAGCAAGGGGAACGATTTCATCAGGTATCCTTGCTGTTTGAAATGCGGTAATTTAAAATTAAACTTTACTTACAATCAACTCTTTTATACCAGATAAGTATATTTTCATTTTTACAGATATAGAGGAAAGAAAACACCAGATGCAATACTGGCTGAAATTTGTTGGTGGTCCAAAACAACCTATAAAGAAAGTGACAAAAGCGGGATTGAAGATGAATTTCAAGAAATTGATATAGATCTCTCTGAAGTATCTAATATTTCATGCCATGACAGTGAAAACGATATGGACACTATATAAAAATAACATTAAAAATAACAAAACATAAAAAAAATTGGTTTTTTCATTTCGTTTTTTATGTGAAACCTATAACTCGTAGAGGTTACAAGTCTTGGGTGACCCCTAATGAAATTTTCTTGAAAATATTTTTATGGAAGGTTTTAACCCTTGACCTCCCTCCAAAGTTGAATTTTAGGACCTTTTCCAAAAAAAGGGTCAAAATGGCCCATATTGGTAGGAGCTAGAGGGTTAAAGTGTTCCAAAAAAATATTCCCCGTGAAATTTTAGTTTAGGCTTCTGAAGACAAGAAGCACCCTGAATTAAGTTTTACACATAATTTTAACTATTTTTTAATTTCATTTTTGACCGAAAATTTAAAATTTGAAACCACTGTAAAAAAAAAATTGTGACGTAGTGGAGCAAAAAGGGATTTGGACTTTTGTTATTGATGTCAAATACTATCGTTTCAGTTTGGTTTGGTTCACGCCCGAGACAATGAACTTCATTTTGTGTCACTGTGTAATCAAAGAATTATTTTTACAAACTAAGCTTGGAGCGCTTAAGTTTGTCTCTCTGCAATCCCTGGTTTCGGAAAAAAACGAAAGGTTCGCAGATTATTTCCAACAGGCCATACTGACGAATCTAATAACTTCTCACAAAAAGATGCAGAGACACCAAGTTTAAAATTAACTCTTTCAATAAAATTACTCGGAGCATTATTTCGCAACAGTTTGGAGCAAGAAAGGTATCGTTTATCAATATCAGCATGTTTAACATACTCAATTATATTTTCTTCAGTTACCAAGGGCATAGATGATGATAGATGTAGCCACTTCATGCGCGGAGCAACGTCTAGGTCTATAGAAGCATTATTGCCAACAACAGGTGTTTTAATTCAGTTGTTATATTTCTATCGTCGCACGGCATTACAATCAGATTTTGATTGAGGGGGCGGCGGAGCAAGCATTTAAATAGCTGCAGCAGCAGGCTACGCAGTTTGCACAATTTCGGAAAAAGTCTTAGGCAAAAGAGGCCGATCATTTTTATTAGCATCAGAGATGAAAACAGCATTATGAGCAGCAGGTGAGAGCGACAAAATGGGATGTGAAGAAGAAACTCCAAAATCACTATTCAAAGCCTCTGCATTAACAACAACATCGACAATAGAGTCATTTGAGGTAGGCGCAGCAATGCCAACAACAGCACAATCCTTAGCAACAACGTGAACCCTTTTTTTAGATGATTTATTTAACGCGAGAATTTTTTTCACAGTGGAGCAATCAGCTTCAATTACCGAAATTGCTGTATTATTGTTTTTAGACATCAATTCCGCGATTTTTGATTTTAAGCCTTTTACTTCGGAGACTAAATCAGATACAACAGAAATCAACTTTCAATATGAATTAACAAGTTCTATGAAAAATAACGAAAATTTCATATAATGATTGATGTGTGTAAGGGATAGCATCAATCCACACGTACTTGATGTCAAATGATTGACCGTTTGCCGCATAAGGTTATTCTCAGATAGGGTCTCTGTTCGAAAATGCATCATGATGCGCAAACTGCTTTTTAGCACAAGCAAAATGTTTTTGCTCCAATTTTGGAGCACAGCATACGTCAAAAGCGGGGTTCACATGATCCTACATGTTGTCACGCCTGGCGTGATGGCCTTGAATTTGAAAAATTTCAATTTCAAGATAACATGTTGTCAGTCGGCTGTATCGAGCGTTCGAACGGTCAAATACGAAGCTTGTCCTACAATGCGTGACAACATGTAGGACCATTTGACCCCGCTAAACATTCTAAAATGTAGTTTTTCTATCAAGCGTCACTCATCATTAACATAAAAAAAATTCACGTTACAATTTGGACTCTTAAAAAATGCTAGTTGTTCGCATAACGGAAATCGTGATGCATTTCCGAACAAACCCATAGTCTCGCTTGTCATAGCAACGTAGATAAGCAGCTAGCACATAGCAAAATAAAAGGTGACTATGCAAAACATAGTCACATAGTCAAAATAAAAAGATAAAATCGATGTAATCGTAGATGAAATTGAAGTTGCGACTAGTGATATTTACTTGCTTTTTCACTCTTTATTGATGTGAGTGAAAAGCATTAACATCAATAAAGAGTGAAAAGCAAGTGCGAAAAGTTGGTACACAAAACAGAAAAATGAGATAATAATTAAGCTAAATTGGAGGCATATTGTCAAGTCTAAAACAGGATTTATATACTTAATTATAATAGTTTATCTGTGTTTCAAAAATACTTACATTAGTAAAAACTGAAAGTTCTTTATATGGATTAACAGCAACAAGAATAGATCCAGTATAAGTCTAAAAGTATACTCAGGAACACATCATAGTACAAAAGGAATAATTGCAAATTTATTTTAATTTATTTATTAATTAAAAAAAGAAATTCAAAATGACACTGTAAACTAAAATTGCTTAAAACAAATTATAAGGGTTCTAATCATAACATGTTATTGAAATCATGAAAAAAATATTTTGATGTAACTAACAATCACATTTTCGGTGGAGCTCGGTGGATTTGCGAAATTTTGTTTTTATCACTAAAGTGTGCACGACAGAAGAAGATTTTAAGCTAATTAATAGATGGACAAAATATGATCGATACATCGGAAAATATGATCCAAGAAAATGCTGAAATTCAAAATTTTATAAAGCAAAATTGTATTTTTTTAGAACGAAATTAATTTGATGTTTCCCATACAAAATTTTGATTGAACTTAATAAATGTGAATAATACCCTTATTATGTTTTAGAGCACAACAAATGATGAGATGTTGTCAAAAAAATCTTGTCAAATGTCAAAATAAGTTCAATTCAGTTTTAGATCCAAATAAAGGGCTGATTGTTATTTTTCGAAGAAACTCTTCACAGGAAATTAGTGTCTGACCGAATATGAATTTTCGGCCAAAGCCGAAGCCAAATTTTTGGCAAAATAGAAATCATCGGCTGAAAAAAAAAATTGTAAAATGTAGTCCTTGCATTCGTTAATTATTAATTTCAGTACAAAAAACGGTAATCATTAATTTCGAGTTCATCGCTAAATTTTTTTTTGCCAGATTTAGTAATGCATTTCTCTAGCTGTTCTCGTATATGTAGATAGAAAATTGGGTTTGGCTTGCATCGTTATTACTTTTCTGCCCTGCACATGCCCTGCAACACTGTTGTGAAGCTTTGCCAATGCGCAGTAAAAGAGTTTTGTAGAAAGATCGATTTGGAAAAGAAGAAAAATTCTGAAATTATATTTGAAATCATAAAAAATTTCGAACCATTTTTTCGAACTAACTATCTAGTGAATTTCGTTCAAATAATTTAAACTTTGTTTTTCATTTTGCCCAGCAAAAATTATGTTCAATGGAACGTTTGACGATTGCACAAGGTTAAAAATTTTGGACTACTTTTGTATCGAAACTTTAGTTTAAAGGAATTTTTAATCCAAAGAGTACTATTTTTTAATACAAACATTAGCTTAATTTAGCTGGGTCTTAAACCCACGTTCTTGAACAGAACTTATTTGCATTCGTAATGATGCTATCCAAGAAATGCGATGGAAGGGACAGGGTTGCATTCGGCATGCACCCTGTGATATCTACTACAGCGGCCATGCGGAGAAGCACGAGTTTGGATGCGGATTTGTAGTTGGCAAGAGACTACGGCCCCACGTCCTGCGATTCACACCTGTGAACGAACGACTTGCCATAATCCGCATCAAGGTTAGATTTTTCAATATAAGCCTAATATGTGCGCACGCTCCGACAGAAGACAAGGACGATGAGATCAAGGAAATTTTCTACGAGCGCCTTGAAAATGCTTACGAGCGCTGCCCCCGCCACGACGTTAAAATCGTGCTTGGTGACTTCAACGCTAAGGTGGGCAAGGAAAATATTTTTGGTCCAACAGTCGGAAAGTTCAGCCTCCACGACAACACCTCCGATAACGGAATGAGGCTGATTGACTTCGCCGCAGCACGAAACATGGTCGTAAGTAGCACTAGATTCAAGCATCTCAATATTCATAAAGCCACCTGGATGTCCCCTGATCAAAAAACAAAAAATCAAATTGATCACGTTTTGATCGACGGAAGGCACTCTTCCAGTGTATTGGATGTACGCACGATCCGTGGTGCAAACATTGACTCGGATCACTATCTTGTTGCAGCCAAGATCCGTACACGTCTGTGCGCAGCTAAGAATACACGCAACCCTACACAGAGAAAGCTAGACGTCGACAAGCTGCAATCGAAACAGACAGCCGATGCTTTCGCCACTCGACTCTCACTCCTGCTTCAAAGCACTCCTCCAATCGATGATATATGCGCGCAGTGGACACACATTTCCAACTCCATGCGTGCGGCTGCTGAAGAGGTGATTGGCTACCAACGCCCTCGCCGAAACCAGTGGTACGACCAGGAGTGTCGCGACGCCACTGCAGAGAAAGACGCCGCCTACAAAGCCACCCTGCAGTCGGTTGTAACGCGCGCTGCTAAGGAGCGATACAAAGAAAAGAGGAGGGAAGAGAGACATATTTTCAGGCGGAAAAAAAGAGAGGCAGAAAAGCGCGAGCAGGAGAAGATTGAGATGTATGGTGACAGGAATGAGGCCCGAAAATTTTTCGAAAAAATAAGACGCCTTGCCGATGGTTTTAAAACCGGGGCCTCTTCCTGCAAGGATGAAAACGGGAATCTAGTGACAGATGTCCAGAGTACACTGACGTTATGGAGGGAACACTTCTCTAAACTTCTAAATGGCGACGCTGACAACAATCCCGCCAATAGAGATGATATTCCGGAAACCCCAATTGCGGATGACAGCGTCGAGGTTCCGCTGCCCGACTATGATGAAGTTCTGACAGCTATAGCTCGGCTTAAAAATAACAAAGCCGCGGGAGCTAATGGCTTACCTGCTGAGCTGTTTAAGAACGGAGGCGAAGCTCTACTTAAATGCATTCACGAGCTTCTATGCAGAATATGGTCGGAAGAATGCATTCCGAACGATTGGAATCTCAGTGTGCTCTGCCCAATCCACAAGAAAGGCGATCCCACTATCTGTGCCAATTACCGTGGGATAAGCCTTCTTAATATCGCATATAAGGTCCTGTCGAGCGTTTTATGTGAAAGATTGAAGCCCATTGTAAACGAACTGATCGGACCTTATCAGTGTGGCTTCAGACCTGGAAAGTCCACCATCGACCAGATTTTCACGCTACGACAAATCTTGGAGAAGACTCAAGAAAAACAAGTCGACACCCACCATCTTTTTGTCGACTACAAAGCCGCCTTCGACAGCCCAATAAGGAAGCACCTGTACTCCACCATGTCTGAATTTGGTATTCCTGCAAAACTAATACGACTTTGCAGGATGACACTGAGCAACACCAGCAGCGCAGTTAAAATCGGGAAGGACCTCTCCCCACCATTTATTACCAAACGAGGTTTCAGACAAGGTGATTCCTTATCGTGCGACTTTTTCAACCTAATGATGGAAAAAATCATCCGAGCTGCTGATCTGAGACGTAGTGGCACAATATTCTACAAGAGTGTTATGCTGCTTGCGTATGCTGATGGCATAGATATCATTGGCCATAATACGCGCGAAGTCAGTGCAGCATTTTCCAGATTAGAAAGAGAGTCAAGTCGAATGGGTCTGTCAGTGAATGCAGATAAGACGAAATACTTGGTGTCAACAAACAAACAGTCCCAGCGTCTTGGAACCCACGTTACCGTTGACAATACCTCATTCGAGGTTGTGAAGAACTTCGTTTATCTGGGATCCAGCATTAATTCAACCAACGACATCAGCATTGAGATCAAACGAAGAATAACTCTTGCCAACAGGTGTTACTTTGGGCTCAGTAGGCAATTGAGAAGCAGAGCCCTCTCTCGACGAACGAAAATCACGCCCTATAAATCGCTCATCATGCCCGTCCTACTTTACGCATCACAAACCTGGACGCTGAGCAGTTTAGATGAAAAGACTTTAGGAGCATTCGAGAGAAAGATTCTTCGTAAGATCTACGGACCAATCTGCGTCAATGGCGAGTACCGAATACGGTGGAATGATGAACTGTATGAGCTGTACGCTGACATCGACATAGTCAAGCGCATTAAAATCGAGCGGCTTCGCTGGCTTGGTCATGTTCAGCGCATGAAAGACGATGCTCCAGTGAAGAAAACATTCGATTCGATACCCAGCGGCGGTCAACGCAGAAGAGGACGACCGCATCTTCGTTGGAAAGACCAAGTGGAGGACAACCTGACGAAGCTTGGAATTTCCAACTGGCACCAGCAAGCGAAAGACAGAAATGGCTGGCGCAAATTCTTAGATGAGGCCAAGACCGACATACGGTTGTAGCGCCAACTAAGTAAATAAGTAAGTAATGATGCAAAATAAGCGAAACTATGTTAACAACTGAGTTGGACGAGTAGATAAGCTATTGGACCAGCACATCAAAGGACTCATGTTCAAATCACGAACTGGTCAGAATATTTTTTTATTTTACTTTAATTTAGCTCGGCCTCGAACCCACGACTCTGCTCGCTTGCTTACTTACAGCAAGCTTACTTGCATTCGCTATGATGCAAAAATAAGCGTAACTTTCTTAACAACTGAGATGGACGAGTGGATAACATGTTGGACCAGCAGAACAGAGGACATGTGTTCAAGTCATGAACCGGTCAGAAAATTTTGTATTTTAAGTTGATATTTATATTGCTTTTTTAAACTTTTTGCGGATTGAAAACTAATCTTTTTTGGATTGCAAAATTTGAAACTTTTCCTTGGATTAAAAAGTAATCTTTTTTTTGGTGTTGTACTATATGTAATCCAAAAAAGTTTAAAATTTAGTACAAGATTCTTATTCGTGCAGTGTTGCATTGAATTTCTTCATTGTTTAAGTACTGTTGCAATATTACAACCGTATGCGCACGCCTAACAACCTCTTTTATTCAATTCCCTTTTTATGTAATTTTGCAATTATTATCAAATCGAACGGTTCTATAATTGATTTACTGATGGCATACTGGTGACATAGAAAAGAATTTAATCAATTTCCGATCTAGTCGAGAAAAACTACAGAAATGCAGAATGCAGAAGGCAACCTTGGTAGAGTTCATGGGTATGATCTATAAATAGCTTACTGCTTTAAATGTCTTATTATAAGTATAGTGTATCGATTAAGTAGCTAATGTGAACTGTCAATAGTTCAATATAGTTCAGATGAATGGGTTCCAAAATGTGTGAAATCATATACGACTTTAACAGTGAGTTGATCACAGCTTAATCAGTCAAAGACTACTGAAGAGGAAATGTAGCAATTTCCGAAGAGTCAGCTAAGTGATTGACTTTATACAGAGTTGTTGTTGTTGTTACCTTCTTAAAAGCTCACTTGACCTAAAGCTCGCAATTAAACTCATGTAATAATTTAATAGATCACAAATTAATTAACTTATTAATTATTTTTACAGGTAATCAAAGATTACTTGAATCAATGATATGATTAAACAGTGCGACAGTCATTTTGAAGTTATTTAGTGTAGGTAGTGGGTAGGGTTGCCAGATTTGGAAAGTGTAATATCAAGACATTTATTGAGCATTCCGGGATTTTACAGACCACGCCGGGATATTTTTTGCATAAAAAATACTTCAAAACTAAAGATATGTATGTTTGTCTTTATGTACATTTTTTTATGTATGTATGCATTAAGGCCCTGCGCCGCACAGTATGTCCGCTGTACAGAGTGATAAAAACTCAAAAATGCAAATGCATGATATATCACTGCTTTGTAGCTTATTCTGAACAATACTGAGGCTAAAAAGTACAGCTATAGTTTTGCTTCTAACTTGCTTCATCTCTATGTACTGAGTTAGTTACGAACGCGATCGTGAATTGTCCTCATGAATTAGTTCTAAAAAAATAAATTTAATATTAAAATAAAATACAAGTATCAGGTGTTTACTTAATAACTTGAAAAAGGTTGTGCTAAATAAAATTAAAGATTAATTTTTGCAAGTCGTGTAAGGTACATGCAAAAATTAAACCAAAAAAGTGCGAATCTGAAAAAGTAAGGGTTATAGTCTGTTTTGATGTGAGGTCAAGCCAATATTTTTATGTAGTACTATTAAGAACACATTTTAATTGTATAATTCAAAACAATTCGTTGCCACATTTTGCTCCTTTTTCTGTTATAAATAAGTTTGTACAACTCCCAAAAATCAGTTTTTTATTGAAAAAACTACTTTTTTGTTGCAGGTTCTTGTTGAAATAATAGTTTTTAATCAAGAATGGCTCTTTTTTAATTAATGAAGGCAAAAACATCTGTAAACTTTGAAGAAAAATTAATGGCTTTAAAAGAAAGTGTTAAAATAAGCACAAGCTGCCCTGCTGTATCTGATTGCTGTTATGATGTTGTTGCCTTGACTGAGACCTGGTCATAGGGAGATATTTTTACTTCGGAGTTTTTTGACAACAAATATGAAGTTTTCCGTCGCGATCGATGTCAATTAGCTACAGGTCTTACACGTAGTGGAGGGGTTTTGGTTGCTGTTCGCTCTGTCTATTCATGCCAAGAGATTAATCTAATACAAAGTACTGGGGTAATAGAGCAGATCAGTGTTAAGATTGATGTTCCAGTATCTTCTGGTGCTGGCGATAACTACAGGCGAATAAGTATTTACATTTTTGTTTTATACATTCCACCGAATTCTAATTGTGAAACTTATTCATTGCATTTTTTTAATATTCTTAAGATAGTCGAAAAGCTTAATTATAATGAATATCCATTAATATTAGGTGATTTCAATTTGGGTAACGTAAACTGGGTTTCCTCTGATAACTGGCCGGTACTATCACCAAGTAATTTGAGTGCTGGTAGAGATACTGATTTTCTAGATTCAATTCTTTCACTTGGGATATATCAAATAAATGCAATAAGAAATGGTTTGAATAGATTGCTAGACCTAGTTTTTACTGACTTAGAGTTTAATACTGTATGTAGTGAAGCAGAATTCATATTATCTGACAATAGCGTTCACCATAAGGCTCTTCTAGTAAATTTTGATATTGTTGCCTTAAATAATCCCTTCTTGAGATTCGAAAAAGAAATGTGGCCCTGACAACATTCCTCCAATCTATCTAAAATATTGTGCTATGGCACTTTTTCAACCTCTAACCTTTCTTTTTAACCAATCCCTTAAAAAGGGAGAATTTTTAAATGTATGGAAAATATCCGAGATAACTCCAATTTTTAAATCGGGGTCGAGGCAAAATATTGCAAACTATCAACCTATATCCAAATTACCACTCATTCCAAAACTATTTGAATCTCTGGTAAAAAAGAAAATATATTCTTTCATAAAAGGCGCAGTATCGGAGTGTCAAAATGGTTTTGTGTCTGGCAGATCTACCTCAACAAATCTTGCGCTATTTACTCACTTTATAGCAAGCGAAATAGAGAGAGGTCAACAAGTAGATGTAGTTTTTACAGATTTTGCGAAAGCATTCGATAGAGTCCAGCACTCAGTTTTAATAAGGAAACTTGGTAAACTGGGTTTCACTCCTTCTTGCTAAGGTGGCTAGAGAATTACCTGTTCGGTCGTAGACAAGCGGTTAGGACTGGTAAATACCGCTCTAAATATATTGATAATTTTTCTGGTGTGCCCCAAGGCAGTCATCTTGGTCCGCTTTTGTTTGTCTTATTTATTAACGACCTTCCAAACTATGTCCAGTTTTCGAGATGTCTCATGTTTGCAGATGACGTGAAGTTATTTAAAATTATTAATTCTTCAGTAGACTGTCAATTTATTCAACAGGATTTGGATGGCTTGCAGAAGTGGTGTGATGTCAATAAGTTATATTTTAATGTCATTAAATGTAGTGTAATGTCATTTACCATGAAACAGCAATTAATTGTAGGCAACTATACTTTGTGCTCAGATATAATCTTAAGAGTTGAAATTAAAATGGATTTGGGAGTAATTTTTGACAAAAAACTTACTTTTCGTAAGCATTATGATGCTGTTATTTCCAAAGCTAATGCAATGATGGGTTTCATCATGCGCAACACTAAGGAGTTCTCAGATCCCTTTACTCTAAAGCCAATTTTCTTCTCTTTGGTTAGATCAAGTTTGGAGTATTGTTGTGTTGTCTGGGACCCTCGATATGCTGTGCATATTTTTAGAATTGAAAATATTCAGAGACGTTTTACTCGGCTAGTGTTTAGAAAACTTCGGTGGGAGTTTATGCCGACTTATGACTCCCATTGTGCGCTTTTAGGCTTGAAAACCTTAGAGTTTAGAAAAAAGTATTTTTTGGCTATATTTTCTCGTGATATATTCATGAATCACTTAGATTGGTCACCATTGCTTGCTTTATTTGGTATATATGCGCCCGAAAGGAATTTTAGGCGCAGACAGTTTTTTCAAATTCCACATCGCAGGACAAATTATGGTAGACAGGATCCTGTTTATAATATGAGTTCTTCTTTTAATGCAATTTGTAGCAATATTGATATAACCCAAACTAGGGTCTCTTTCAGAAATTGTATTATGTTAAGCTAATATTATATTGTTAAATTCTTGTTTAATTTTAAGATAATTTTTAGTAACTGTAGAACAAACTTGTTTATAGTTGAATAATAAAAAAATAAATAAATAAAGAGAAAGAACTAGATCTGATGAAAAAACTTAAGCATTTTATGATACAATTTAAAAAGAAGTGACACCAAGTAAGCAATGTGATGATGAATAACAATAAAAAATGGCTTTACGCCTCTATTGGTTTCGAAAAATTTAATGCTCAGGGCAAAAAAAAGGTTATCCAACAAAATCTTTTGAAAATAGTACTGATCCATCGAAACATTTAAAAACAAAATTACTGCGAAATAATTAATTAGAAGTATTCGGTTATGCTACAAAAATTAACCTGAGAGCTTCTAGTCAGGCAAGCTCGTCGAAAATAGTTGGGAACATTGTTCGTACCCCTAAGCGCCTTTGAAATAAATTAAAATATGTTTAAAAGCATTTTAGCTTAATCCTAAAATGAGTTCTATTGAAGAGGATCTTTTAATAATAGTAAAAGCTAAACTGACCACTCACCAATATAAATATATGAGATCAAAGAACTCTCAAACCAGGGGCGGATCCAGGAAAATATTTCGGGTGGAGTTTAAAAATAATTATGTACTTTATATACGCACTAACATAAATCGCATCGGAAAGAATTCGACAGTTTGAACTATTGAAGAGTCACTACGAGGACAACAAAAACGAAAGCAACATAGTTTTTCTCCATAAATTGCTTAAAACTACCAATTCATTTTCATAAATTTTATTATTTTATTGAAATTGCTTTAATTTTATTCTTTTATTATAATTGCTTATCAACATAGAAAGAATTTATTTAAATGAATAAAACATGAATCAAATCCATTTTTCTATATAAACACTTTTTAATATTTTTCGGCACTACAGCACTTAGTTTATATTTATTTTTATTTTTTCTTTTCATTATACGATCAAGCACTTTGCACATACATATCTTCATTTTTTTTTTTGGCAGAACAGCAACAACGTGTTGCACTTTATTTATATTCTTTGGTTTTTGAAGTGAAAACTTCTTTAGGCGCGTTGAACGATTTTGGTAGAGGATAAATCTTTGGTTTGCGTCATCGTGATTTTCCGAGTAGCTCTCGTCATCAATACAGACAGCGAGCATGGGAGAATAACCAGGTAGGGCCGACTCGGAGAGGAATGAAGTAGAAAGCAGAGAAAAGCGAGCTAGATGTCAAAATCAGCTGTTCATCTTGAGTTTCTTTATGTTCATGTTTTGCAGTTGATTTTTGGTTAAACTTGTTTTTTTGCTTTTTTGCAAATTGAACACTTCCTCGGCATTATATATTGTAGTTTTATTTACACTGTTTTTATAATATGATCATTTAAATTAACACAAACTTTACACACGTGTCCGCACTATTTATAATTTGAAAACATAATATTCTTATTTCAACCTTTTCATTTTCCACTCTTCGTTAAAGGGCCAAACAGACCACACAGACTGTTTGCGCAAACACGTGTTTGCACATTGTTGGAGCAACCAGGTGCGAGTTAGTCCTTAAAGTGTTCTATAGGTGAATAATATGTGGTTTAAGCTTTACCGCAGCTTTGTTTGCTTCTAGTTGCTTTTAATTTTAAAGAAAATGCTCCAAATATGATTTTTTACCATTTTGAGCTCTAATACTTTATACAGCTCTATAAAGGATTTTATAAAATCTGCGAAAGAGCAGAACTTTAAAATTTACTACTTGCTCTGTAAAGCAAATAAACATAACTATAGAGCTGTTTTGAAACCCGTAGATTCAGTGTAATATTTGCTTTAATATGTATTTTTGTATTGCATTTTTTAAGCTAATAGATGTAAAATACTGTAAATTAATACAATAAATTTTTTGGGAATAACAAGTGATTAAAAAATCTGATTAAGAGCTTCTTTGAAAAAAATGGCGATCTTATCAAAAATAGAAAATCTTCAGAGTTGAAGAAAGCTAAGATTAGTGTTTACAATAATATTTTAAACGAAATTGATGATTTCTGTGATACATATATTTAAGAATAAAAGTATTAAAGTAAAATAGTTGATTTTAAAGAATGTTAAAAATTTTCGAACAATTTTTAAATAATTAACAATTCTTAATATTTGTTAAGCTCGTTGTAGTTTTTCGAAGTGCTACATTCACGTTTCCGATAAATTCAAAAGCGTACCGAAATTCGCAGCATATAACGAATACACGAACATGAGTCTGATATAATAATCACTTTATTATTTCTTTAATTTATTTTTCATTCTAATCACCACAAACACTTGTCAAATTTTATATATATTTTTTGAGTTTATTTTTAACACATACATACTTAAAAGAATAAGAAAAAAGAGCTTTGCAAGAGCTCTTATTTAGGTTTGACAGGAACTCTTTTTAAAGTTTACAGCTACTTCTACTCTCCATATGAAGCAAAAATAGTGCTTTTAAACTCAAGAAAGTAGCCTTATATATTCTCTGCAAGAGCTTTAATAGCACTACTAAAGCTATAGTTGAGGCTTGCTGATATATAAGATATGACTAAAATTGTTACTTGGGCGGATGCTGCAATTCGGCCCCAGGTAGGGTCGATACGGAGAGACTTTAAAAAGTACCACTTATATTCTGTGTTTGTTTTGATTCCTTTTCGACAATACCGTCAAAATCATGTCAAACGAAAAAAGCTGAGCACCTGGTAGCCAATATCCAAGAGCATGTGTTTGAGTTTCATGACCAACATAAAAACATTTGTAGTTTTATAAATGTCGCCAGCATATTCTCTGACTGGCACCATGGTATAATAAGTAATAGGTAGGAGTGACATTTTGTGTTTCAACCATCGAATGTCAAACAAAAGAAAACAAAATAGAGAACGTGTGTCACACACATTAGCCGCATTCAGAGGAGTCATCTGTTGTTAATGGATCATTTAATTGCAAAGGTTTCTCACTCAAATTTAAAAAAAAAAACACTTGCCAACTATTGACTCCGCTGAAAGCTGCCAATGTGTGTGACACACGCACTTTATCTTGTTTTCTGTTGTGTGAAATTCAGTGGTCGCAGCTCTTGAGAAAATAAGTAGTTGTCAAGGCTACCTAATAATAATTTTATCATGACTGGGACTGCATCGTACAAGAATTTTTTGTTTTCTATTTCAGCTACCATACGCCTACAGTATCTTTTTTAGAATATAATGCAATTATTAATGACGCAAACAGTGAAAGTAATGTAAATGAAATTCAATGAAATTTATGTGAATACAAATTCTATGTATACGTATTTTATGTGTGTATTAATTATTTAAATAAGTTTCATTTATATTTTTGTTTATGCGTTACTCTGTTTTGTATATTAAAACACATAATTTAAAATATAATTAAATGATAAAAGACGAAAATAATGTGCGTTAATGATGAACCGGGTGTACGTATGAACCGAATCGGGGGCAGAAAATTAACTGCACTTTGTTTGTTATGTTTTCTGTTTTCCTTGTAGCAAGATCACAAATGCAGGCATTAAAAGAGACTTCAACACGAATCAAACAAAATATCATATATAAAAAATAGAAAGTTTCTTTTATTTTATGAGGATTATTTTTCATTCAGTAGTGCTCCCTGTATATTATTTTTATATTTTTTAAATGTAATAATATAGTTTGGTGTAATTATAAAATAAAAATACTATCTGAATAAAAAATATTTTCAAAGATATAATCAAAGACTGAGGGAGTGAAAATATTAAAGTTTTTCGGATTAGCCTGAAAATTTGTATAAAGCAGTAAAGCGGTCCGTGGCAGGACAAAGTCTTCCAGGGAATACTAATATTTTATGCATAGGTTTTCGCTTCGGTCGGCAGTCCCCTCACTGCTATACTTTTTTTTATTTTCATGGTACACACACAAACACTTGGTAAATATTTTAACCTAAGCAAAAAAATTTTTGCTAACAACAATTCTTTCTTTTATATTTTTTGTTTGTTTTTGTACACATTGTCATAGGCACCTAGATCCGATGAATAATACCTTTTATGAATACCCATGGTATTTTCACTAGCGCCCTCTAGCGTGGCAGTGCGAATCTCGGTGAGGTTCGAGAACATTCGGGCGAACAAAATGGCGATAAACATGCTTGAGGTGGATAAACACCAACAACAATAGCAAAATAAGTATCGGCGCGAATAAACCGGTCTGAAAGATGGCGGGATCCGACACGCGCTTGAATCGGTAGCCAATGGGAATACCGAAACAAGCGTCGGTTAACGGCCATTTTTCGACGTGTCATCCAAAAATCTAAACCAACCATTACCTACTCCCCTCGGTTATGGTCGATTCCACCGAAAAGGGAGCGAAGTTGGAAAAACATCGGTAGTTTGCCCGTCTAAATGCCTCGAAAAGGAATGCGTACTCACCTTAACTGATGACATGTGGCAACACTGCCAAAGTACCTAAAATCATCGAATTAGAAAAAAATGCAACCCTAGGTAGATGTTGCTGTAACAGAGGTTCGACATTAGGAAAAAGAGTGCAAAGCAAAGATGTCAGCATTAAACTTTTCGTAAAACAAACGCGTTTTTTTAGCATTAAATAAGCCATTAAAACGTTGGATATCCTAATAAAAAGTGGTATTAAAATTAAAACATTTTAAGACTGTTTTTCATAAAAAAATTCAATTCGAACTGTGCATTAAAGTGCTAAACTTTCTTAACGAAAATAGTGACAAGTCGGACAGCAACTCTTGGCAGCTAGTAGAAAAAAAAGTCGCTGTAAATTCCAGGGTTAAACAGGATATCAATTTTGCACAAACAAGTCGAGTGCTAAGTGACAAAAAACGCGACCAAAAATAGCAAGCATTTGAATAAAGCAAGCAAGCCATAGACATCTATGCACGAACGGCAATATTAATACCACGAAAAGGTGAGCATAAATTAATAGTTATTGGTTATGGAAAATATGTGAAAATTGGTATTCTGCAATAATTGCCCAATATGTTTATACCAGACTCGGCAACGCAGAGCAATGAATGTAACAAATAGTTTGCAAGAGGAAGTTATATAACATCGCCATCTAAACTCAAACTCCACTGTCGCTACAGAAAACGACGAACAACACATCGTCACTTCCACTACGAATGATTGGGTACCGTTATAGCCCACACACGTGTACACCAGTAGCGGCACCGCCACCTACTTCATCGTCACAAACATCATCGTCGTCACGCGGCAGGCCACCAGGACCATCGGCAACACCCAGCCTGTGCACCCGGATCATCCGATAGTATACCACGCTACCAGCTCCACCACCCAAAACCAACAGCGGACAGGTAAGCAGGTGTCCATCATGACACGAGATATTTAAAAAAGAAGTCGACCACACTAATCTTTACGTTTCAACAGCCAAGACACGCTCAGCCACATCATCGTCACCACCAGCAGCGACACCAGTAGTAAGCGTATCACTGGCCGCAGAGCCACCAGCACCACCATCACCAGCTAAAGCAGAAAACCACAGCTGCTATCGTCAACCTCAGCTACAACCACGACACCATCTATATCATCACCACCACTGCATCACCAACCACATCAACACCTAGCGAACCACCCGGCACCTCACTCAGCATCGCCACCCGGACCATAGCTACACGCAAACCACCACCAGCAACGACTACAGCGTCTACAGCAGCACCAGCTTTTTCATCGTCAACAACATCATCGCCAGGTTTGAGACAGGTTTACCTGGGCTTGGTAAGCGTGTCAAAGATTTTCTTTATATAATTTTCGTCTTTTTGGGCCAACTAGACACATCGACGATGTGCTTTTTTAAGAGAAAAAATTTTATAAAGTCAAAAGGCAAATTAAACCAATAGCAGATGATATAGCAGAAGACGCTGCTGAACTACAACAACAACATATTAATTAAGTTGAAAAAGAATTACTACCCTGTGCCTATTAATTATTCTAATTTGTAATAAGAGAGATATACTCAAACTTTGACTTGCTACCTTAAGCACGAAATACGCGATAGCTGTCAAACGAAAACAGCTTGCTTTCTGGCACTTTGCAAAGTTTAACACAACTTAAAACAAAGACGAACAAATATGCAACACTTTATTGTTGATGATGTGCGTTAATTTCTTTCCATAAAAAATACGCGGCAAAGGATTTAATCCAGTTTTGCATTTTAGTTTTGGTGCAATTTTCGTTATGCTTGGTATTTGAGCTTTTGACTTTTTTATGACTTGCATCAATATTTTTCCTTAGTTTCTTTAGATTTTAGTACCTTCATTTGGTTAACAAAAAGTGATTTTAATTTAATTTAAACTTTATTGGCTAAACGTGTTGCAATTAATTTTTTCGTTTTCTCCATACTTTGCACGCCACAAATGTTTTCGGTGTGTGGGTGTGTTGGATTTGTTGATGCAAGATTTTTGCAAAACATGCAGTGTGTATTTTGGCTTCATTTGTCTGCAATGTGTATGAAAATGTGTTGAAATTCAAATTTTAAAAAAAAAACCAAGGCTGCATTATTCAGCAAAAAACCAATATCTCTTCTTGATTTTTAAACTGGTCTAACAATTTTAAATAGCTTATTATTAAGATTTTTTTGGTAGGCTTATATATACCTATTGTGTATATAAAGAGATATATATATGCAAGTATATACATATACGGAAGCAAAACACATAAAATAAAAAAAAAATATTTATAGTTACATTAATTGCTGATTAAACTTAACATATTATTATAATTACTATTAATACATTACGTTATGTTTTTAAGCCATTTTATGGTATTCCACATTTAAATTAATTAATTAATTGACATTGATGATTGTTTTTTACAAACATACATACCCTTACTCCCCAGAATTATGCAACATATATCAAAAAGAAAAAGACAAAGAATAATAATAATAGTAATAATTATGTTCTGCATACGAACAGATTTTTTTTTAACTAAAAATAAGATAAATTTAACATAAGAATATAATAAAATAAATTCAACTAAAAAAAAGATAAATTTAACATACGAATATAATGAAATAAATTAAACTAAAAATAAGATAAATTTAACATAAGAATATAATAAAATAAATTCAACTAAAAATAAGATAAATTTAACATACGAATATAATGAAATAAATGAAAGTAAAAATAAGATAAATTTAACATACGAATATCATGAAATAAATTAAACTAAAAATAAGATAAATTTAACATAAGAATATAATAAAATAAATTAAGCTAAAAATAAGATAAATTTAACATAAGAATATAATAAAATAAATTAAACTAAAACTAAGATAAATTTAACATAAGAAGATGGCAAAATAAAAACTAAACTAAAATAAAAGCCATAGGATTCAAAATTTAAATAAAAAAAAAAAGAAATCAATCTAATACGAAACTAAACGGAAATAAAATTATTATAACCGGAAACAAAACTCAAAATAAAACGAATTTAAACTAAAGCCAATAATAACGAACTAATGAAAACTAACATAAAATCAAACCAACATAAACGAAAACTAACGTAAAATAACACTTATCTAATTGAAAACTAACTTAAAATTAAACGAATATTAATGGAAACGAATGTCAAATAAAATAAATATAAACAAAAACTAATTTAAAATAAAACTAATCTAAATGAGTCTAACTTAAAATAAAACTCTTAAAAATTAAATTCGAACTAAACTAAAACGAGATCAATTAAAATATAAGTTAATTATTTATGCAAACACTTATATTGTTGCTGGCAATATGTGCCAGTTATCGAAGTAAACTTTTGAAATGAAACAATAATTTTGTTGCTGGCACTATGTGCCAGTTATCAATTATTTATTATTGGCACTATGTGCCAGTTATTCATTAACGAAAAAGATCTGCTTAAAGACTAACTTAAAATATGCTCGAAAAACCATAGTAATGCCTAAGTTGACGCGGCCGCTGTTTGCTGACTCTGTGTTGTTATTGTTGTTGTCTTTGCTGTTGCTATTGTTGTTGTTGGTTTTATGGTTGCTAGTGTTGCGACGATCTTTTTGCTGACACTGCATTTTTGGTGTAAGAATTTTTAATGTTGCCGTTTGGAACTCCGAAATTGTCACGTAATATCTCGTGTTACCATTCACAGGCCAGAACGGATGCGCGTGTAGGCAATGTGTTAACTGCTCCCCTCTTTAGGATGAACCGTCCTCGGTTCTTTCTAATATTTGATCTAAATTTACATTTGCAAGATTGACTGCAGGAATATTATTTTTGTTTTTAAATTTTCCATTTTTAACTTTTTTAGTTATTAACATTACTATGATAGAAACTATTGCTAAGGAAAAAATGATTAACCACCCCAAGTTATATTTTTTTACTTCCTGTTTCAGATGAGTGATATGATTTAAATTCTTGAGGTTAACGTTATGAAGATACGGCAGAGAGAGTAGTGTTAGATGCTTAGTAAAATTAATATTATGAGCTACAGGAGGTTCTGGAAAAAGACGAGTCAATTTCCTATTATTTTTATATATTGTCTTATTAATATAAATATGTTCATCAAAGGTTAATAAAAAAGTTCCTTTAACTTTTAATTTTGAGTTTCCGATTTCTTCAATTTCAACATAATGGTCATTGACAATTACCAAACCATCATCAACTACCAATATGGGGGAAACCTGATGTGCTGATATTGTCTTGCATGAGGCTGTATAATTATTAAGAAGATTCTGAACACATATGCTTTGTTCATCAGTTTGACAAAATGTAACAGATATTGCTTTCTTACAATTTTTTAATGGCTTATACTTATAATGACAGTTCACTACAGCGTCTGTTTCTAATAAAATCATTTTTTCCTCATGCACTACTGGAACGATCATTGTTTTGTTACAGATTTGATTTACAATTGGAAACTTAATATAAAAAACTATTATGTCATTATTCTGTAAAATTTTAAGTTTTGAATTTGATACAATATCACTAATACTAACCACCGCAGAGTGCTCAGCTTCTATTATTGCATCTATTTCTTTACTATTGAGAATAATTGGATTAATTACGTTGGTTTTCCCTAGCATGATTGAGTAGATAAGATTGTCGAGGTCTGTAATCAAAGCCCTATTTCGTGCCATTATTAAATCAAAAAGGTTTCCGGTATCCACGTTTTGTTTTTTTGTGTCCAGTACTTTATTTAGTCTGTCCGTTATTTCATTTATTTTTATCTGCATCTCTGTATTAATCAATATCTGCCTCTCATGGGCCTCAATCAAACTATCTTCTTTTGTTTTAACTTCGATAAAATCATCGAAATCTGGGGTCCCTGCTATATAGTTCAGCGCTGTGCCTAGTATGTTAATACCGCGAGCATGTCGGTGGTGAATTTTAAGCGTATCCAAAAGCTGCAGGACTTGATCGACGTCCGATTGTAAAATTTTTCTTACATGCGTTTGAGGGAAATATTTCAGAAGTTCGCGCGTCTCATAAGCCAGAGTCTCATATTCCGAAAGGTTTGTCCTGTGTTGTAAGTAACCAAATTGCTCCGTAATTGCTACCTTACCATCAGCGATAGGAATGTAGTGGGATTGTGAGTAGTCCAAAATTTTGCACTTAACTAAGGCCAGGGAAAATAACCTGAAACGACGAAATTGTCTTGAGTAGCATCACCTTAAATTGTCTTTATGTACTATTCTATTGTCAATAAGCACAGCCGTTCCTAAATCTTTCTGAACGATTTTTTCTATAAAAAGCTTTGAAAATTTATTCCCTATACGCCTATTTGTCTTAACAAAGACTTTCTCCCCCTGACTGAAGTTACGCGTGTGTCTATTTTTGTTGTGATAGTTTAGCTCTTTTTCTTGTGCCTGAGCTATTTTCTCTCTTATAGCATTTCCCATGTCAACAGGCATTGAATGAATGATATCTATTGGTTTTTGTCCAGTGGATGAATGAATAGATCGGTTTTATTTGTTCGTTGCAATCAGAATAAGTTCTTTGGGGTCTTCTATGTTCTGTTCTATTTTTAAAATTCTAGCTACTTCCGTTAAGTTACTATAGAACCTTTCCACCTGTCCATTTGTTGTGCTGTGGAAGGGTGGTGTGGCAAATACGTCTATTCTTAAGAAGGCATTTTATTGTTTCTGATTGAAACGATCTCTCATTATCGCATACAATTACCCTGGTATTCTTAAAAAAATTTAGAACATGCAACAATGGTTGTTTTATGTCAACTATGGCCCTTGTTTTGATAGGAGATACAATTGCAAACTTTGAGAATTTGTCGAGGCTCGTAAGGAAATGGGAGCCAGCAGTACTATAAATATCAATATGCAATATTTCACCTGGATATGATGGTATTGGTGACTTCCTTATTTCAGCTCTTAATGGGTGTCTTTTATACTTTGCTTCTCTGCAAACCCTGCAACTTGATACAATTTCCTTGAGCCTATTTCTAATCTTTGGAAAATAATAGTCTTCTAAAATTTGCTTTGCATTCTCACGTGCTGAACGATGAGCTCTAATATGCTCCGAGGTTAGTATTTCTAATTGGTCATCTGAGTTAAATATGTCATTAAACATTTTACTTGTGTAGCGAAACTTAACAGAAGGAAATTGTTTGATTAGTTCATTTTGGATTAAGGCAAGCACGGGCAGGTCACAGAAAATCCCATTTATTACGTTTGGATTTACTACCTCCTTTAGCATCTTGAAGAGATCATGCGCTTCCTTAAAAATAATTGTGTGTCTTATTAATGATTTAAAGAAAATTTTCGTTTTTTTCAGGTTCCTCGCCTTTGTATAAAATTATTTGATTTTTGAAGCAGTTTACCGGATTTTGAACCTTAAGAATTGTATCAGTAAGTGACTTTTCACTATGTCTCGTTTCAGAGTCACAGTCGGTCAAAACATTTATGTGTTGTCTAGACAACGCATCAGCAACGAAATTCTCCTTGCCAGGTTTAAAAAAAAACTTGGGAGAGAATTCTTCAACAAAGGCCCGCAACCTCTTCATTTTCGTATTTGGATTTTTATCCAAAATGGCAAAGGTTAAAGGTTGGTGGTCAGTAAAGATGCGAAGATCTTTAACACCATACAAATAGTTCCTAAGTTTTTTTAGGGCCCAGACAATGGCGAGTAATTCACGCTCATTAGTCGCATAATTTTCTTCTGTAGAGGACAAGGTTAGTGAAATCATTGTGATGGGCTTGCCGTCTTGTGTGAGGACGGCCCCTAATGCATGCGACGAGGCGTCTGTTGTAAGCTCAAACGGTTTTTTGTAATCGGGGTACAGAAGTAAAACATCCTCGGAAGCGAGAATACTTTTAATCTTACTAAAGGCTTCCATTGCCTCCAAGTCCAATTCTATTTTGACAGCTTTTGATCTATTTGCTCCTATACCGTGGTGAGTTATAATTATATTGGTAACTTGGGTGTGTACGAGTTGGACGTTCGTGCCTATTCGCAAATGAAGATACAAATGCATATCGTGCCTGATTCGATTCCAATTCTTGAGCCAGGACAAGTGCTGTTGGCAAATCTTGCGGTTTTGATGAAAACAGGACATCATTCATCGGCTATTTAACCCCGATATGAACACCCTTAAGGCATCCTGACGATACTTTTGACTCAATGAAGCTACAAGAGCTGTGTTTCTCTCATAAGACATTATCGTTTTATTGATAATTAGTGTTAATTTCCGCTCTACCTCGTCATAGAATTCTGTTATTGAAAGTCTACCTTGTCTAAGCGTTGACATCTCCTGTTCTATTAAGTGGATTGCTTTTTTATCGGCGTACGAAAAATCGAGCCTAGCTATATTGGCATGAAAATTCAAAACTGTATTAAAGGACGAAAGGATAAGATTTTCGGGACCAATCATTTTATTGCGCATGATCGCTACCGCCTGGTAGTGTTTTGAACTACCATCGTATGCTTCATATAGTTTATAGGCCGCGAAGGCGGCTTGACGCCAAGAAACGTATTTTTCTTGTTCCCCACTAAACTCAGGTAAAATTTTGATGATGTCTAATAATTCCTCACATTTCTTTGTCGGGTCGTTAGAGACAGGCTTATACTCTTCTATAGCCGTAGGAGTTTCTAGTACGCGAAGTCTGGAGGTGAGGTCAGCTATTGTTCGTTCAAATGACCGTCGAGATTGTTCTGTATCCGTTTGAATTGCAGCGGTCATCACTGCCTGTAAGGTGTTTGTGTCTATATTTGCGTTCATCTTGACGAAACTTTAATAAAAGAAACTGAGCTCTTGCTTACACTATTGATAATCTGCAATATTCTTGGGTAGTTAAAATAAAGTTTAATTATTCTTAATTATAGCCAATCATAACAATTTAAACGATTTTAGTTAAATCTGAGTTAAGTTAAATATGAACAATAATTAATTCCTAACACTGAAGCTATACAAATTTTGATTTACAATAGTTTATAATAAGCTTACAAAAATTTGACAGCCTTCATTATGTTGTGTTTTATCATCCTTTGCTGCAGCGCACTTGTAGTTTTTTAAATAAAAATTTTTTCTTATTTTTTTTGCAGTTTTATTAAGTGTTTAGGTTTAAGTTGTAGGTTTAGTTTGTAATAATTTTTTCTCTTAGTTCCACTTTATGAACCTTTTAAGGTTTGGTTTGTTTTTCCACAATAATAGTTTTTATATTTATTTTTTTCACTATGTGAAAATATTTTTGTAAAAGCCTGTTTTGTTTTTCCACAATAACATTTATTTTTTCAGTATGTGAAAATATTTTTGTAAAAGTCTGTGTTTTTTTCCACAATATTTTTTATATTTATTTTTTTCACTATGTGAAAATATTTTTGTCTGTTTTCATTTTAATTATTTAGTTTTATTTCTTCTATGAAGAATTTTCCTGTACTTTATTAAATGATTCACTTTGTTGCTTCTATGAAGAATTTTCCTGTTCTTATTTTAATTATTTAGAGAATTTTCATGTCTTTTATAAAATTATTAACTTTATTTCTTCTATGAAGAATTTTTCTGTTCTTATTTTAATTATTTAGTTTTATTTCTTCTATGAAGAATTTTCCTGTTTTTTATTAAATTATTCACTTTGTTTTTTCTATGAAGAATTTTCCTGTTCTTATTTTAAACATTTAGTTAATTTTTTCTAAAATTTTCTACTATGTTTATTTTCAACTTTATTTAACGTAATGTTTTTGTTCAAACTCATTTGTTTAACTTTAATTTTTCTTTTCCAAATTGTATTTTGGCACTTAGTTTATTAAAATAAATTTCCACACCTTTATTTTATACCTCTTTCCATGAAGACTTTAATTTTCTGTTTGTTTTTTTCTTAACTTTCTTATTTCTATGAAAGATTTTAATTTTCTGTCTTTTTAATTTATTCTTCTTTCTATGAAATATTTTTAAAAAAAATTTTAAAGTTTCCATCCTTGGTGAGTCCGAGCTCACTGCCACTTTGCACTTTTCTTTCTATGAAGAATTTTTCAGTGGCCCCACGTTGGGCGCCAGTTAATTATTTATGCAAACACTTATATTGTTGCTGGCAATATGTGCCAGTTATCGAAGGAAACTTTTGAAATGAAACAATAATTTTGTTGCTGGCATTATGTGCCAGTTATCAATTATTTATTATTGGCACTATGTGCCAGTTGTTCATTAACGAAAAAGATCTGCTTAAAGACTAACTTAAAATATGCTCGAAAAACCTCAAGTTGACGCGGCCGCTGTTTGCTGACTCTGTGTTGTTATTGTTGTCTTTGCTGTTGCTATTGTTGTTGTTGGTTTTATGGTTGCTAGTGTTGCGACGATCTTTTTGCTGACACTGCATTTTTGGTGTAAGAATTTTTAATGTTGCCGTTTGGAACTCCGAAATTGTCACGTACTATCTCGTGTTACCATTCACAGGCCAGAACGGATGCGCGTGTAGACAATGTGTTAACTTATACAAAAGAAAAAATTTTTTTGCTCTCAACTACTTTTTGCATTTAATGCTAAGCTTCATTAAATTTTATTTATAAATGTTTTATAGTTTAAGATGTTTAATATATGGAATTAGCTGCCATTCCAAGTGAATTTTATTTTTTTTAAGAAAAAAAAACACTGCTTTTTAAATGTATTTATAATGAACAATCTTAAAAATTCTGGAATCTTTTATAAATTGAGACATATCGCATCTTGAAATCGCATTAATGCTTAAACTTTTTCAAAAATTAAAAAAAAAACAATTAAATTTTCTTGACTTTAATTTTGAAAAAAATCTTAAGTACTCATTTCATATCTTTAAAAGTACGATTTTTTTTCTTACTCGTCAATATTCAGCGGCAAAACTCTGCTATTAAATTTAATATATCACTGTTTTAGTATAAACATAGTTATAAAAAAAAGGGTTGATTAACTTTTGTATAAATATAGTGAATATAATTTATATACAGGTGAAAGATGCGTTATTAATTTAAAAGGGAACAGGTGGCGTAGACGAGACAGGGTGTGCGTAAGTATAGAAGTTTTGGGGTGACCTGAGAATCGGCGCGGGGTCAGAAGGGGTGGGCTAGCCAAGGGCGATCGGACTCCATCCAAGATCGACCCACGAGACGTGCCAACGTGGCAACAACGAGCAACCGGCTCAGATTCCTTCCTATTTTTCAGCACTTTCGCGTAAAATAATCGTTTTTTTGTATCTTTCTTCGAGATTTTAATCTTTTTGTATGGTTTTTCGGGTTTTTTTTTTTTGCTGGTACGATTTTCATTCTAGTAAGTTTCCATCTGTCAGTCCGGGCTGGCAAGGACACCACCCCAACCAGTGAGCCTTAGCCGCGCAATATGCCAGCGTACCAGCGCTGCCAGAGGGACGACAGGGATGCGTAACAAGGGCTACCTTGCCGCATGACGCATCGACCGCAAACAAGGTAGGTCGGAAACATGACAGAATTGGCGCCCAACGTGGGGCCTCGATTGGAGTTAGGATTTTTATTGCTTTTTAGTTTGGTCTCCTGGAGTCTAGCCACGTAAGTCCTGCAGCGTTTAGGTCTTTAAACCTCGACTGCAGTTGCGACGTGGGTTAAGGCTAAAGGAGCCGAACTAGAAAACAATGAAGTATCTCGTTTCGGGCCGTAGAGTAAGTTTTTGGTATAGTTTTTGTTAGACCCAAAGCAGGTCTGAATACGTAAGAACACGTGAGTCCTGCAGCGTTTAGGCCACAGCGCCTCGTCTGTAGTTGCGACGTGGTTCTTAACAGTAGGATTTTTACTGCTAGGGCTAAGAGTTGGAAATAATTTTAGGATTTTTTGTAGTTCACATCGCGTTTGCAGTTTCCGTAAGTCCTGCAGCGTGAAGGTCGTTGAACCGCGACTGCAGTTGCGACGGATACTGGAGGCCGATGAGTGTTAATTAAAGTTTTTGTTAGTTTTATAATCTTTCTTTTTATATTCAAACCCGCAGGGGCATCCTGCGTGGAATCTTTAGGATGACGGGAGTAGCGCACCCGCGTACCACAGCGAGCCCAACACGCGTCTGTTCCCAGATTGGGCGCCTGTTTTTAACACCGTATGGTGAAAAATCCCTATCATGCAGGGGATTTCATGCATGTAAACCATAAAATACAATAAATCTCGTTTTTGAAAAATACTCCAGACCGAGAAGAGCAGCCTGACCAGAGAGGTCATAAACGGGACAGGCTAGCTAAGTGAAAAAATACCTCGACTCGGAGGGTGCACCTAGTGCACAAGAAGGGGTGGGTTAGCCAAGGGCGATCGGACTCCATCCAAGATCGACCCACGAGACGTGGCAACAGCTAGCAACCGGTTTATCGTATTCTTCGTTTTCGGCACCTTATCGTAAAATAATCGTTCTTTTATTTTCTTTCGAGATTTTAATCTTTTTTTATGGTTTTTCGGGTTTTTTACCAGGTGGTATGTTTTGTTAAATTTCAGCTGGTACGATTTTTATTCGTGTGTAGTTTCCGTCTGTCGGACCAGGCTGGCAAGAACACCACTGTCCGTAACAAAGGCTACCTTGCCGAATGACGCACCAGCCTTATACCACAAACGGTAGGCCGGAAACATGACAACATCATAAACACTACTCTTTACTTGAATGGAATGCATATATTCTTCCGAATATATGCTTAACGAAAAATGCGCACGAATTAATAAATTTTAATTCAATTCTTGCACTAAAAATTACCTTATTTTATGTACTTTATTGTAAGCCGCGAATAATTTTTTTTTTTCGCGAAACACGAAAACTACACGCGACCATTTTCATTCATTAAACTGAAACGTCAGTTTTGCTTTTTCTTTTATACTCTTATTCGCAATTAATCATCGCAAACACATGTTTCAAATGTTGGCATCATGATAAATGTGCACTATGAAATCACAGGGTGATTCATATGAATTAAAAATTTTAAATACTATGTTGTTGTTGTTGCTTCATTGGAAAGATTCGTTAGAACAATTAATTGTTCTAACTTTGACCTTAAGCTCAATAAACGATTTTAAGCTATCAAACAACTAGAATTTGTATTAAAAATCAAGTATGATTTAGACTATCAAACATTTAGAATTTGTATTTAAATCATATAAAATCAACATAACAAATAACAAGGTCATTTAGGAAAAACTTTAATTTTAAATACTTTAATGTCATGACATTAATTCATGGAAATAATTAAAGAACATATAACTTTTCTTGAAAAACTTATGAAAAAGCAAAAATACAATTTATAATGAAGAATATAAAAAGGAAAAGTTAAAAAATTGAAGAATTAAAAAACGAAACAATCAAATATGAGACTTTTAAAAATTAGATATTTTACAAATTTTTATTGTAATCCATCTAAGCATATATGACATATGACCAAGTAAAGTTGCAAGTTGTATGCGCTTGCATACAAGGAGCCCGTGAGGGTTAAATATTCAATTATATTTAACTAGCTGACCCGACAGACGTTTTACTGCCCTAATTCAACTAATTTCTTTGTGATCATTTTCATTTTGTGAATTTTTGAAAAGTGTGGAAGTGTCCAAACAACGTGCCATTCGAGCCACATATGCCACACGTTTCTTTTTGAAGCTTCTATTCGTAATTCTTCTTAAATGAAGCATTTTTATTTAATGGTTGGTGGTAAAAAGGGGTGTGGCTATTTTTAATTAACCGAAATATTAACCATAATAACTTATTTTGTATATTTGGTGGCCCAAGGTGTTTTCGTTCCTGAGATGTAAAGAGACACAGCATGAACGATTGTGTGTACATAGAAGGGCTGTTAAAGTAGGCGTGACAACATTTATATATCTATCTTTGGTACCACTACTGGGTCTCATAGCACATATACACTAAGTTTCATTATAAAACATCAAAAATGAAAAAGCTTGCTTTTTTTCTTTTTTTTTTTAATTTTAATTGTCCGTCCAATTGTGTTTCAATCTTTTTCGTTTTCGTTTCCCTTCTAATTTTTATAATTTTCCAAAAACAACCCAACGAATTCCTTTATTTCGCAAAAAACTTTATTAAAAATATTCGTTGATTATCCAATCAATGTTGATTATCTCTCCAACTGATAACCTGAACAGAATGAAGTAATTTCATTCAATGAACCCAGTGGTAAATAGACACATGACGTAACCAATTATTTCGTTTATACCTACGATGTAGCTGCGAGACCTCCAACGCCTGTAGAGTAAATAATTGAGTTTTTTAAGTAAAAACTCCATTGGGCGCGTTTATTCATTTACTCATGACACGACATCCACAAATTAAGACAAATGCCATATTTCATACAGTTTTAGTCGTATTAGCCAAAAATGTATAAAATGTAAAAAATTCGGTATGTTAGTGCTATTTAAAAAAGTTCACATGACTACTTTCAAGGGCTGTCAAACGACAACACTATTTGTTTGGTTGTTTGTTTGTCCTTTATCTCTTTAAAGCCTGACGCTAAGTCACTGAGAATTTTTTATGGTTTTTGGAGTAAATGGACTTTATATGATCTCAAAATATATTCAAAGCCAAAACTTTGATATTTCATGTCCTTCAAGGATTTTCAAGAACCAAAAGTTTGTACTGAAATAATTTTTTTTTGCACCAAGTAATAATAATTTTTCGACTTTAAATTGCGTCCAGCGAAAATGTTTTTTTTTTTGCGAGACGTTCTGTTAATCCTGTTAAATCTTAAAAATGTTGTCACTTTGTCTTGTTTTTAGCGAAAAAAGAGATGGGAGCGTTATATATGCCTAATGTGACCAACATTTTCAAATCAAAAAGAAGTACACGTACAGACTTTAAAAATAAGTACAAAAGAAGTACATAAAATAAATGTAGAAGTATAAAAAAGAAGTACACCTACAAAAAAATATACAAATATAAACAGATGCATGGAAAAATTCATTGAACATTAAGTTTTATTTAAAAGATTAAAAATTAGATCCAGCTTACAATGCATTGCTTATTAAGGCAGTAGTCCAAAATGACGGATTAAAAAATTAATTTTTTGTTTTACATTTTTCGCTATAAAATATAAAAATTAAATCTTTTTAATTTAATTAAATAATCTAAAAGCTTCAGACCGAAATTTAAAATATTTTTATAGTTGCACCCAAAAGAAGAAAGCACGCTGAAGTGTGTATGAAAGTGCTGTAAGAACTTAAAATACGTTTTTCTCGAAACTACGTTTTCGAAAATTCGGGGAAGCACTGACTAAGAACTATTTAACCGATTTGGCTAAAAATTGCACCAGTAATTTTAGAAATACATAGCTAGATCCGGAACCTTTAAAACAATCAATTTTTCAATATGTTAATTTTTTAAACAAATAAAAACAAAAAAGTTATATTCTGCAAATGTTTTTTTTTTCATAAGTCCGCCATTTTTATTATTTTTTAAAATAAACATATTATAGGTAAGTGCACTACAATTAAGCTTACAGAACAATATTTTTGATTTTTTTATTTCAGATGAATACGTAAGGCTGGGAGCTTCCCCAAAACAACACACCTTTTTTCGAGAACTCAACTATGATATAAATAATTATAAACAAATTAATGTAAATCAAGTCAAATAAAATTGTTTGTACACTTTAAAACGCCAATAAATACAAGGTTAAATTTCAAAACGATCGCATTTTATTTTGTTATTTTAAAAAATTTATGAAAAAACGTCAAAATTTCGGTCGTCATACTGGTCCTTAATATAAATGAATTTTGTGGAATACCGGTTTTATTTAAAATCAAAAATAAAATAAAGAAACAATATTAAATACATCTCAACACATATCGCGCCCGACAGTAGAAACTGTCACAACTCAAAAATCACTAATTTTCACAAGAGCCAAAAAACTGTTGACCCATTGCAGAAGCAACGAAACTGACATACTGAATTTTTCGAGTTAAAGAAGATAGTGATATAAAATAAATTTTTGCAGTAGTCAGAGGTGAGTATTGTGAATTGATTTATGAGCAAATGTTAAAAAAGATGTCAAAAAGAAGTACAAGTAAAAATAAGTACTTTTAGCGTACTTCGATACAAGAAGTACAGCGAGCAAAAACGAAGTAAAAAACTCCCAAAAGGAGTACGGTTGGTCACATTATGTATGCCCCATTCGCTTGTGTCAAAGCTCTTTGTTGGTCACTTTGGTGACTTGGGGAAAGCATTTAGCACAAACGTGCTATCTACGTCAATCGTTACTGCAACAAAAATTTGTTTCTTTTAAAATTTGGCATTTTCCCTTACAAAATTGTACTGTTAGACCTTTTTTCGTCATTTCACTAACTGATAAGAAGTTTACGCAAATTCCTGGCACTAGTACTAAATGTTTTTAGTAATTTCTTCTATGGCTTTACCAACAGATACTTGCAGAAAAACATCGCCTCTGCCAACAGCTTCCTATTCTGCGTTATTTGCAACAGTAACAAATTCTTTTGTTGAAAACGCTTCAAAATGCTTGTGCAATATCAGAGAACGCTCCAGAATTAATCAGCCAGTTCTGAAAATCAATCACAAACTTTTGAGGCACCGATAACGCTACATCCTTTTTAGCATTAACAACCTTTTTCTTTTCCTTACAGGATTTGGCAATGGGGGCCTTCTTTGTTGCATTTGTAACATTCAATAACTTTCGCTGCTTATCAGCACCTTCACGGAAACCTTTTCCCTTTTGCTTGGGGTACATTGCTGCTTCGTCGGCGTCATGCCTACCTGCTCCACGTTGATTATAATTAACATGATCCGGCAATAGTTTTGTTTTAATTGCTTCACCTGTTATTTTCATGCCGCTACTCTCGATCGCCATGATCATCGGTTTGAAATGTTCAAGCAAACCACTTGGCAGCAAACTGCCGACTCTTCATCCACCTTCATTCCTATTTGATTTCATTTCTGCGATGTGTTAATAATTGTGTCTACATACTCATCAATGTTGAAAAAGTTCGAAAGATGTGTAGTCAACTTCCTCAGCGAACCACATCGCCTTGACAAAACAGAATCGTCGAACGTGGATTTGAGCTTCTCGCAGATAACTTTGGCGGACATCGCACTCTGAATGTTCGCAAATAGGCTTGGCGAAATATAGAGCACAAGCCTCGATTTTTTTTTCCATAATTTTTCCGCTGGTCTGAGTTCCAAGCACTGCTTTCCAGTATTCTTGCAATTTCATTTCATGCTCCACTAAGAATTTCCATTTATGGAAATTATCTCTTCCTGTAAGTTTTTTGAACACAATTGACTGTCCATGGCTCTTAATCGCAGTGGAACCTGCCTGGGCCCATAAGCTGTTGAAATTCTCAGATAAAAAATCAGGAAAATCCTTCCCTTATTTGATTTAGTGCTAATTTCAGCGTTTCTTCAGTATAAGGTCGCGTTACTTTTGGCATTGTTCTGAAAATTTTTTTAAACATTTTTATACATTTGTTTGCCATACACAATTACAAAACTAGCAATGACAATAATTGTACTCTCCATATGAGACAGTTATTGACAGTTATTGACAGCCCCCTGGCAACAACTAAAATTAGTGAACAACTTAAGACAATTATTGGCAACTGCATTTATTATTATACTAGCTGAACCCGGTGTGCTTCGCTACTCCCCTCGTTATAAAATAAAATTAAAAGTATTTATATATTTTTCACGCCATCGAATTTTCGAAATAAGTCCACCTCAGCGCCACCTACCGTGTCCATTTATACACAAATTATTTTCTTATGATCAAACAAACATACATTCTGAATTTCAGTTAAATTGGTCCATAAATTCAAATTTTCGATATAAGTCCACCCCAGCGCCACCTATCGGGTCCAAATATAGCCTATGTTACCCACCGTACCAAGATGAACATTACCTGAAAATTTCATCAAAATCGGCCCAGCCGTTTTGGAGTCCATACGTGATTGATTGATTCGATTCAAATTTTCGATATAAATCCACCCCAGCGCCACCTATCGGGTCCAAATATAGCCTATGTTACCCACCGTACCAAGATGAACATTACCTGAAAATTTCATCAAAATCGGCCCAGCCGTTTTGGAGTCCATACGTTACATACATACACACATCCTATTTTATATATATAGATTTGCCTTAAAAATTATTTATAAAACTACTTAATAATTAGGTAATTATCATTATTAAATGAAATAATTTAAAACTTTTCTGCTGTTTAGAGTAACAACACATTCCGAGAAAAACATTGCTCACTAAGATATCGCTACCATAACAGTTTAATCCGCTGAATGCTGCTACTTTGTATTTACAAGTTGACTGTCAAATTAAAGGCTACTTTTTAAGATTGAACCCCTTTTTTTGAAAAGAGGTTTTTTAGCTAAAAAGCTGCTTTTCAGCCTGTGTTTGAACACAGTATAAGAAAACGTAAATTTTATTTAAGTATATAAAAAAATAAAAAATTTCATAAGGCATTTCAATGATATTGATTATATTAGTCAAGATTTAATAAAAGCGCAATAGCAGCAGCAACAATAAAGCAGCACAATGCAAAATTTTTAACATCGAATGGTCATCAACTTTGCAATATAAATTGCAAAGCTACGCTGGCTCCACGGGCAGTGGCAATATTTGTTATAGCAATAACCTTCCCGTAGAATATCAACCTTGACATTGGTGTGGGGGCTTAGGTTGCAATGAAAAAATGGGCTAGATGGCGGGAGTGCAAGCTTCTGGTAGGATCACCCATGCTATGAAGGCCATTGTTGAGCAATGCACAAAGAGCATTCCTCCATTCCATTCACACCCTCCCTATATCCCCATTCATCCCCCCTATACCTCCGACCTTTCTCTATATATCCTCCTTACATATCCCATCGCATTCTTTTATGGGCTGAATCAAGGTATCATGTGACCCGTGCCTAAGATTTACTAGGCTGGAAGCCCATCAAAAATAGTCGTCTTCAACAGAGCGTACCGGATACCAGGCGCCCTCCGGTACTATGTACACAGTGGTTGTGACCACCAAAAATGTCGCCAGGGCGGAGAAGGTCCTGGTTTAAAGATAACCACTACCAAAAAACACGCTCTACTGCGCAAAGGTGCCATAGTCGATGCAGACTCGGACCACGTAAGCGCATGGTCTCTTAACTTAGTTGACGAAGACAGGCTTCTCCTCTCCCCGGACAAGGCAGCGGGTTCCAGCTTCTCTCGCAAGGTAGGGCTTAAGAACAAAACTGAGGAAGGGATAAAAGCTAAGGCCAACTATAAAGCAACTCTTAAGATCTGCAGCCGGCTGTCAGGCAAGATCGATCTCTTTTCCAAGGAGAAGGAGTCACTTGCCTGGGCTAAGCTTAAGGTGGAAGAGGGCCGCATATACTTTGCGAGGAGACCAAGCTTTGCATCAATGACTTCAAATTTCGCGAACAGAGTAGAAGAGCAGGCTGCTCAAAAACGCCAGAGATCGGCGGAGGCTGAAACTTATCTCAAACACAAACCGGCATCCTGAAAATGAGGTGAGAGCCAAGATCAGTGACGTGACTAAACGACACTTGATCGTAGTACAAAATGACTCTCGAGAGATGTAAGTCTCTAGCGATGAAGCTTCTCGACACTGTCTAGAAAATGCGGGTGATGGAGGCACGACCACGCAAGTTGACCCCGTGAACGAACCTTCAACGTAATTCAGTTAAAGGCCCTCTGATAAAACGGCATTAAAGCAAAACCGCCAGCGCATGACGACAACGCGCCACCGGACGTGCTCTAAAGGCAGGTAGCCATCGCCGGCGGGAAGAAAAAAGCAATTTTCATCGAGGTAAGTTTCTACTTAACTTTATTTTACAACATAAACTTAGTGTAGCTAACATTGGCGAGGAATTAACTTATGCAGGCCCCACCTTGTTGAATGTATTAGACCTAACGCTAGGTGTAACGCGGAGGGTCACAGATTGGTCACAGATTGGAGGTCATAGATCTAGAACAGCCCTCCTTCTCAGACCACAATCATATTAGCTTCAAAATAAGTTTTAACTACACTCCAGCTCAAAAGATTTTCAGAAACCGCAGAAATACTAACTGGAACCGCTTCAGAAGCATTATTGAGAAGTTACCATTTCGCAAACAAATTTAATACGGAAGAAGGCATTGAGTGGTCTCTGAAGAGTCTTTCGGTCCATCTTCTCAAGGCCTATCATTGCTCATGTAATCCCACGTGAACGAAACGTAAGATCAGACCACCATAGAGTCCGGATCTTACAGAGCAAAGACGTGATGTAAAAGATTTCTTCAAACTAGATTAAATAGCTGACCAAGACGAAATTTGGGGGGAATACAAATGCAGCCTCAAACTTTTTGAAATAAACGTGAGCAGAGAAAAAATAAACTCTTGGAAGAAATTCTGCTCTAGCATAGACAAAACTAAGGACACAGCAAGGCTCAGGAAGCTACTTTCAAAGCAGCACATTTTCCTTCTTACTGCAGCCCAAATATTACCGAAATACGAAGACACAGGACAAACCCGCTACAGGTACCACACAATCTAATAACGTCGGATGAAATACTATGGGCTACAAATCCAGACGGGACCAGACGGTATAATTCCTGCCATGCTGCAAACGACCGAATCACGAGTCGTCCCATGGCTGGAGAATATATTTAACGGATGTATCAGGCTAAACTACGCACCTGTGGCCTGGAGGACAGCAAGAGTTTTATTCTTACCGAAAGTAGGTAGGAGCTGCTATCTGTATCCAAAGGCCAATACGTCTAAGGCCAATAAGTCTATCTTTCTTTGTACTCAAAACCCTCAAGAAACTGATTGACTTGCACCTAAGGAATGATGCAATTCAGTTGTCAACCAACCAACACGCATACACGAAAGGGAATTCGGTTGAAACGCCACTACACTTTCTAGTAGTAGCCATAGAAAAAGCCCTCTACCACAAAGAATACGAACTCGGTGTTTTTCTAGACATCTTAGGTGCATTCAACCGCAATCCTTAATGAATTACGTGCTATAGAGGCACCACCAGATATAAACCTATGGTTAGACAAGTTGCTAAACTGCAGAAGGATTCGAGCTGAGCGGGGCACAAAATCCATGGAAAAGGAAGCTCGCAGTTGGACACCACAGGGAGGGGTTCACTTGCCCTTACTATGGAATCTTGTCGTCAATGAACTACTCAAAACGTTCTCAGGTAGTTCGCACAGCCTATGCAAACGACATAAGCATAATTATAGTAGGGAAATGCCTATTAACAGTGAGCTCCATAATGAAGAGCATACTTAGATGATAAAATTCAGTCGGTCTTAGTATAAATGCAGATAAAATGTATCTGGTTCTGTTCACGAAAAGGTAGAAGATACCACAGTGGATTCCACTAAAATTAAACGACATACGTCTCATACCTAAACTTAGGTCATAGTATAAGGCAGCCATACAAACTGCCGAATCACTGCAGCATCTTCCATGCAGAAGTGTTCGTCATGTGAAAGAGCGTGGAGATAGCCCTCGGCATGCACACACACCACTTTTAAATCCACATTTTCGTCGACAGCCAATCCATGCGATCCGCTACCATCAAGTCCAAAAGCGTCCTGGCTGGCAGTGATGCACTATGCGCTTTGAAGAGAGTGCGCATCCACTGGGTTCATAACTAGCAGGGCATTGAGGGGAACAAGATGGCAGATGGTTTAGCAAAAAAGGTACTGGGCTTGGATCAGAATTCGCAGTACATGTACCTACTCCGCTACAAGAGTTGTACAGTTGTTCGCGCAGAGATTGCAGAGCACTAGTTTGTATACTCACTGGTCACTGCATGGCGGCAGCCCACGCGAGGATGCTAGGCATCACCACGAATGAGAACTGCAGGAAGTGCAAGGGACCAGGTACAGTGGAGACCCTGGAGCACCTATTATGCACATGCCCCGCCCTACTTAGATCGAGACTCAAATATCTAGGCTCATCAATGTTCATGTCGCTAAAAGATGTAGCCAAAGTATCTCTGGAATGCCTCCTAAGGTTTGCGAATTCAACGAAAATCTTTAAAGACTTCACTTAAACACAAATATTCTTTTGTTCGTAACCGCCACCACTAAGAACCACAATTGGTCTATGTGATCCTTCATTAGAAGACATCCGGCTTTACCTAACCTAACCTAATAACAACAATAAACGTACCGCGGTAAAAGTCAACAAACAATAATCCAATGAAATAATAAACTAAACAGATGATGTCAAAGCAGTACCAACATAAAAAAAATGCTTCAGATAAACACAATTCTTAAGCATTTTAGAAAAGTTACAAAAAGTCCTGAATTTTTATAATCTGGTAATAATGTTTTGTGGACGACGATGCAAGGAAAAAATACATCAAGCCGATTTTGTCCGATCTCGTTGGCAAACGAACGAGACTGAAAACGATGGATACGTATAAAGACGCTATAAATCTACTACCTGCCAGAATGATAAAGCTACAGAACAATATTCTATTTAAATTGTTATTTACAGATTTTAGAGCCATGATCACCCGGGTCAACAACACAAAATTTTTTGGTTGTACACTTTAGACGTAAAAAAATATCGTAAAATAAACTCCAAAAAAAGTTAAAGATGGCAGAAATAACATATCGCACACTAAATAGAGAACAGTCACAACTCAAAATTTTACAAAATCGACTTTTTGTCATAAATCAATTCACAATACACATCTCTAACTACTGCAAAAATTTCTTTACCATCACTTTCTTCTTAAGCTGGAAAAATGCCATTATGTCTGTTTTAATGATAATTGCATTGCTTCTGTATTCTCAACTAAAGAGTTTTATTTTGAGTTGTGTCTAGGTGTTCTAAATGAAATGACATTGTATGTTACACTTGTATGACATTGTATGTGTTTTATTTTAAGTTGTGACAGTTTTGTTGAAAAAAGTGAAAAAATTATCCAGTATTATTTCGAATTGTGGTCCTATAGCTGAAAAAATTAAGTAAAATTGAATGTGTTATTTTGATATGTGACATTTTTGTTGAAATAATTTTGATTAACATTAGTTTTATCCACAATTTACGTGTCAAAATATCCATGATTGGTTATTGTTGTGAAACCGCGGCCTAAGGTCACAAAATTTGAAATTCTGTTTTAAATTCAACTTTTTTTTATGCATAAAATTTTCGAATATTTTTAATGAATTGTGTAAAAATTGTTGGTAGCCGGAAAAAAAATTTTAGATTATGCTCGCTATATTCCAAAAGGCTAACGCTTTCAGACGTAAAGAAAAAGGACATACAAGATCTGGCAAATAGAAACCACATCCCAAAAAGCTCCTATGAGACTTATTATAAAAACATAATTAATACATAAAAAATTATAGCTAAAAAACATTTCAAATATTTAATTTTTTTAATGAATTGAGCAATATTTTTCTTTTAATACTGTTATGATTATTTTTATTTTTTATAAAATATTAACAATACTAATAATAAAAATAAATATTAATTAATTTTTCTTGCGAATTTTCTTATCTGACTGCATGGTAATAAGTTGACGAATGGGTTTTTTAAAAATGAAATCATTTTTTATCAGTCATCATTTTTAACGCGCAACTTGAATTTTGATCAAAAAATTTCAGTCAAAGTGTCTTTAGGTGTTGTTTTTATTTGTACAATTCTGACATAAAATGCAAAAAATTTAGCAAAACTTTCTTCTAATAAGAATGAAGCTTTTACTTTCAGTTTTAATAAAAATAAATTTCATATCTTTTAGTAATTTTCTTACTTAAATGCTTGTTAACTAGGTGATATTAAAAACTAAAGCAATTTTTATCAGTTAAAGAGGCACAACTTGAATTTTGATCGAAAAATTTCAGTCAACGTGTCATAACTCTGAAATGTTTTTATTTGCACAATCCTGATATAAAATAAAAAACAATTTTTTTTTTTTTTTTTTTTAGACTAAACCAACGCTCAGGGGATGCCCCCTATAAATGCGTAAGCATTGTGTTGATTCGGAAGATGGGTGATAGTTAGTTGGAGGGTGGATAGATGGAGTAGTGTCGGTGAATATTTGTTTTAAATTTGCACAGCTCAAAACTGCCGGGAAACACGCTCGCAGGAAGACTATTCCACAACTTAACCGTGCGACTAAAGAACGAATTATCACGGTAATGTGAGGTTCTATTGGTCATCGACGCAATGGTAAAGGGGTGGGCTTGGGCAGCTGCCCGAGTGGACCTGGCAAACACACGAGCTGGTGGCGTCAGGTCATGTATCTCCCTTGAACACTTCCCATGGTAATACCTATACAGAAGGCTTAGGCAACCAACATTGCGGCGATGTCCAAGAGAGTTGAGAGAGGATGAAATACTTTCATCCCCTATCAAATATATCGCACGACGTTGAATTCGATCCAGAAGCTCCAAATAAGATCTTGAAGCCCCTGCCCAAATGTGCGAATTGTACTCCATTTTCGGTCTAATATTTAGCTTAACTTTCTTCTTATAAGAATGAAGCTTTACTTTGAACTTCAATTATGAAATAAATTTCATGTTTCTTGGTCATTTTCTTACTTGCTTGTTAATTAGGAGACTTTTAAAATTAAAGAATTTTTATCACAGCATAATTTATCATAGCACAATTTGAGATAATATACAATAACAAAAATAATAAAATTTTACAACAGTAAAAAATTTGTAAAATGAGGGCTCTTAGAATTTTCTTAATAGAAACGTCGTTTTAAGTTGTAGGAGTGTACAATTTTGCAGAAACATGTATTTCGATACGGTGCATCATAATCAATCAAAAAATTTTGAATTTTTGATAACTTACAGCTATTTTGATTTCATATGACGAATACAGGGAAACTTCATTTTCGTAAATATCTCCATCCCAGCGCCAATTTTTTAAGTATATGGAGTGAGTTTGTAATGAATTTGAGCCAAATCATTGATGTTTCTTCGTGTTCTTCGTTATAAGCACTTTATACCAATAAATGATCAACGCTTATAAATTGTAAACGCTTTTAACAGCAGTTTGTTCATTATACATTCAAATTCATTAATCATAAAAATTATTCAAATTTAAAATTGAACATAATATATGATCAGTGTTTTGTACATGTTTTATACAAAATTATAGCAAAAATTGTAAGCACAGTCCATAACACATGATCAAAACTTATATATGGTTAAAAGAAGCATATTTTATGATCAGCTTGACTTGTGCGCAAAGAATTTTCACAATAAGCGCCCAAAAAAAACACACACACACAAATCACTGCATTACTTATATTTTACAACTACCCTATCGGAAAAGTTGTGGCATTATTCAAATTTAATCGATGTTTCTAAAAATTTATTTTATTTGAGAAAATTGTTAACCCATCTGTGATTTCTTAACCCATTAAGGACCATAACCTTTTATGAAAAACCAGCAGACCCACAACCGCCTTTGGACAAGGAAATATTCAAGGCAAGGTACCGAAAGACGTACCTGGCATTTGAGAACTGGTGTGCCTCATTAACAGAACATATTGAAGCCATAAATGCTTTCGAAGAAGGCCCCACAAAAGACCCTGCGACATGGATACATTTCATGGTGATTATTCTACATGGCCAACATTTAGGGACCTGTTTATGACCCTACACATAAACAATACCCGCTTAAGAAACGTAGAAAAACTTGTCCACTTGCACCCACATAACTTCAAGACAGGCTCATTCAACATTACGGTTTGCAGAGACAAGAGGATGAGTCCGAGTACGATGAAGCCGCATCCAGCGTAGAGCAAGAGGCTTTTGAGGAGCGTTCATTGCTTACATTAAGAGACATTGAAGAGTCAATGTCATCATTCTCGGGGACTGATCTGACAAACGTGATCCAGTGGTTGGATGATTTTGAAGAGAACGCTGTTACAGTTAGGTGGAACGATCTGCAGAAATTTATTTATGTAAAGCAGCTATTAAAAGGTGCTGCTAGGGTTTTTGTCCGAAGCCAATCAGGTATAAACAACTGTAAGTTACTGAAAGCTACACTGACTAAAGAGTTCGGGCTGTTTCATCGGCAGCTGAGATACATCGCATCCTGGGAAATCGTCGAAAAAAGCCTCAGGAATCTTTGAAAGAGTACCTCTACAGCCTCATGGATATTGGTAAGCCAATCAATCTTGACGAAGAGTGCGTCACGGTATCTTTTATTGAAGGCATTCCGGATTCACGGCCAAACAAGGCGGTACTCTACCAAGCAAAATCCATCGACGAAATAAAAAGACAATTATAGTCTACGAACGGGTTAGGGCCCCTAACTCACAGTCATCAAACTTGAAAGGTGCCCTACCCCTACCACAAAACAAGACCCCTATGCAGAATCTGGACAGGCAACAAAAACGCGCGGTGAATTGCTTCAAATGCGGTGGTATTGGTCATATTGCAAAAGTATGTAAGTCGACCGCTCTTAAATGTTTTAAATGTCAATTAGTAGGACACAAGGCCTCAGAGTGCATGGTCCAATCCTTGAAAACATATAGACCTAGCTTACAAATGATTCAAAAATGGACAAACTGCAACCGTATTTTTAAAAACGTTGCAATCGGTAAGTCGATTGAAGCATTACTAGATACCGGCAGCGACATAAGTGTGGTGAGATCGAGTATTTGACAGAAATGGTGTAATATTGCTGTTTGAACGAAAGAGTTTTTTCGCCCTTAAAATATAACCTGGTTCTGTCCTTAACAACTTTAAATAAAAACGCTTAATATTTAATTAAAATATTTGACTTTAACGTTCTAAGGCTAAGCGCGCACTGACTCGTTTGTCCAAGCTCTACAATTCATGTCTTGCACAATTGAGTCACTCTCATTCAGCAGCACAGTAATCTCATACGAGCTTTTTTGGTAAATGTTTAAGTACAAAAATATATTCATAGTTCAGTTTAAAACGGTATTAAGATTAGCAATGAAATAAGAAAGAAAAAAAGTTAACGATGAATGCGAAAAGTATTCGGATACTAAATAAAAAGATAAAATGCAACGTGCAACATGCCGGCGCCCTTGATATGTCAGCCAACGCATCAACTAATTTCCGTCAACAATTGGAATTTTAGCCACTTTGTGTACAGCTCGTCTTAAGCATCCATTCTTTGTCTTTATGTCAATCACGCGCACGCAGTTCAATTTGTCTGCTATAGTTTTAACCACTCTTCCCAAAAGCCATTGCTTTGGCGGTAAATTTTCTTCCGACACCAAAACCAAGTCACCCTCAATCCCGTTGCGTGTCTTATTAGTCCACTTTGATTTTCGTTGTAGCTCGTGAAGGTACTCAGACGACCATCTTCTCCAAAAATGCTGCTGAATAGCAGCGATTATCATCCAGCGGTTGAGGAACGGAATATTCTCGCTTTCGATAGTGGGCTCTGAAATGCTAATTAGTGGTCCACCAGTCAAAAAATGAGCTGGCGTAATAGCTGCTTCGTCGTTCGGGTCATTTGACATTGCCATTAATGGGCGCGAATTAAATATGGCTTCGATATCTGCTACCACCGTACTGAGCTCCTCAAATGTTAAATACGACTCGCCTAAAATTCGAGTCAAATGGTATTTCGCGGATTTTACCGCCGCCTCCCACAGGCCTCCAAAGTGTGGGGAGCGCGGTGGAATGTGAGAGAAATCTATGTTATTTGCTACACAGAATTGCGAAATTTAGCCTTGTGTTTGTTGATCATAAAAAGATTCCTTCAACTTCTCTAATTCACGCCGAGCGCCTACAAAATTTGTGCCGTTGTCGCAGTAAAGCTTCGCACATAGACCTCGCCGTGCAATAAACCGTTTGAGCGCAGCCAGAAAAGCCTTCGTCGAGAGATCGGACACCACTTCCACATGCACGGCCTTTGTTGAAAAACAAATAAAAACTGCAATATAACTTTTTATTACCTTCATTCCTCTCTGCTTAAACGTCGTCATAACCGGACCACAAAAGTCCACCCCAGATGTCGTAAACGGCTTTGCAATGGTAACTCTTTCAGTGGGCAGATTCCCCATTATTTGCTTTTCCAAACGTGGGCGGCATCGAAAGCAGCGCACACATTTTGCTGTTACAGATCTTACCATCTCCCTTGCATGTATGATCCAGAACCGTTGTCGAAGAATTGCCACAGAAACTACAACTGGACTGGTCTATTGTCAGCGAGGATGCTTTGCTTCGATTCCACGAAGTAGATTTTGGCTTAGATTCTTTGTGAACACCTTTAACTGCACCCTCCTTGAGATCGACGCGCTCTGATTTTGTTTCGCGTGCTTCTAATATTTGACACCTCCTGGTCAGCACTTGTGAGCATTCTTCCCAAGAAGATAATTTGGTAAAATCAACTGTTTCTTCCCATTTTGCTTGTGACTCGGGGTCCAACCTTTCCATCCCCAGAAATATCACAAGAGCGTTCGCAATATCTTGATAACTGCCAAGCGATAACATTGCACCCAGTCGAGCGTTTGTAGTATTGATTATATTTCTTAAATGCGTAGCAGAACCTTTAACTGCCTTTTGCATTTCAAACAGTGATGCAATATGCCTGTCGAACATAAGAGCTTTTTTATTGAAGCACTGTTTAAGACGTTCCAATGCTTTTGGGTAATTCTCATCCATTTCGTCAAAATCAGCAATTGCTGACAGTGGTTTTGAGCCTAAACTGTCTTTGAGAATCAAAAATCGCTCGCAGTTGTCCAACGATAAATCGTTGTGCACCATCTTGTTGAATAATGCTATAAACTTTGGAAAGTCTGCATATTTTCCATCAAATTTTGGCAGCTTTATATCACGACATTAACGCGACTTTGATATTGCAAACGCCGTATTGTTTGCCATGCTAATATCAGCTACTGATGCACGTCGCTTCGGCATCAACGCCATCATAATCGACTTTGCAGCAACGTAAACTTCTTCGACCTCGCCTATAAAAACAGCATTTGCTGGATTCTCGACTTTTGGACAGATTTTGTCGATGCTTGCTTGCACACTAAGAATTTGTTTGAAATAGGATTCTAAGATCCCGAGTCTGCATTCCACTTCTTCGGGTGGCAAACTATCTCCCTTTTTTGCAACGAACTTCCTTACGCGAGTTATGCTGCCTTTTGTTGACGCTCTTAACGATTTCAACTCCATCAGCCGTTTACTGCCCTTTGGTGCTGCTGCCTCTGTTTCAGCAGGATATTCATCTCGATCATCGTCTGATGTCACTTTCTTGATTGATTTTATCAATTATAAAAAAAACGTATTAAACAAGACCTTATACTCAGTCAATGTTCTAAATTTAATGAACCTGTCAAATTAAAGCTTTCTTTTGTTGCGCAGCTTTTATTCACAATAGATTCGATGACAGTTGACGAACGACTATTTCACCACGTAGTTTAAGAGCTATGCTTATGATCAGCTAAGTTGCAGTTCTGCAAATGTGAGCACGTCGAAGCTTTAACTCGGTTGTTTTTGTACAAAGTTTTTTCGTTTGTACTGAATCGGATGCGCCTTTTAGTCTTTCGCTTAGTCGTTTTTCTTGTGAACAAAATTTATGTTTCACAAAAGCCTCCAATGAAGCATTCATAAATCCTTTTGATTTATATATCCTATTTTGGGACCAATATCCCGGGTTTCGGCACCAAATGTTCGTACGAAAGAGTTTTTCGCCCTTGAAATATAACCTTGTTCTGTCCTTAACAACTTTAAATAAAAACGCTTAATATTTAATTAAAATGTTTATTTGACTTTAACGTTCTAAGGCTTAGCGCGCACTGACTCGTTTGTCCAAGCTCTACAATTCATGTCTTGCACAATTGAGTCACTCTCATTCAACAGCACATTAATCTCATACGAGCTTTTTTGGTAAATGTTTAAGTACAAAAATATATTCATAATTCAGTTTAAAACGGTATTAAGATTAGCAATGAAATAAGAAAGGAAAAAAAAGTTAACAATGAATGCGAAAAGTATTCGGATATTAAATAAAAAGAAGTTATTTATCAATCGCTATATATATGTTAATATGCAACAATTGCTTTGAGCAACAAAATAAAAACACTAGAGGGTATTGGGCAGCGCGAAATAACGACGTTAGGCATAGTTAAGTCCCAGTAGAGATCGATGGAATATCGCTTACCATGAATTTTCATGTGACTAAAGATGTAGACATTTTATATCCAATGGTGATCGGCAACGATGTATTGAAGGATGTGGACACACAGAACAGAGGGAACGATACTACTTTCATCAAAAAGCAGTACGTTCGAGGTAAGGTGTCTGAGTAGGTCCAGGAGACTCAGGGTGTCGGGGATAAGAAGAGTGCATTCTGCATTGCTGAGCTAGGGAAAGAATGCAGCGCAGAGAATGCTTGTGTGAAGCAGAGATAGTAAGCTGCAATGAGGTCGGAGTACCTAGCAATGTAGGAGAGCTATGTAGCAGCGTTTAGGAAAAGGTTTCCGATTTGATTTCAGAATATCAGCCGAGTCGAAGAAAATCATGAAATGTAGAAATGAAAATAATTTTAAAAGAAGAAGTCCCAGTATTTTAAAGACCAAGACGACTGCCATACACTGATCAAGTGCATCGTGCAACAAGAAGTGCAGGACTGGTTAGAGGAAAGAGTTATCCAAAACAGTTTTTCAGAATATGCCTCACCAGTGGTTCTAGTATCTAAAAAAGATTGGTCAAAGCGCTGATGCTGTGATTATCGTCGACTTAATGATAAGATTATTAGCAATAATTTTCCAATGGTGCTCATTGACGACGTGCTACAGAGACTTTAACAGTCAAAGGTGTTTACAACACTGGACTTGCGAAATGGATTTTTTTCATGTAGGAATAGAGAAAAAATCTCGAAAATATACTTCGTTCGTCTCACATAACGGACAATATGAATTTCGATATGTGCCTTTTGACCTTTATAATTCGCCAGCAGCATTTTCCAGATTCATATTCGCGATCTTCAGAGATCTGGTGCAAGATGGCACAGTTGTGATTTATATGGACGATATCATGATACCGGCTAAAGACGATGAAGAGGGAATCGAAAAACTAGAGAAGGCATTAGCGGTTGCTGAGGATTATGGTTTAGAAATTAAATGGGAAAAGTGCCAGTTCCTAAAAATACGAGTGACGTTTTTGGGTTATATAAAAGAAAACCCAACAATTCAGCCATCATCAGAGAAAACGGCAGCAATAGACAAATTTCCTTTGCTACGCGATAAGACACTACAACGGTTTTTGGGTCTTGTAAGGACCAAAATTTGAGCCACAAATTTTGCCTACATATTTTAAAGTCCAATTGTAAATTTTCTTTCTAGTATGAAGCAGTTTGATGAAACAGGGACCAAAACAGGGGAAATAAACCCGCATAACACCCGCAGGGAACTTCACCCCGACCTAAAAGGGTCCGACACCCACGACACCTTTTACAGCAGCTTCGAAAGAGGCCATCAGAACAAATTGGTGTAGGGTTATCAGCCCATTTTATCAAAACGACTACCTCGAAAGGTCAGAAACCTAGCCGCGTAAATACTCAGTAGAACCTACAAAACAACAGATAATTAACCAGCCGTTGAATAATGCGATATTGCATGTAAACCTTTATATTAAATTATCAATAAAATTTAATCGAATATAATAAATAACTTATTAATAAATAACTTATTAATGAGCAAGTGGCTTTATTAGTCAATAAAGAACTCAAATGGTCATTAACAACCCAGCAACCATTGATTCAAACGAATAAAACAGCTGATGAAATTATATAAAACGTTTTTGTTATCTCTACTTAACTAATAGCGAGGGCAGAAGCAAAACTGCAACTTTCCATCTGCAGGTTCAATGAAATGACGATTCATGCATGAAAGCAGCTAAATTTCATGCACGAATCGTCATGGTGTCTAAACTTAAAATGATAGCCAGGGGCAAGAAATCCCTAAGTCAAGGAAGGTCTATAGCAGGGTTAAAAGGAAATGTAGGAATAGTCCACCAAGGGTTAACATTTTAAAATGAACATACTCACATATTCTCTTTCATTTCATAGTGAGCAAAACCTGACGCCATAATCTATCGGGAGAATCACGCCAGGCGGACTAGTGAAAATATTTTGTGGAAACGGTCAACATGGTACAGTCACGCCGGCGACATCGAGTTCCATGAGCGTCATCTACCTCACATACACAGATACCCGAGAGCGTCAACAGTAAGCAGTATTCGAGGAACGACGAGGTCGCCTACTCAGGACAACATTCGAGACCTCTACAAGCATAGCAGTGAGCGACAACAAACGACAACCCGATCGCTCACTCAGAGCGGAGAGTGACAGGTGCACTGCATTACCGACACACAACGAATTACCAGATAGCGACACTCAACACCACGCTCCGAACAAACACGTCATGCACACTATTCAGCAAGACAAAAGAGCCACCAATACATCAACAAGGAAGAGCATTAAATAAATCGGTGCTCAGAGCGGGAGCCGAACATTCAACCTTAACACATAACCAACCAGCACCATGCCAGCTACACACACACTCGCAGGAATGAGCAGGAAGGAAGCGCATGCGCACAGAGAGCAGATTACAACTGGCGACAACATGGTAACAGAAGCAGTACGAACGAGAAGGGAATAAACAACAAAACTACAAAACACAACATAGCTAAGTAATCATAGAGCAACGAAAAGAAGAAGCGCCATTTACACAGTCAACAACATCCGACTGTGGCCTATATAAGGCCGAGAGAGAGAGAGAAATCGAGGAAGTCAGTGAATAGACCGCGAACAGTAAAGTCGTCAATTTGTCAGTAAACAACCCGCGATCAGTACAATCGTCAAACAGTGGAAAGTACAGCCAACTGGACAAACCAACTAAAATAGTAACCTAAGTCATCATAGCATAAGGACACTGCAGCAACGTGAAATAAACTTTCACCACCCTGAGGCATTATCCAGCTCAACGACCACCAGGATTCCTATTTTGCTGAGGATATTTCGAAGGATCGCTTATCAACTTTACCAAACTTGTGACGTGTACTAAGTCGTGTGTGTGTGTGTGTGTGTGTGTGTGTGTGTGGACCGGTAGCGAAGACACCGGATCAGTGAACATTTCAGTAATCAGTGAAGGGTTAGTGTAACCTCTCTACCTTTCCCCAATCTTTGAATCGGTTCTTTGTAAATTCCTCACATCCTTTTATCGCCACCTACCCACAATCCTCAAATCTACAAAAGGACGTGTTCGTTTAACCGACTTTTGTAGGTTTTCCATTTTCCCAAACTAGGATACCTACCTACAGTTACACGGCCGGCTAGCTCATCGCACGTCTGACCCACACACTGACTCGAAGGACATCAAGGGCAAAACACAGGATTCACAGCTTCAATCAAACCACACATTCAGGACTCGGTGATATCCAAGATTTCTTTTCTTTACTTTTTTCTTTATTTTATCTTTATTTTTTAAAACATCTTATCACTACATTTGGTAATCCTATAGAAATTAAGTAATAGCCCACCGAACCAATGAACAATATGTGTTTCAATTAAAATAACCCAAAGGATAATAGTTACCGAATTTATATCCGTAATTTAAATTATTTTGAATTCCTTTGGTCTCGTAGCTTCTCTATCTTTTTTTGAATTAATTTCTTTTATATATACATATTTAATTATCCCAAGGATTAGCCATTCTCTACTCCTAAAGTCAACAATAAAGGATTTCAACTTAAATATTAAAATATAAAGAAATATTTGCATAAAGACCAATAATTACTTTATAGAACATTTCAAATTTAAACGCCTTTTGGACCTCTGATATATTTCCATGCATTAAATCAGGCCCTTCAACGGAATTTAAAATATTTATAAAAGGATTTAAACGATTGAACTAAAATAACTAATTATTGTAAATAAATCATTGTGTTGCATTTTTGAATATTTTGATTATTTATTTAATGCTAGGAATCGGTTATTTGTTTGAAATAACCTTTTGTATCGCTATTTAAGTATTCTATGTAAGAACTTTAACATTCAATTAAAGCTTGAATAATAAAAATTATAACGTATTGAATAAAACTGAAAGCGTCTGATTTGTGTCCCAAAATAGTTGAAGAATATACATTTTGGAACGACAGCCGCTTTGCTGTCCCAGCTATAGAACGCCAGAAAGGCGGTACGTTACAGTCTTACATCTTATTTCAGACGTTTTATTCCTCAATGTGCGCTATTGGCCAAGCCCTTAACAGATCTGCTACAAGAAAAAGCAACATTCAAACTTGGAGACACAAAGGTGGTCTCGTTTGAACACTTAAAAGCACTTTTACAGCCGTATTCTGACAAAGTGACAGTTGTTACCCAGTATTTTTAAAATTTCTTTGTGTTTGTTGTAATTTTTTGATTTCAAAACAAAATTTGAAGCTCAAAAAACAACATTTTTTAATGAAATTGTCACTACCTGCAAAGCAGGTGACCATTTTTATCAAAATTTATTATTTTTGAGCTTCAAATTTTGTTTTGAAATAAAAAAATTACAACAAATACATGGAAATAATAAAAATACTGGGTAACAATTGTCACTTTGCCGGAATTGGGCTGTTAGTTGGTATGCCAGTCCTCAAATTGTACGACCCTAAAACGGTGACCAAAATACATGCGGATACTTCCATGTACGCGTACGGAGTACTTCTTCAAAAGAACCCCGACGACCAGCAACTTCATCCGGTCTGTTATATGAGTAGGAAAACGACAGCCACCAAACAAAAATACCACTCATATGAGTTTGAAGTCTTAGATATCATCGAAGCGCTTAAAAAATGGAGAGTTTATGTCCTAGGGACCAAAATTAAAAGTGTAACCGATTGTAACTCTTTCGCGATGACGATGCGTAAGCAGGATGTACCACTCAGAGTATCCAGATGATCGATGTTCCTAGAGGTCTTTTACTTCGAAATAGAGCATAGATCAGGCACGAAGATGAAGCACGTGGATGCGCTCAGTCGTGTTTTTTTTAATTATTGATGGAAGACTCTGCAGCATCGTTTGAAAGACCCCATATCCAGGACGAGTGGAAAAGAGCAGTTAGGAAGATTCTCGAGAAAGAAGAATATAGTAATTACTTTTTGAAGCACGACATACTCCATTAAGATCTCATGAAGAAACTTATGGTAGTAACGACTGTCTTGGAGCATGAAACAATTCAAATTGCACATCGCCAGGCACATTTTGGAGTCAAAAAGACTCAAGATCTAGTTGAGCGAACATTTTATAAACCGAAACTTACTGAGAAGGTCGCCAGCGTTGTTAAGAGCTGCATAGAATGTATCATGGCGGAAGCGAAGTCGGGTAAGAACGAAGGTTTTCTGAGACCCATATAAAAAGCCGATTTATAACGATTAATTTATATATAAAACCGATAACCTCTCAGTACGTACCACATAGAACACGTGGGTCCCATGGAATGTACCAAAAAGCGTTACAACCACATACTCGTAGTGGTAGACGCTTTCACTAAGTTTGTGTGGCTGTATCCAACCAAGAGCACTGGAAGTCACGAAGTAATCGACATATTACGGCAGCAGTCAACCATGTTCGGAAACCCTGAAAGAATTATATCCGATCGAGGAACAGCATTTTCGTCTCTCATTTTAGAAGAATATTGCAAAGCTGAAGGGATTCTCCATCTCCAAATCGCCACAGGTATTCCGAGAGGAAACGGACAAGTGGACAGGTCAACAGAATTGTTATGCCTATGTTGATAAAACTCTGCGAGCTCGACGAAGACCGCGACGGAACAAAGTTGATATTCAAGAAGAAAACCGCCGAACATAAAATAAGAAGAGGATCCGGCAAAAGATCTATGAAATCAACGAACTTGTAGCGATAAAACGAACCCAGTTTGGAGCAGGACTGAAACTTAAGCCAAAATATTTAGGGCCATACAAAGTTACCAAAAACTCAACCATGTCGCTATGTCGAAAAAATTTTAGATGCGATATGAGAGGTCCAAAACGGACGACAATAGTGGCCGAATATATGAAGCCATGGAGTTCATCATCCGGGTCGAATTCCGGGCAGAACGACCGAATGTAGGAATTGAGCACAACGGACCGACAATGAGAGTGACGCGAAGTGGACCCAGAACATAAAGACGAACGAAACCAGACGAACAAAAATACACACAAACGACAACATCAATCACGCGACAAACGAACTCAAATATGAATCAGAAAGAGACCCCTGACGTGTGCAGTTGTTTCAAATAAAGGAAATTTTATAATCGTTTAATCATATAAAACAATAAACGTAGTTTTAATATAATAAACAGTCGCGAGTCTTTTATTTAAAAAGAAATTGTTCCATGTTTTACACGTATGCAGTATATTATTATTTTCCCGTAATAATTTGTGAAATTCCTAATGAAGTCGTTACTTCATTAGTTATCCCGTTTATGTAACAGATTTCACTACTATCAACATTATTTATTACCTTTTTCTTTAATATAGAAATGTCTGGTCCAGTATCTATTAACAATGTAACTATATTATTTCCTATATCCACTGTAACATAATTTGTTATTTAATAAAACTTACGTATAATAATTGCTTATAATAACGGCTGAGCTGTTTAAGAACGGAGGCGAATCTCTACTTAAATGCATTCACAAGCTTCTATGCAGAATATGGTCGGAAGAAAGCATTCCGAACGATTGGAATCTCAGTGTGCTCTGCCCAATCCACAAGAAAGGCGATCTCACTATCTGTGCCAATTACCGTAGGATAAGCCCTCTTAATATCGCATATAAGGTCCTTTTCGAGCGTTTTATGTGAAAGATTGAAGAAAACTCAAGAAAAACAAGTCGACACCCACCATCTTTTTGTCGACTACAAAACCGCTTCGGCAGTGAATGCAGATAAGACGAAATACTTGGTGTCAACAAACAAACAGACCCAGCGTCTTGGAACCCACGTAACAATTGACAATACCTCCTTCGAGATTGTGAAGGACTTCGTTTATCTGGGATCCAGCATAAACTCAAACAACGACATCAGCATTGAGATCAAACGAAGAATAACTCTTGCCAACAGGTGTTACTTTGGGCTCAGTAGGCAATTGAGAAGCAGAGTCCTCTCTCGACGAACGAAAATCACGCTCTATAAATCGCTCATCATGCCCGTCC
>OY986435.1:118894174-118916674 GCA_963920525.1 Dichetophora obliterata
TTGTCCTTTATTTTCATTATAATTGTTTCTACCTCTGTGAAACTTATTAAAAGAAATGATTTGATTACTATTATTGGGTTCTATTTCTGAAGCTATCCTAATGGCTTCTGCTAGCCTAACAGGTCTTGCTGCCATTACAATAGATCTTAATGATTCAACTAAACCGTTCTTGAAAGTTGTCAAACCAATTTAGTCATTTAACTGTACTATTATCTCTCAGTTTGTTTCACCCTGCTCACTAATCTGTAGGTCATTTAGTGACGCTAACAAATTTTCTATAATTGACCCGAATACAATAGCACTCAAACTACCTTGATTTATTCGTGTTACATCACTGTGAAGTTTTGAGGTAGTCTTATTAGATCTATATGCTTGTTGAAGCGTTCTTTTAAATTTTTCAAGAGTAGTTGGTTAGCAGTTAGTTTGTTGTAGGCCCATGTGCACCGCGACCCATAGGATCTATTGTGCATTCCCTTGTTTAACTATCAGAGATATTTACAGAGATAGACTATAAAGATATAGGCTTTTGATACATTTTAAGCACTGTTTCTGGCTTGGTGTTCCAAATTGTTGATGGGGGCACTACTGCCTCTACAAAGTGGAGATGTCTTAGACTACAGATTGCCGGACATGGTATCTGAGTGAAATAGCTAGTTAGAATTCTGAGGTCAGCTATGATTAGCTTGAGTAAATCTTTGGATTTAGCTTTACTGAGGTTAAAAATTTCTTAGCGTGCTTAATTTAGTGCCGTTCTTCATTATTTCTTCATTAGTGCCGTTCCAGTGGCACTGAAATTTTTTATATTCCCATATTCTGATTTTTTTCCAGAATGTAGCTTGTAGCCAGGCTACAGAATGGTTCGTGTCCAATAAGAGTTCGAGACGCTCCTTGTTTGGGACCGTATATCCCCGATCCCGTTACTCCATTTTCAAGTTTTGACCCATCAGTATACCATATCTGTGAACCAGGATTAACTCTGAAGCTATCACTCGTCCAGAGTTGACTATTGGATATGACGACCCTGTAGCGTTTCAAGAAGCTTACCTTCGATAGCATCCTGTCTGGGATTTTAAAAAGGGGTCATTATCGAAGATTTTAAGTATCTTCATGTGGCCCGTAAAGTTTTGTGCTTTGTAATCACATATTTTTTCCACTCTTAGTGCACTGATGAAAATTCCATTTCGGAAAATATCCCGCTTGCTTTGTCACAGACTGTTTCTTCCGGGACACACACAATCCTTTCATCAGAAGACCATATTATCTCAAAAAGAAAGAAAAAAAATAAAAAAACTAATAAGAAGCGAAAATCAGCTGGATCTACTTCTCAGGCCAAGCAGCCCTCAGCACCGCTTTTGAACAAGAACACTCCAGTTACTTCCTCGTCATCTTCTAACAGTCCTTCTTTGACTAATAGTTCAGTTTTGACTCCTATTGAGCCTAGAAATCTATCAAGCTTAAGGGCAGTGTCGAGGAAAAAAAATTTATTTATTTCACGTCTTCAGCCCGACACAACTGTTGAAAATGTATTGACTTTTATCAAACATAATAAATTGTTGAGTCAAAATGCATTTTGCTCATGCAAAAAAATAGGTAATAAACCTTCCCATGCTTCCTTTATTCTCACAGTTCCAGCTGAAGAGTTTGCAACTGTTCTAAACTCTAATTTGTGGACTGATAATATACTCGTTACAGAGTTTCAGCCTAAGAATAAGCCTAGAGGGACGACTCAAGCCGCTCGTCAATCCCAAAAAAACTGAATAGGTTATCCCTTTACTATCAAAATGTAAGGGGATTACGCTCTAAGACGCGAGACATATTTTTAATGTCTCAGAATTTCTCTGAGGATATTATCGCACTGACTGAAACTTGGTTAAACGGAAGCATTACTGACTTAGAATTGTTTGATAACAGTTTTGAAGTTTATAGAAGAGATAGACATGCTGACAATACTTCTGCTGTCGGTGGAGGTGTCTTATTAGCTGTAAGGAACTCCTTCGTTAGTTCCATTATTGTTATTCCCTGCTCTGCTAACATCGAACTTATATGCGTCAAGGTTGTACATTGCAATTCTAATGTATATCTTATTAATGCATACGTTCCTCCTAAGAGCAGTGTAGAAGTTTATGCAAGCCTTGCGGATTGCATAGAATACGTTATAAGCATAATTGACGTTAATGACGACATTTTATTGTTAGGTGATTTTAATCTGCCTGACTTGAAATGGGAATCTTCTGACGATGATACATATTTTTGTGCATCTAATTCGAAGACTCGCCAAGAGCATATATTTGTTGATAATATATGTTCTGACTTACAACAAGTGAGTTGTATTTATAATAGTCGTGAAAGACTTCTTGACCTGGTCTTAACTACAGATAGAAACAATGTGATTGTTTAGAGGGCCCCTCATGTTTTGACTGCTGTTGATGAATACCATCCACCATTGAGCATATGGTACAAATCAGACAGGGATAATATAGTAAAGTCTAACTCAATAGATAAAGTTTATGAATTCAATTTTAAAAAAGCTGACTTTTTGAAGTTGAATCATTTACTTCAAAGTAAACTTCATGTTATTTTAGAATATGTTAATAATAACACTCTTGATGATTCAATTAATTTTTTTTATATGGAAATCTTTGCTATGTTTTCTCTGTCCGTGCCATATAGCCTCAAATTTACGAAAAATTGTGCTTACCCCTGGTACACAAAGGAGTTAAAGATTCTTCGCAACAGCAGGAATAGGGCATGGAAGAAATCTACAAGCGTTTGTTTCTGGACTTTGAAAATTGCTCAGCTACCTTATATCAAAATTATTTAGACAGTACTAAGCTGAGAATATTGTCTGATCCGAAGAAATTCTGGGGTTTCATAAACACCAAAAAAAAATCTGATGGATTCCCTTCATCATTTAAAACCTCTGACGGATTTACTGACGATCCTGTCGTAATTTGTGGTCTATTTGCCAATCTCTTTAAAGAGTCATTTTGTTCAGACTCTTTTAATCCTGATGAAGACTACTTTGAATATATGAACTCTACACCCAGGGTTTCGTTGGATTCTATATCCTTTACTTCAGAGGATATTTTAAAGTATATTGGATTGATCGATGAGGATTTTAATGCTGGACCTGACGGAATTCCTGCCGCAGTGTTAACACGATGTGGTTCCGTTCTAAGTCAACCACTGTCCATGTTATTCAATAAATCAATTAGCGAAAGTATTTTTCCACTTTTTTGGAAAAAATCTTTTATAGGTCCTATCTATAAAAACGGTTGTAAGAACGATATAAACAACTACAGGCCTATCGCGAAACTCTCGTCGATTCCAAAACTTTTTGATCGCCTCGTGTATGATCGTGTGAAAATTCACTGTGGGAAGGTCATGACAACTCGTCAGCATGGATTTGTTACTGGCAGATCCACTATGTCTAATCTCCTCGATTTTACAACGTTTTGCTTAAATTCATTTTATTCAGGTAACCAGGTTGACTGTATTTACACTGATTTTAGTAAAGCATTTGATAAACTGCCACACAACTTAATTCTATTTAAACTAAAGTTAATGGGTTTTCCAAAATTTTTTGTAAGCTGGATTCAATCGTATCTGACGGAGCGATCTTATAAAAACGATTTCGAGGCGTATTGTCAGCTGAATTTATTGCTGAATCAGGTGTTCCTCAAGGTAGCCACCTTGGTTCACTTCTGTTTATTTTAGCCATTAATGATGTAACCCACATCATCAAACACTCTCATCTACTTATCTATGCAGATGACATGAAAATATACAGAACAATAGATGCTAAAGACAATTCAGATTTGCTCCAGTCTGATTTGAAATCCTTTGAAATTTGGTGTTCTAAAAACAATATGTTTCTAAATCCAGATAAATGCCAAACTTTTCGCGAAAAAGGAATAATTTAATTTTTGATTATAAGATTAAAGATACTGCATTAAGTCGTGTAGATGCTGTCAAAGATCTGGGTATATGCATGGATTCTAAGCTATCGTTTAACGTTCATATTGATTACATTTGTAAAAAAGCATCTTCTATGCTTGGGTTTATGAAACGCTGGGCCAAAGAATTTAATAGTATGATCACAACTACAACGCTGTATTATGCAATTGTGCGACCTCACTTAGAGTATGCAAGTCAAGTTTGGTCCCCAAGTTACAATGTACATGTTGAACGTCTAGAGAGAATCCAAAAACGTTTTGTTCGGTTTGCTCTAAGGGGCTTAAGTGCAACTGACACTTTAAACCTTCCTCCTTATGAGGATCGTTTAAAACTATTAAAAATGCAATCTTTGAATGAGAGAAGGAAGTCTGCAGATATCGTCTATTTACACCAACTCATAACTGGTGTATTCGATTCACCAGAACTCCTAACTCTTATAAATTTTAACACTAACCGTAGAAGCAGTAGAAATGCTAACAATTTAATTTACTTACCTTTTAGTAGAACAAATTATATGGCTACTGCTCCTTTACATCGCATGAGTACCTTTGTTAACAACTGTACCTTTTTTGATGTTAACTTATCGAAAGGTCAACTCAAAAGTACATTGAAAACTAATGTATGATTAGATCTATGTAAACGCATGGTTAGTTGTTATGTCTTGTGTTGTCCCTGAGCCCAACCCATATTATGGTGGGTAAATTTTTCTCACTTTGGATTGTTTTGGACCACTCTTATCGATATCATTAGGGCTATTCACGGTTTGGGCGTACTTTTAACAAATCGTTTTTATAGCATTTGTTATTGTTCAAACTTTGAGCACCTCGCCATGTGACTGTCGTATAAAAAGATTGTGCAACCCTGTGATGTATGTGATTATGCGGCTGTAGACAGAGCATAAAAATACGAGGTACAAAAAACACGTCCAAGGGCTGCTTTTATTTACGCGTGCCTGCGTATTTGCATTTGTATGCAAAACAACAACGAAGCAAAATACGTTTTCGTGAATTGGCGCACAAATAGCAGATCGAACAAATGGCAGACCAGCGTATTCGAACTGTGAATGGCCTTATTGAGATGTTTTAATGTTATTTGGGCTGGTTCATAAGATGATCTAATGCGGAGAAGTTGCGAAAAAGCTGTAGTAGCTGAACTCTATTGTTATTGCATGTTATAATCGTTTTGAGTGAAATGTGTGAATTCGCCTTTGGTAAAAATGTTTTGGGGTTGCTTTCTCAATGTCCGATTACGCACTAATCAGAACTTTAACCATCAGTTAGCAAAAAAGCTCTTTCTCAATGTTCGGTTAAGGATTAACTGTCATTTAAGTGCTGATTAAGTGTGAGGTCAGACGATTCTCGTTTAGTCGGCGTACACATGGCCGTGCAATATGGTTGTAGTTGTATTCTCCAAAATTTTTGACAGTTTGGCATTGGAAGCAACAACAAATTATCTGCTCGCTGAGCAAACAAGCATCGTCTGACCTCACACTAAGTTAACGGAAAGTTGCTGTTTCGGTTAGCTGCTAATCGGAAGATTGCTTTTTTGAGGAAAAAAGTTTCTTTCCAATTTGAGTTGACACCAAAATAGAGGAAGGACATATCGTCGCCTGAGTAAAATAAGGTCGTATGTGTAAATTGGGGTGTTTCAAGTTAATGATGTAATCCCACATTTTTATATCAGATCTTTCAAATGGCGTCATCTATTTTGAATACCTCTTTTAGTTTTCGAGATATTCAGTAAAAGATGGTCGTATGTGACACTTAGTTATCGTTTGAATAAAATATTGCCGTATGTGCGAACTGGCACATACGACAATTGTTTCATACAATTTCTGGTATTTCTTGTGTTCCGCAAAAAATATTATCGTATGTGTTTCGCACGTACGACAAACAACATCCTGTGTAAAATATCCTGTTTTTACAACATCCTGTGTAAAATATTGTCGTACGTATTCGAAGGTTCGGAGTAAACCTTCAAGCAGCAGTAACCTTCAAGCAGCAGTAACCTTCAGCAGTAATGAAGATGTCGGCAAGATCAGATGAACGCACGCGAGACGAATCGCCAGCGCCCGATTTGGAAGCATAACTTCACAAGTAATTGCAATAAGAAACATTTTGCTGTTAAAAGAAGGGTGTTATTTTTCTGAATGCAATATAAAATTCTGGGATACTAGGAAAAGTGTACCTTGTATTTATTTTTAAAAATTTTTATCAGTGAATTAAAAAAATGTTATCTTTTAATAATACCTTTTGTATGATCTCAATTGTTCCTATTCATTTTTTTTAATGAACTGAATTCAAATAAAATTTATTTTAATATTTATTTAATGAAATTACTTTTCAACCGAAACTTTTTATAATTGTTTGTAGAAAAAATTAAGATATTAAAAAAATGAGTTAAAAATTTGTGACAAACTTCAAACGTCAAACCTCAGCCCTCAGCAAGTATTATTCAGAGAAGTTCGTTAGGAATCTCAATGACTATCTACGGATTAAAATAAAAATTAAGGATTAAAAGGATACTTTCAACCAATATTTGAGCTGATAAATAACATTTAAAGTCCTTCACAAAAAACCTGACTTTATAAGTAAAAAATGAATACGTAGTCTCTCTTTACTTGACTAGTGATTTCCCCCCGAATATCGGGTGGGTTGGATATCTGATTTAGGGATCTAATTGTAAGTATAAGGGCACTTTTTTTAATATAACAACTTTCCGTGTAAGGGAAAATAATTTTATAGTAAAAAAACACCATGAAAAAACTTGATTGCCCCTGGAATGGTGACAACAACATTTCGTACAAGGGCAAATCATTATTTAATATGCGCCTTTTACAGAAAAAATAATACCAACAATGATCAAATATACAAACCCACTTCTACCGTATAATTGGTTTCACATGCGCCTTTTACAGAAGGAATAATTTCTAGTTTTGAAGACATCGCAAAAAGGTTGATGTCATAATAACGGAAATTTTTTTATCCGTACAAAATATTTTCGAAAAAGCTTTCGCTTACCGTTATTTTTACTAATCAACGACTTTTCATACAAAAATATCTTGTACTGAGAAAATCTATAGTTTTCGAGATATCACGATAGTTGTGATGTCATAAAGGGATTTTTTAAATTAACTACAAGTAAAAAATTTCAGCATTTTAAAAATTAAAATTTTTTCCACAACTATTTGTCGTATGTCATACAAAATATTAGGTTTAGGACATAATATGTGTGTAATACGACAAAATTTTATTAAAAAAACCCTCTGTATTTTGTTTAATAATTAAAAATGTGAAGTAAAAAATTTGTAAACTAGATCTGTTTTTTTAATTCTTACAATATTTCCAAGTTAGAATAAAATTGACCGTCAAATTATTGAGTAATTCAATTTTAAACTTTGACTGCGATCCAAAAACATACGACCTTATTTTACTCAGGCGACGATATGCAATTAGATGTGATTACGTTGAAGAGTATGATGAGAACAAGTTCATAAGAAGATTCCGTTCGTTCAAAAGCAGTTATTTCTTAATTTTGGACAAAATAATATTTGGGCATGCTCCTCTGCCAATGAAACTAAAAATGTTTTTTCATAAGATGTAAAATTCTTATACAGACATAAAGTAAAAGTCTGTTCCGTTTTTCCATTTTGTTATCTTTTTGCAGAAAATCAAAAAAAAAAAAATTAAACATAAAAGAGCTGATATGCAGTTTTTGCGAATTCACATTTGAAAAATTCACAATTTGTGATGTAACCGACGATTACTTAACCAGCACTTGGTAAAATCAAAATTATTTTTTTAGATATCGTATCGTTAGCTAACTCCTGGTTAAAAGCTTGACTAACCGGACATTGAGAGAGCGGCCCTAAGTGTTGACTTTTTCGAACTTACACTTGCACTTGTAGACCCTAAGTTAGACTTGTGAAATACGGATGAGATGATATTAAAAGCTGGTGTGTTACATCAGTATTCGGAACAATTACTGCATTTCTTAGAATAGAGTCTAAAAGTCTTGTTTAAAAATATAAGGGGTATTCACACTGGCTTGGGTAGTTTTGTATGGTTAGATTTAGTACTTTTGATTATTACGAGCACCCTAAATTGCAATTGAGTACTTCGTACAATAGCTTTGGGCAGTGCTGCATGTTTGTTTGATCTCCCCGGTTTAAGTAGCTGGTAAGAGATGAGTAACAGCTGGAAGAGGGTTGCCACCAAATTATTTTTTGTCATTTTTTGTGCGCAAAATTTAGACCATTAATTTGGTTTAAAAAAGGTCTTTTATATACGATTAATTTTAAACCGGAACTTCGCAGCATTTTATAATTTACTTGAAATCCTGGGCAGACGTTGTGCTGACACAGACCAACTTACTGCTATATAAGATTTCCAATTTTCATGACAATAATTTTATTATTTATAATAATTAAAATAGTTCTATTATTTTAAATTGATTAATTTTATATATCTGAACTGCCAGTTATGCCGTAGTTATGCTAGCCAAACATGATTGCCGAACATTTTTTGTTGTTATTGTTTCACGCATAAAATGAAGAAATGAACTTTTTCTCATATTCATTCTCTCGCTCTCGGACCGAATATTTTAACTGCTGATTGAAAGGCCAAACATGCCGAACTTTCCAGTGTTGGCTGTAGTCATTTTGTATAATAGCATCAAAAAAGTAGGTAAAAGTATTAAAAAGTGAAGTTGATTGTGTCTTCAAGTAACCCTTAACATAAACAGCTAGCTAGTATCTCAGATATATGCAATTGTGCTGCCAGAATAGGGCTGTTAGGCACCTGGTATTGTGCATACCATGTGAGCGTGATCGATTACACTGTGCAATCGCTACACCTCCCTTTTTTGGAAGAATTAATTTACAATTTTTTTTTTTAATTGCATTTACAATTTGTTATTATTATTAAAAGAAGAGAGAAAAAAATATTAATTTATTCTTATAAATAATTTTTTTATTGTTATAACGATAGATTATATAATTAAAATTTAAATTGATTATTATTATTAATTTTAATTTTTATAAATATATATTTATATATATTTTGATAACACATGGTATTAATTTGATATATATAGAAATTCAATTATTTAAAAATTGTTTGGTAACAATATGCTAAGTGCAATTTATAACTTAATAAATAACAGGCATCACATGATGTAAGTGACAGGATGGCTATAGAATTTAAAAACTAATTCAAATTTTTTCATAAACAATAAAAATATTTATAAACATTTGTATTTAACTAGTTAAATTATTGTTGATTACTAAAAAAATAAAACTCAGTGCTTGGCTGAGTGCGTGGTAAATGCGTCACAAAAGAAATCGAGTGATTTATTATTCTATTTATAATATTCTATATTTATATTTATTTCTTAATAAAAAAATTATAAGATTAGCTGAACTTGGAAATTGAAAATATAAAATTTATTTTAATTACATTGATTTTATATGATTTAAATACAAATTCTAAATGTTTGGTAAATCATACTTGATTTTAAATACAAATTCTAGTTGTTTGATAGTTTAAAATCGTTTATTGAGCTTAAGGTCAAATTTAGAACAATTAATTGTACTGACGAATCTTTCCAAAGAAACAACAACAAAGTTGTTTCGATATGAAAAGGAAAAAATTCTTTGGAAAGATTCGTTAGTACAATTAATTGTTCTAACTTTGACCTTAAGCTCAATAAACGATTTTAAACTATCAAACAACTAGAATTTGTATTAAAATTAAGTATGATTTAAACTATCAAACATTTAGAATTTGTATTTAAATCATATAAAATCAACATAACAAATAACAAGGTCATTTAGAAAAAACTTTAATCAAATGGTAGAGCACGACCAAACAGAAACAGCTGAAAAATATATCAGCAAAAATCTAAAAACAACTTCAGTAACCATTAGGGCGGGTCGATTTATTTTTCGACAATTTCCCTATGATTTCCGTATTCTATGGGTTATTCCATGAAAATTTGCCAAAGGAACCATACCTCTATCGTTAAAATCGAGTCCCCTACTTTTTGTTGGTAGATTTTTTCCCAAATTGACGTTCGTATGAAATATTACCTACACGTTCACATCCATAACTCAAAAACTATCGATCGGGTTTAATCGCCAGTAGGCGCGTTGGAAAGGTGAGCTCATTTTGATCAATTTACAAAAAAAAATCTCCCAAAAAAAACATTGGTCCAACGGTTCAAAAGTTACGGGCATGTTTGTCCAAATTTTGGAGCATTTTTCCATTTTTTTCATGATTTTGTCCAAGAATATTACTTTCATGGCCATTTTTTGGCTCAATTTTTTTGACTTACGAAGCTTACGAACCTTACGTTACGACTGGACTGATTTGCACTTTACATTATTGGCATATTTTTTCACAGGGTGCACACCCTGTGTTATGTTTGTTTATTTCTTTTTGTTTTTAGTTTCTTTATAGACTTCTTTATTTTTGTTTGTTTGTTTAACACTCAAATTGAATATTTTTTTTTGATAATAAGTTGATAGATACTTTAATATCTCTTAATTTGAATTTTTGTAGAAAAAAAAATAAAAAGCGGGGAAAAAATCAAAAAGTTGGGTTTATGTGTTTTGTTTTAGCAATATCGCATGAATTAATCAACCGAATTCGATAAATTTGGGCTTAAACTCTTCGTTTTGAATTGTAAATTGAATTAAATAATGGATTGAGCCAAAAAAATGGCCATGAAAGTAATATTCTTGGACAAAATCATGAAAAAAATGGAAAAATGGTCCACAATTTTGAACAAAAATGCCCGTAACTTTTGAACTTTTTACCAACAAAAAGTAGGGGACTCGATTTTAACGATAGAGGTTCCTTCGGCAAATTTTCATGGAATAACCCATAGAATACGGAAATCATAGGGAAATTGGTGAATTTTTTCACTCCCTACGACCTGCCCTAGTAACCATGCTTTGTTGTTGGAAGACTTCCAGCAGACTGTTGGACTCCATATAATAACATAAGCATAAAGACTAAAGTAAAGCAAAAATACAACAACAAATGTGAACATGTGAAATGGGAGAAAAACTGAGAAATTGGCACTTCAAATCTCATCGCCTCTATGGTGCAGTACGCTAGTGCACGCTTGCACGGGTATCACAAAGATTTCTGATGAAGCCTTTAGCAAGGCCGCAATTGCAATAAAATCAGCTAGTGATTTTTTACTTTTCATATCGAAACAACTTTGTTGTTGTTGTTTCTTTGGAAAGATTCGTTAGTACAATTAACTGTTCTAACTTTGACCTTAAGCTCAATAAACGATTTTAAACTATCAAACAACTAGAATTTGTATTTAAAATCAAGTATGATTTAAACTATCAAACATTTAGAATTTGTATTTAAATCACATAAAATTAACATAATAAATAACAAGGTGATTTAGAAAAAACTTTAATTTATTATAATTGTATATATTTCCTTAGTCTGTCCATGTGAACAGTGCTGGTCTTGTCATTACCATATTATTTTTGTTATCGACCCTTACTAATTTAAATGTACCCTTGTACAGACTGTCCAGCTTATGACCCTCTTGTTTAACAAGTACTTATTCTCCCTCTGTCAATTATAGACTATTTATGTTTCTGTCATACAAAATCTTTTCCTTTTCCTGTCTTTTTAGAATTATATTTTTAGCTCTTCTATGGGCTGTTTGTATGCGAAATTTGATTTCCTTGTCGTATGCATCGACATTGTAGATGGGATCTACTTGTCTGTTGACAAGAAAATTATAATTATTTGGGGATTTGTCGAATTTTAGTTCGAATGGGCAGTAATCGTGGGCTATTGATGGTGTAGTGTTGTAGCAATACGTATAATACTTTAGCCATTCATCCCAATCTAATTTGTCTACTGAAAGTTATGATCGAACATACTCGTTAAATGTTCAGTGGTTTCTTTCCACCGTTCCCAGGGTTTGATGGTGGTAAGCCGTTGAAGTAATATTTTTTCAATTTAAGAAGTTTGCAAATCTCGTCATATAAATGGTTTTTATACTCGGTGCCCATGTCCGTGATTATTTTTCTCATAGGACCGTACAGCAGGATGAAATTGTCAAAAATTGCTTTAGCGACAGTTTTCGCATTTTTGTCTGCAATTGGTACTGAAACTAAATATTTTGTTAAATTACATATCATTGTTTCCATTTACTTGATCTTGGTAATGGTCCAACTGTATTTATAAGTACTGCATCAAATGCAAGTAATTACCATTTGTCCTTTGAAATTTTTGTGAGATTTATTTCTTTGACATTCGCAGCATTTCTTAACATATTTAGTTACATCTTTCGTCATATCTCTCCAGGAATACGCTTGTCTAATTTTTTTTAGTGTACGTGTTATCCCACTGTGGCCACCAGTTGTTGGATCATCATGGTACCTTTGTAATATTTTTTGTATGTCAGCTTTGGCACAATTTTATTAATTGTGGCGTCAGTGTTATTTCTAATTTTTAAAAATTTAATTTCCTTTTCTTTTATATTCCGCAACCCAGGTTTTTTTAAATAAATCGTCATTCAATGACTGCTGCAGCTTGTTTAATCCGTTATGACTTGCTATTTTTCAAACACTGGAAATAATTGATTTATGTCGATTTTTCCATTAGTGATAAAATTAATTAGTAATCTTGGTGATCACCTTTTTATTTCCTTTTATTTTTATACAGTCGCCCTTAATTACTAGGTTTGCGCTGTTTTTTTCTATTTTGGCTACTGAACGCTTCATACACTTTAATTTTCGCTGACAAATTTTTATCTTTTAATTCCTTTTTTTTCTCTAGTTGCTTTGACTGTTGCCTTGTCGTTACTTTTAATATTTGATTCGTTGTATTTTTTATATTTTTTATGTCTTGGAATTCTATTCGCGACAGTGCGTCAGCGACATAGTTTTCTTTACTCCTCAGGTACTCTACAGTAAAATCATACTCCTCGAGTTCTAATCTCATTCTTGATAATTTTGAGGATGGATTCTTCATAGCAAATAGGTACGACAAAGGCCTATGGTCACTTTTAACTAAGAACTTAGTACCATAAATGTATGGCCTAAAGTAAAAAATGGCCCAATGAATAGCTGCTAGTTCCTGCTCTATGGTAGACTTATTGCTTTTGCCTTTTGTGAACGATCTTGAGGCGTATGCAATTGGCAGTTGGTATCCATTGTATTCTTGACTAAGCACTTGCACCACATGCGTATTTGCTTGCGTTTGTGGTTATACAGACTTGCTTGTCGAAGCCCGGATACATTAATATATTGAGGCTTAAAAGTGATCGTTTTAAATATTGAAGCATTTTCGCATTCTGTGGTCCATTCGAAAGTTATATTTTTTACATAGTCTTGTTAAAAGTCTTGAATGTTAGGCGAGGTTTGGAACAAATCGTCTATCAACTGTTTCTTCCCATTTTGCTTGTGACTCGGGGTCCAACCTTTCCATCCCCAGAAATATCACAAGAGCGTTCGCAATATCTTGATAACTGCCAAGCGATAACATTGCACCCAGTCGAGCGTTTGTAGTATTGATTATATTTCTTAAATGCGTAGCAGAACCTTTAACTGCCTTTTGCATTTCAAACAGTGATGCAATATGCCTGTCGAACATAAGAGCTTTTTTATTGAAGCACTGTTTAAGACGTTCCAATGCTTTTGGGTAATTCTCATCCATTTCGTCAAAATCAGCAATTGCTGACAGTGGTTTTGAGCCTAAACTGTCTTTGAGAATCAAAAATCGCTCGCAGTTGTCCAACGATAAATCGTTGTGCACCATCTTGTTGAATAATGCTATAAACTTTGGAAAGTCTGCATATTTTCCATCAAATTTTGGCAGCTTTATATCACGACATTAACGCGACTTTGATATTGCAAACGCCGTATTGTTTGCCATGCTAATATCAGCTACTGATGCACGTCGCTTCGGCATCAACGCCATCATAATCGACTTTGCAGCAACGTAAACTTCTTCGACCTCGCCTATAAAAACAGCATTTGCTGGATTCTCGACTTTTGGACAGATTTTGTCGATGCTTGCTTGCACACTAAGAATTTGTTTGAAATAGGATTCTAAGATCCCGAGTCTGCATTCCACTTCTTCGGGTGGCAAACTATCTCCCTTTTTTGCAACGAACTTCCTTACGCGAGTTATGCTGCCTTTTGTTGACGCTCTTAACGATTTCAACTCCATCAGCCGTTTACTGCCCTTTGGTGCTGCTGCCTCTGTTTCAGCAGGATATTCATCTCGATCATCGTCTGATGTCACTTTCTTGATTGATTTTATCAATTATAAAAAAAACGTATTAAACAAGACCTTATACTCAGTCAATGTTCTAAATTTAATGAACCTGTCAAATTAAAGCTTTCTTTTGTTGCGCAGCTTTTATTCACAATAGATTCGATGACAGTTGACGAACGACTATTTCACCACGTAGTTTAAGAGCTATGCTTATGATCAGCTAAGTTGCAGTTCTGCAAATGTGAGCACGTCGAAGCTTTAACTCGGTTGTTTTTGTACAAAGTTTTTTCGTTTGTACTGAATCGGATGCGCCTTTTAGTCTTTCGCTTAGTCGTTTTTCTTGTGAACAAAATTTATGTTTCACAAAAGCCTCCAATGAAGCATTCATAAATCCTTTTGATTTATATATCCTATTTTGGGACCAATATCCCGGGTTTCGGCACCAAATGTTCGTACGAAAGAGTTTTTCGCCCTTGAAATATAACCTTGTTCTGTCCTTAACAACTTTAAATAAAAACGCTTAATATTTAATTAAAATGTTTATTTGACTTTAACGTTCTAAGGCTTAGCGCGCACTGACTCGTTTGTCCAAGCTCTACAATTCATGTCTTGCACAATTGAGTCACTCTCATTCAACAGCACATTAATCTCATACGAGCTTTTTTGGTAAATGTTTAAGTACAAAAATATATTCATAATTCAGTTTAAAACGGTATTAAGATTAGCAATGAAATAAGAAAGGAAAAAAAAGTTAACAATGAATGCGAAAAGTATTCGGATATTAAATAAAAAGAAGTTATTTATCAATCGCTATATATATGTTAATATGCAACAATTGCTTTGAGCAACAAAATAAAAACACTAGAGGGTATTGGGCAGCGCGAAATAACGACGTTAGGCATAGTTAAGTCCCAGTAGAGATCGATGGAATATCGCTTACCATGAATTTTCATGTGACTAAAGATGTAGACATTTTATATCCAATGGTGATCGGCAACGATGTATTGAAGGATGTGGACACACAGAACAGAGGGAACGATACTACTTTCATCAAAAAGCAGTACGTTCGAGGTAAGGTGTCTGAGTAGGTCCAGGAGACTCAGGGTGTCGGGGATAAGAAGAGTGCATTCTGCATTGCTGAGCTAGGGAAAGAATGCAGCGCAGAGAATGCTTGTGTGAAGCAGAGATAGTAAGCTGCAATGAGGTCGGAGTACCTAGCAATGTAGGAGAGCTATGTAGCAGCGTTTAGGAAAAGGTTTCCGATTTGATTTCAGAATATCAGCCGAGTCGAAGAAAATCATGAAATGTAGAAATGAAAATAATTTTAAAAGAAGAAGTCCCAGTATTTTAAAGACCAAGACGACTGCCATACACTGATCAAGTGCATCGTGCAACAAGAAGTGCAGGACTGGTTAGAGGAAAGAGTTATCCAAAACAGTTTTTCAGAATATGCCTCACCAGTGGTTCTAGTATCTAAAAAAGATTGGTCAAAGCGCTGATGCTGTGATTATCGTCGACTTAATGATAAGATTATTAGCAATAATTTTCCAATGGTGCTCATTGACGACGTGCTACAGAGACTTTAACAGTCAAAGGTGTTTACAACACTGGACTTGCGAAATGGATTTTTTTCATGTAGGAATAGAGAAAAAATCTCGAAAATATACTTCGTTCGTCTCACATAACGGACAATATGAATTTCGATATGTGCCTTTTGACCTTTATAATTCGCCAGCAGCATTTTCCAGATTCATATTCGCGATCTTCAGAGATCTGGTGCAAGATGGCACAGTTGTGATTTATATGGACGATATCATGATACCGGCTAAAGACGATGAAGAGGGAATCGAAAAACTAGAGAAGGCATTAGCGGTTGCTGAGGATTATGGTTTAGAAATTAAATGGGAAAAGTGCCAGTTCCTAAAAATACGAGTGACGTTTTTGGGTTATATAAAAGAAAACCCAACAATTCAGCCATCATCAGAGAAAACGGCAGCAATAGACAAATTTCCTTTGCTACGCGATAAGACACTACAACGGTTTTTGGGTCTTGTAAGGACCAAAATTTGAGCCACAAATTTTGCCTACATATTTTAAAGTCCAATTGTAAATTTTCTTTCTAGTATGAAGCAGTTTGATGAAACAGGGACCAAAACAGGGGAAATAAACCCGCATAACACCCGCAGGGAACTTCACCCCGACCTAAAAGGGTCCGACACCCACGACACCTTTTACAGCAGCTTCGAAAGAGGCCATCAGAACAAATTGGTGTAGGGTTATCAGCCCATTTTATCAAAACGACTACCTCGAAAGGTCAGAAACCTAGCCGCGTAAATACTCAGTAGAACCTACAAAACAACAGATAATTAACCAGCCGTTGAATAATGCGATATTGCATGTAAACCTTTATATTAAATTATCAATAAAATTTAATCGAATATAATAAATAACTTATTAATAAATAACTTATTAATGAGCAAGTGGCTTTATTAGTCAATAAAGAACTCAAATGGTCATTAACAACCCAGCAACCATTGATTCAAACGAATAAAACAGCTGATGAAATTATATAAAACGTTTTTGTTATCTCTACTTAACTAATAGCGAGGGCAGAAGCAAAACTGCAACTTTCCATCTGCAGGTTCAATGAAATGACGATTCATGCATGAAAGCAGCTAAATTTCATGCACGAATCGTCATGGTGTCTAAACTTAAAATGATAGCCAGGGGCAAGAAATCCCTAAGTCAAGGAAGGTCTATAGCAGGGTTAAAAGGAAATGTAGGAATAGTCCACCAAGGGTTAACATTTTAAAATGAACATACTCACATATTCTCTTTCATTTCATAGTGAGCAAAACCTGACGCCATAATCTATCGGGAGAATCACGCCAGGCGGACTAGTGAAAATATTTTGTGGAAACGGTCAACATGGTACAGTCACGCCGGCGACATCGAGTTCCATGAGCGTCATCTACCTCACATACACAGATACCCGAGAGCGTCAACAGTAAGCAGTATTCGAGGAACGACGAGGTCGCCTACTCAGGACAACATTCGAGACCTCTACAAGCATAGCAGTGAGCGACAACAAACGACAACCCGATCGCTCACTCAGAGCGGAGAGTGACAGGTGCACTGCATTACCGACACACAACGAATTACCAGATAGCGACACTCAACACCACGCTCCGAACAAACACGTCATGCACACTATTCAGCAAGACAAAAGAGCCACCAATACATCAACAAGGAAGAGCATTAAATAAATCGGTGCTCAGAGCGGGAGCCGAACATTCAACCTTAACACATAACCAACCAGCACCATGCCAGCTACACACACACTCGCAGGAATGAGCAGGAAGGAAGCGCATGCGCACAGAGAGCAGATTACAACTGGCGACAACATGGTAACAGAAGCAGTACGAACGAGAAGGGAATAAACAACAAAACTACAAAACACAACATAGCTAAGTAATCATAGAGCAACGAAAAGAAGAAGCGCCATTTACACAGTCAACAACATCCGACTGTGGCCTATATAAGGCCGAGAGAGAGAGAGAAATCGAGGAAGTCAGTGAATAGACCGCGAACAGTAAAGTCGTCAATTTGTCAGTAAACAACCCGCGATCAGTACAATCGTCAAACAGTGGAAAGTACAGCCAACTGGACAAACCAACTAAAATAGTAACCTAAGTCATCATAGCATAAGGACACTGCAGCAACGTGAAATAAACTTTCACCACCCTGAGGCATTATCCAGCTCAACGACCACCAGGATTCCTATTTTGCTGAGGATATTTCGAAGGATCGCTTATCAACTTTACCAAACTTGTGACGTGTACTAAGTCGTGTGTGTGTGTGTGTGTGTGTGTGTGGACCGGTAGCGAAGACACCGGATCAGTGAACATTTCAGTAATCAGTGAAGGGTTAGTGTAACCTCTCTACCTTTCCCCAATCTTTGAATCGGTTCTTTGTAAATTCCTCACATCCTTTTATCGCCACCTACCCACAATCCTCAAATCTACAAAAGGACGTGTTCGTTTAACCGACTTTTGTAGGTTTTCCATTTTCCCAAACTAGGATACCTACCTACAGTTACACGGCCGGCTAGCTCATCGCACGTCTGACCCACACACTGACTCGAAGGACATCAAGGGCAAAACACAGGATTCACAGCTTCAATCAAACCACACATTCAGGACTCGGTGATATCCAAGATTTCTTTTCTTTACTTTTTTCTTTATTTTATCTTTATTTTTTAAAACATCTTATCACTACATTTGGTAATCCTATAGAAATTAAGTAATAGCCCACCGAACCAATGAACAATATGTGTTTCAATTAAAATAACCCAAAGGATAATAGTTACCGAATTTATATCCGTAATTTAAATTATTTTGAATTCCTTTGGTCTCGTAGCTTCTCTATCTTTTTTTGAATTAATTTCTTTTATATATACATATTTAATTATCCCAAGGATTAGCCATTCTCTACTCCTAAAGTCAACAATAAAGGATTTCAACTTAAATATTAAAATATAAAGAAATATTTGCATAAAGACCAATAATTACTTTATAGAACATTTCAAATTTAAACGCCTTTTGGACCTCTGATATATTTCCATGCATTAAATCAGGCCCTTCAACGGAATTTAAAATATTTATAAAAGGATTTAAACGATTGAACTAAAATAACTAATTATTGTAAATAAATCATTGTGTTGCATTTTTGAATATTTTGATTATTTATTTAATGCTAGGAATCGGTTATTTGTTTGAAATAACCTTTTGTATCGCTATTTAAGTATTCTATGTAAGAACTTTAACATTCAATTAAAGCTTGAATAATAAAAATTATAACGTATTGAATAAAACTGAAAGCGTCTGATTTGTGTCCCAAAATAGTTGAAGAATATACATTTTGGAACGACAGCCGCTTTGCTGTCCCAGCTATAGAACGCCAGAAAGGCGGTACGTTACAGTCTTACATCTTATTTCAGACGTTTTATTCCTCAATGTGCGCTATTGGCCAAGCCCTTAACAGATCTGCTACAAGAAAAAGCAACATTCAAACTTGGAGACACAAAGGTGGTCTCGTTTGAACACTTAAAAGCACTTTTACAGCCGTATTCTGACAAAGTGACAGTTGTTACCCAGTATTTTTAAAATTTCTTTGTGTTTGTTGTAATTTTTTGATTTCAAAACAAAATTTGAAGCTCAAAAAACAACATTTTTTAATGAAATTGTCACTACCTGCAAAGCAGGTGACCATTTTTATCAAAATTTATTATTTTTGAGCTTCAAATTTTGTTTTGAAATAAAAAAATTACAACAAATACATGGAAATAATAAAAATACTGGGTAACAATTGTCACTTTGCCGGAATTGGGCTGTTAGTTGGTATGCCAGTCCTCAAATTGTACGACCCTAAAACGGTGACCAAAATACATGCGGATACTTCCATGTACGCGTACGGAGTACTTCTTCAAAAGAACCCCGACGACCAGCAACTTCATCCGGTCTGTTATATGAGTAGGAAAACGACAGCCACCAAACAAAAATACCACTCATATGAGTTTGAAGTCTTAGATATCATCGAAGCGCTTAAAAAATGGAGAGTTTATGTCCTAGGGACCAAAATTAAAAGTGTAACCGATTGTAACTCTTTCGCGATGACGATGCGTAAGCAGGATGTACCACTCAGAGTATCCAGATGATCGATGTTCCTAGAGGTCTTTTACTTCGAAATAGAGCATAGATCAGGCACGAAGATGAAGCACGTGGATGCGCTCAGTCGTGTTTTTTTTAATTATTGATGGAAGACTCTGCAGCATCGTTTGAAAGACCCCATATCCAGGACGAGTGGAAAAGAGCAGTTAGGAAGATTCTCGAGAAAGAAGAATATAGTAATTACTTTTTGAAGCACGACATACTCCATTAAGATCTCATGAAGAAACTTATGGTAGTAACGACTGTCTTGGAGCATGAAACAATTCAAATTGCACATCGCCAGGCACATTTTGGAGTCAAAAAGACTCAAGATCTAGTTGAGCGAACATTTTATAAACCGAAACTTACTGAGAAGGTCGCCAGCGTTGTTAAGAGCTGCATAGAATGTATCATGGCGGAAGCGAAGTCGGGTAAGAACGAAGGTTTTCTGAGACCCATATAAAAAGCCGATTTATAACGATTAATTTATATATAAAACCGATAACCTCTCAGTACGTACCACATAGAACACGTGGGTCCCATGGAATGTACCAAAAAGCGTTACAACCACATACTCGTAGTGGTAGACGCTTTCACTAAGTTTGTGTGGCTGTATCCAACCAAGAGCACTGGAAGTCACGAAGTAATCGACATATTACGGCAGCAGTCAACCATGTTCGGAAACCCTGAAAGAATTATATCCGATCGAGGAACAGCATTTTCGTCTCTCATTTTAGAAGAATATTGCAAAGCTGAAGGGATTCTCCATCTCCAAATCGCCACAGGTATTCCGAGAGGAAACGGACAAGTGGACAGGTCAACAGAATTGTTATGCCTATGTTGATAAAACTCTGCGAGCTCGACGAAGACCGCGACGGAACAAAGTTGATATTCAAGAAGAAAACCGCCGAACATAAAATAAGAAGAGGATCCGGCAAAAGATCTATGAAATCAACGAACTTGTAGCGATAAAACGAACCCAGTTTGGAGCAGGACTGAAACTTAAGCCAAAATATTTAGGGCCATACAAAGTTACCAAAAACTCAACCATGTCGCTATGTCGAAAAAATTTTAGATGCGATATGAGAGGTCCAAAACGGACGACAATAGTGGCCGAATATATGAAGCCATGGAGTTCATCATCCGGGTCGAATTCCGGGCAGAACGACCGAATGTAGGAATTGAGCACAACGGACCGACAATGAGAGTGACGCGAAGTGGACCCAGAACATAAAGACGAACGAAACCAGACGAACAAAAATACACACAAACGACAACATCAATCACGCGACAAACGAACTCAAATATGAATCAGAAAGAGACCCCTGACGTGTGCAGTTGTTTCAAATAAAGGAAATTTTATAATCGTTTAATCATATAAAACAATAAACGTAGTTTTAATATAATAAACAGTCGCGAGTCTTTTATTTAAAAAGAAATTGTTCCATGTTTTACACGTATGCAGTATATTATTATTTTCCCGTAATAATTTGTGAAATTCCTAATGAAGTCGTTACTTCATTAGTTATCCCGTTTATGTAACAGATTTCACTACTATCAACATTATTTATTACCTTTTTCTTTAATATAGAAATGTCTGGTCCAGTATCTATTAACAATGTAACTATATTATTTCCTATATCCACTGTAACATAATTTGTTATTTAATAAAACTTACGTATAATAATTGCTTATAATAACGGCTGAGCTGTTTAAGAACGGAGGCGAATCTCTACTTAAATGCATTCACAAGCTTCTATGCAGAATATGGTCGGAAGAAAGCATTCCGAACGATTGGAATCTCAGTGTGCTCTGCCCAATCCACAAGAAAGGCGATCTCACTATCTGTGCCAATTACCGTAGGATAAGCCCTCTTAATATCGCATATAAGGTCCTTTTCGAGCGTTTTATGTGAAAGATTGAAGAAAACTCAAGAAAAACAAGTCGACACCCACCATCTTTTTGTCGACTACAAAACCGCTTCGGCAGTGAATGCAGATAAGACGAAATACTTGGTGTCAACAAACAAACAGACCCAGCGTCTTGGAACCCACGTAACAATTGACAATACCTCCTTCGAGATTGTGAAGGACTTCGTTTATCTGGGATCCAGCATAAACTCAAACAACGACATCAGCATTGAGATCAAACGAAGAATAACTCTTGCCAACAGGTGTTACTTTGGGCTCAGTAGGCAATTGAGAAGCAGAGTCCTCTCTCGACGAACGAAAATCACGCTCTATAAATCGCTCATCATGCCCGTCCTACTTTATGCATCACAAACCTGGACGCTGAGCAGTTCAGATGAAAAGACTTTAGGAGCATTCGAGAGAAAGATTCTTCGTAAGATCTACGGACCAATCTGCGTCAATAGCGAGTACCGAATACTGTGGAATGATGAACTGTATGAGCTGTACGCTGACATCGACATAGTCAAGCGCATTAAAATCGAGCGGCTTCGCTGGATTGGTCATGTTCAACGCATGAAAGACGATGCTCCAGTGAAGAAAACATTCGATTCGGTACCCAGCGGCGGTCAACGCAGAAGAGGACAGCATCTTCGTTGGAAAGACCAA
>OY986435.1:118919174-118989174 GCA_963920525.1 Dichetophora obliterata
GGATCTATTGTGCATTCCCTTGTTTAACTATCAGAGATATTTACAGAGATAGACTATAAAGATATAGGCTTTTGATACATTTTAAGCACTGTTTCTGGCTTGGTGTTCCAAATTGTTGATGGGGGCACTACTGCCTCTACAAAGTGGAGATGTCTTAGACTACAGATTGCCGGACATGGTATCTGAGTGAAATAGCTAGTTAGAATTCTGAGGTCAGCTATGATTAGCTTGAGTAAATCTTTGGATTTAGCTTTACTGAGGTTAAAAATTTCTTAGCGTGCTTAATTTAGTGCCGTTCTTCATTATTTCTTCATTAGTGCCGTTCCAGTGGCACTGAAATTTTTTATATTCCCATATTCTGATTTTTTTCCAGAATGTAGCTTGTAGCCAGGCTACAGAATGGTTCGTGTCCAATAAGAGTTCGAGACGCTCCTTGTTTGGGACCGTATATCCCCGATCCCGTTACTCCATTTTCAAGTTTTGACCCATCAGTATACCATATCTGTGAACCAGGATTAACTCTGAAGCTATCACTCGTCCAGAGTTGACTATTGGATATGACGACCCTGTAGCGTTTCAAGAAGCTTACCTTCGATAGCATCCTGTCTGGGATTTTAAAAAGGGGTCATTATCGAAGATTTTAAGTATCTTCATGTGGCCCGTAAAGTTTTGTGCTTTGTAATCACATATTTTTTCCACTCTTAGTGCACTGATGAAAATTCCATTTCGGAAAATATCCCGCTTGCTTTGTCACAGACTGTTTCTTCCGGGACACACACAATCCTTTCATCAGAAGACCATATTATCTCAAAAAGAAAGAAAAAAAATAAAAAAACTAATAAGAAGCGAAAATCAGCTGGATCTACTTCTCAGGCCAAGCAGCCCTCAGCACCGCTTTTGAACAAGAACACTCCAGTTACTTCCTCGTCATCTTCTAACAGTCCTTCTTTGACTAATAGTTCAGTTTTGACTCCTATTGAGCCTAGAAATCTATCAAGCTTAAGGGCAGTGTCGAGGAAAAAAAATTTATTTATTTCACGTCTTCAGCCCGACACAACTGTTGAAAATGTATTGACTTTTATCAAACATAATAAATTGTTGAGTCAAAATGCATTTTGCTCATGCAAAAAAATAGGTAATAAACCTTCCCATGCTTCCTTTATTCTCACAGTTCCAGCTGAAGAGTTTGCAACTGTTCTAAACTCTAATTTGTGGACTGATAATATACTCGTTACAGAGTTTCAGCCTAAGAATAAGCCTAGAGGGACGACTCAAGCCGCTCGTCAATCCCAAAAAAACTGAATAGGTTATCCCTTTACTATCAAAATGTAAGGGGATTACGCTCTAAGACGCGAGACATATTTTTAATGTCTCAGAATTTCTCTGAGGATATTATCGCACTGACTGAAACTTGGTTAAACGGAAGCATTACTGACTTAGAATTGTTTGATAACAGTTTTGAAGTTTATAGAAGAGATAGACATGCTGACAATACTTCTGCTGTCGGTGGAGGTGTCTTATTAGCTGTAAGGAACTCCTTCGTTAGTTCCATTATTGTTATTCCCTGCTCTGCTAACATCGAACTTATATGCGTCAAGGTTGTACATTGCAATTCTAATGTATATCTTATTAATGCATACGTTCCTCCTAAGAGCAGTGTAGAAGTTTATGCAAGCCTTGCGGATTGCATAGAATACGTTATAAGCATAATTGACGTTAATGACGACATTTTATTGTTAGGTGATTTTAATCTGCCTGACTTGAAATGGGAATCTTCTGACGATGATACATATTTTTGTGCATCTAATTCGAAGACTCGCCAAGAGCATATATTTGTTGATAATATATGTTCTGACTTACAACAAGTGAGTTGTATTTATAATAGTCGTGAAAGACTTCTTGACCTGGTCTTAACTACAGATAGAAACAATGTGATTGTTTAGAGGGCCCCTCATGTTTTGACTGCTGTTGATGAATACCATCCACCATTGAGCATATGGTACAAATCAGACAGGGATAATATAGTAAAGTCTAACTCAATAGATAAAGTTTATGAATTCAATTTTAAAAAAGCTGACTTTTTGAAGTTGAATCATTTACTTCAAAGTAAACTTCATGTTATTTTAGAATATGTTAATAATAACACTCTTGATGATTCAATTAATTTTTTTTATATGGAAATCTTTGCTATGTTTTCTCTGTCCGTGCCATATAGCCTCAAATTTACGAAAAATTGTGCTTACCCCTGGTACACAAAGGAGTTAAAGATTCTTCGCAACAGCAGGAATAGGGCATGGAAGAAATCTACAAGCGTTTGTTTCTGGACTTTGAAAATTGCTCAGCTACCTTATATCAAAATTATTTAGACAGTACTAAGCTGAGAATATTGTCTGATCCGAAGAAATTCTGGGGTTTCATAAACACCAAAAAAAAATCTGATGGATTCCCTTCATCATTTAAAACCTCTGACGGATTTACTGACGATCCTGTCGTAATTTGTGGTCTATTTGCCAATCTCTTTAAAGAGTCATTTTGTTCAGACTCTTTTAATCCTGATGAAGACTACTTTGAATATATGAACTCTACACCCAGGGTTTCGTTGGATTCTATATCCTTTACTTCAGAGGATATTTTAAAGTATATTGGATTGATCGATGAGGATTTTAATGCTGGACCTGACGGAATTCCTGCCGCAGTGTTAACACGATGTGGTTCCGTTCTAAGTCAACCACTGTCCATGTTATTCAATAAATCAATTAGCGAAAGTATTTTTCCACTTTTTTGGAAAAAATCTTTTATAGGTCCTATCTATAAAAACGGTTGTAAGAACGATATAAACAACTACAGGCCTATCGCGAAACTCTCGTCGATTCCAAAACTTTTTGATCGCCTCGTGTATGATCGTGTGAAAATTCACTGTGGGAAGGTCATGACAACTCGTCAGCATGGATTTGTTACTGGCAGATCCACTATGTCTAATCTCCTCGATTTTACAACGTTTTGCTTAAATTCATTTTATTCAGGTAACCAGGTTGACTGTATTTACACTGATTTTAGTAAAGCATTTGATAAACTGCCACACAACTTAATTCTATTTAAACTAAAGTTAATGGGTTTTCCAAAATTTTTTGTAAGCTGGATTCAATCGTATCTGACGGAGCGATCTTATAAAAACGATTTCGAGGCGTATTGTCAGCTGAATTTATTGCTGAATCAGGTGTTCCTCAAGGTAGCCACCTTGGTTCACTTCTGTTTATTTTAGCCATTAATGATGTAACCCACATCATCAAACACTCTCATCTACTTATCTATGCAGATGACATGAAAATATACAGAACAATAGATGCTAAAGACAATTCAGATTTGCTCCAGTCTGATTTGAAATCCTTTGAAATTTGGTGTTCTAAAAACAATATGTTTCTAAATCCAGATAAATGCCAAACTTTTCGCGAAAAAGGAATAATTTAATTTTTGATTATAAGATTAAAGATACTGCATTAAGTCGTGTAGATGCTGTCAAAGATCTGGGTATATGCATGGATTCTAAGCTATCGTTTAACGTTCATATTGATTACATTTGTAAAAAAGCATCTTCTATGCTTGGGTTTATGAAACGCTGGGCCAAAGAATTTAATAGTATGATCACAACTACAACGCTGTATTATGCAATTGTGCGACCTCACTTAGAGTATGCAAGTCAAGTTTGGTCCCCAAGTTACAATGTACATGTTGAACGTCTAGAGAGAATCCAAAAACGTTTTGTTCGGTTTGCTCTAAGGGGCTTAAGTGCAACTGACACTTTAAACCTTCCTCCTTATGAGGATCGTTTAAAACTATTAAAAATGCAATCTTTGAATGAGAGAAGGAAGTCTGCAGATATCGTCTATTTACACCAACTCATAACTGGTGTATTCGATTCACCAGAACTCCTAACTCTTATAAATTTTAACACTAACCGTAGAAGCAGTAGAAATGCTAACAATTTAATTTACTTACCTTTTAGTAGAACAAATTATATGGCTACTGCTCCTTTACATCGCATGAGTACCTTTGTTAACAACTGTACCTTTTTTGATGTTAACTTATCGAAAGGTCAACTCAAAAGTACATTGAAAACTAATGTATGATTAGATCTATGTAAACGCATGGTTAGTTGTTATGTCTTGTGTTGTCCCTGAGCCCAACCCATATTATGGTGGGTAAATTTTTCTCACTTTGGATTGTTTTGGACCACTCTTATCGATATCATTAGGGCTATTCACGGTTTGGGCGTACTTTTAACAAATCGTTTTTATAGCATTTGTTATTGTTCAAACTTTGAGCACCTCGCCATGTGACTGTCGTATAAAAAGATTGTGCAACCCTGTGATGTATGTGATTATGCGGCTGTAGACAGAGCATAAAAATACGAGGTACAAAAAACACGTCCAAGGGCTGCTTTTATTTACGCGTGCCTGCGTATTTGCATTTGTATGCAAAACAACAACGAAGCAAAATACGTTTTCGTGAATTGGCGCACAAATAGCAGATCGAACAAATGGCAGACCAGCGTATTCGAACTGTGAATGGCCTTATTGAGATGTTTTAATGTTATTTGGGCTGGTTCATAAGATGATCTAATGCGGAGAAGTTGCGAAAAAGCTGTAGTAGCTGAACTCTATTGTTATTGCATGTTATAATCGTTTTGAGTGAAATGTGTGAATTCGCCTTTGGTAAAAATGTTTTGGGGTTGCTTTCTCAATGTCCGATTACGCACTAATCAGAACTTTAACCATCAGTTAGCAAAAAAGCTCTTTCTCAATGTTCGGTTAAGGATTAACTGTCATTTAAGTGCTGATTAAGTGTGAGGTCAGACGATTCTCGTTTAGTCGGCGTACACATGGCCGTGCAATATGGTTGTAGTTGTATTCTCCAAAATTTTTGACAGTTTGGCATTGGAAGCAACAACAAATTATCTGCTCGCTGAGCAAACAAGCATCGTCTGACCTCACACTAAGTTAACGGAAAGTTGCTGTTTCGGTTAGCTGCTAATCGGAAGATTGCTTTTTTGAGGAAAAAAGTTTCTTTCCAATTTGAGTTGACACCAAAATAGAGGAAGGACATATCGTCGCCTGAGTAAAATAAGGTCGTATGTGTAAATTGGGGTGTTTCAAGTTAATGATGTAATCCCACATTTTTATATCAGATCTTTCAAATGGCGTCATCTATTTTGAATACCTCTTTTAGTTTTCGAGATATTCAGTAAAAGATGGTCGTATGTGACACTTAGTTATCGTTTGAATAAAATATTGCCGTATGTGCGAACTGGCACATACGACAATTGTTTCATACAATTTCTGGTATTTCTTGTGTTCCGCAAAAAATATTATCGTATGTGTTTCGCACGTACGACAAACAACATCCTGTGTAAAATATCCTGTTTTTACAACATCCTGTGTAAAATATTGTCGTACGTATTCGAAGGTTCGGAGTAAACCTTCAAGCAGCAGTAACCTTCAAGCAGCAGTAACCTTCAGCAGTAATGAAGATGTCGGCAAGATCAGATGAACGCACGCGAGACGAATCGCCAGCGCCCGATTTGGAAGCATAACTTCACAAGTAATTGCAATAAGAAACATTTTGCTGTTAAAAGAAGGGTGTTATTTTTCTGAATGCAATATAAAATTCTGGGATACTAGGAAAAGTGTACCTTGTATTTATTTTTAAAAATTTTTATCAGTGAATTAAAAAAATGTTATCTTTTAATAATACCTTTTGTATGATCTCAATTGTTCCTATTCATTTTTTTTAATGAACTGAATTCAAATAAAATTTATTTTAATATTTATTTAATGAAATTACTTTTCAACCGAAACTTTTTATAATTGTTTGTAGAAAAAATTAAGATATTAAAAAAATGAGTTAAAAATTTGTGACAAACTTCAAACGTCAAACCTCAGCCCTCAGCAAGTATTATTCAGAGAAGTTCGTTAGGAATCTCAATGACTATCTACGGATTAAAATAAAAATTAAGGATTAAAAGGATACTTTCAACCAATATTTGAGCTGATAAATAACATTTAAAGTCCTTCACAAAAAACCTGACTTTATAAGTAAAAAATGAATACGTAGTCTCTCTTTACTTGACTAGTGATTTCCCCCCGAATATCGGGTGGGTTGGATATCTGATTTAGGGATCTAATTGTAAGTATAAGGGCACTTTTTTTAATATAACAACTTTCCGTGTAAGGGAAAATAATTTTATAGTAAAAAAACACCATGAAAAAACTTGATTGCCCCTGGAATGGTGACAACAACATTTCGTACAAGGGCAAATCATTATTTAATATGCGCCTTTTACAGAAAAAATAATACCAACAATGATCAAATATACAAACCCACTTCTACCGTATAATTGGTTTCACATGCGCCTTTTACAGAAGGAATAATTTCTAGTTTTGAAGACATCGCAAAAAGGTTGATGTCATAATAACGGAAATTTTTTTATCCGTACAAAATATTTTCGAAAAAGCTTTCGCTTACCGTTATTTTTACTAATCAACGACTTTTCATACAAAAATATCTTGTACTGAGAAAATCTATAGTTTTCGAGATATCACGATAGTTGTGATGTCATAAAGGGATTTTTTAAATTAACTACAAGTAAAAAATTTCAGCATTTTAAAAATTAAAATTTTTTCCACAACTATTTGTCGTATGTCATACAAAATATTAGGTTTAGGACATAATATGTGTGTAATACGACAAAATTTTATTAAAAAAACCCTCTGTATTTTGTTTAATAATTAAAAATGTGAAGTAAAAAATTTGTAAACTAGATCTGTTTTTTTAATTCTTACAATATTTCCAAGTTAGAATAAAATTGACCGTCAAATTATTGAGTAATTCAATTTTAAACTTTGACTGCGATCCAAAAACATACGACCTTATTTTACTCAGGCGACGATATGCAATTAGATGTGATTACGTTGAAGAGTATGATGAGAACAAGTTCATAAGAAGATTCCGTTCGTTCAAAAGCAGTTATTTCTTAATTTTGGACAAAATAATATTTGGGCATGCTCCTCTGCCAATGAAACTAAAAATGTTTTTTCATAAGATGTAAAATTCTTATACAGACATAAAGTAAAAGTCTGTTCCGTTTTTCCATTTTGTTATCTTTTTGCAGAAAATCAAAAAAAAAAAAATTAAACATAAAAGAGCTGATATGCAGTTTTTGCGAATTCACATTTGAAAAATTCACAATTTGTGATGTAACCGACGATTACTTAACCAGCACTTGGTAAAATCAAAATTATTTTTTTAGATATCGTATCGTTAGCTAACTCCTGGTTAAAAGCTTGACTAACCGGACATTGAGAGAGCGGCCCTAAGTGTTGACTTTTTCGAACTTACACTTGCACTTGTAGACCCTAAGTTAGACTTGTGAAATACGGATGAGATGATATTAAAAGCTGGTGTGTTACATCAGTATTCGGAACAATTACTGCATTTCTTAGAATAGAGTCTAAAAGTCTTGTTTAAAAATATAAGGGGTATTCACACTGGCTTGGGTAGTTTTGTATGGTTAGATTTAGTACTTTTGATTATTACGAGCACCCTAAATTGCAATTGAGTACTTCGTACAATAGCTTTGGGCAGTGCTGCATGTTTGTTTGATCTCCCCGGTTTAAGTAGCTGGTAAGAGATGAGTAACAGCTGGAAGAGGGTTGCCACCAAATTATTTTTTGTCATTTTTTGTGCGCAAAATTTAGACCATTAATTTGGTTTAAAAAAGGTCTTTTATATACGATTAATTTTAAACCGGAACTTCGCAGCATTTTATAATTTACTTGAAATCCTGGGCAGACGTTGTGCTGACACAGACCAACTTACTGCTATATAAGATTTCCAATTTTCATGACAATAATTTTATTATTTATAATAATTAAAATAGTTCTATTATTTTAAATTGATTAATTTTATATATCTGAACTGCCAGTTATGCCGTAGTTATGCTAGCCAAACATGATTGCCGAACATTTTTTGTTGTTATTGTTTCACGCATAAAATGAAGAAATGAACTTTTTCTCATATTCATTCTCTCGCTCTCGGACCGAATATTTTAACTGCTGATTGAAAGGCCAAACATGCCGAACTTTCCAGTGTTGGCTGTAGTCATTTTGTATAATAGCATCAAAAAAGTAGGTAAAAGTATTAAAAAGTGAAGTTGATTGTGTCTTCAAGTAACCCTTAACATAAACAGCTAGCTAGTATCTCAGATATATGCAATTGTGCTGCCAGAATAGGGCTGTTAGGCACCTGGTATTGTGCATACCATGTGAGCGTGATCGATTACACTGTGCAATCGCTACACCTCCCTTTTTTGGAAGAATTAATTTACAATTTTTTTTTTAATTGCATTTACAATTTGTTATTATTATTAAAAGAAGAGAGAAAAAAATATTAATTTATTCTTATAAATAATTTTTTTATTGTTATAACGATAGATTATATAATTAAAATTTAAATTGATTATTATTATTAATTTTAATTTTTATAAATATATATTTATATATATTTTGATAACACATGGTATTAATTTGATATATATAGAAATTCAATTATTTAAAAATTGTTTGGTAACAATATGCTAAGTGCAATTTATAACTTAATAAATAACAGGCATCACATGATGTAAGTGACAGGATGGCTATAGAATTTAAAAACTAATTCAAATTTTTTCATAAACAATAAAAATATTTATAAACATTTGTATTTAACTAGTTAAATTATTGTTGATTACTAAAAAAATAAAACTCAGTGCTTGGCTGAGTGCGTGGTAAATGCGTCACAAAAGAAATCGAGTGATTTATTATTCTATTTATAATATTCTATATTTATATTTATTTCTTAATAAAAAAATTATAAGATTAGCTGAACTTGGAAATTGAAAATATAAAATTTATTTTAATTACATTGATTTTATATGATTTAAATACAAATTCTAAATGTTTGGTAAATCATACTTGATTTTAAATACAAATTCTAGTTGTTTGATAGTTTAAAATCGTTTATTGAGCTTAAGGTCAAATTTAGAACAATTAATTGTACTGACGAATCTTTCCAAAGAAACAACAACAAAGTTGTTTCGATATGAAAAGGAAAAAATTCTTTGGAAAGATTCGTTAGTACAATTAATTGTTCTAACTTTGACCTTAAGCTCAATAAACGATTTTAAACTATCAAACAACTAGAATTTGTATTAAAATTAAGTATGATTTAAACTATCAAACATTTAGAATTTGTATTTAAATCATATAAAATCAACATAACAAATAACAAGGTCATTTAGAAAAAACTTTAATCAAATGGTAGAGCACGACCAAACAGAAACAGCTGAAAAATATATCAGCAAAAATCTAAAAACAACTTCAGTAACCATTAGGGCGGGTCGATTTATTTTTCGACAATTTCCCTATGATTTCCGTATTCTATGGGTTATTCCATGAAAATTTGCCAAAGGAACCATACCTCTATCGTTAAAATCGAGTCCCCTACTTTTTGTTGGTAGATTTTTTCCCAAATTGACGTTCGTATGAAATATTACCTACACGTTCACATCCATAACTCAAAAACTATCGATCGGGTTTAATCGCCAGTAGGCGCGTTGGAAAGGTGAGCTCATTTTGATCAATTTACAAAAAAAAATCTCCCAAAAAAAACATTGGTCCAACGGTTCAAAAGTTACGGGCATGTTTGTCCAAATTTTGGAGCATTTTTCCATTTTTTTCATGATTTTGTCCAAGAATATTACTTTCATGGCCATTTTTTGGCTCAATTTTTTTGACTTACGAAGCTTACGAACCTTACGTTACGACTGGACTGATTTGCACTTTACATTATTGGCATATTTTTTCACAGGGTGCACACCCTGTGTTATGTTTGTTTATTTCTTTTTGTTTTTAGTTTCTTTATAGACTTCTTTATTTTTGTTTGTTTGTTTAACACTCAAATTGAATATTTTTTTTTGATAATAAGTTGATAGATACTTTAATATCTCTTAATTTGAATTTTTGTAGAAAAAAAAATAAAAAGCGGGGAAAAAATCAAAAAGTTGGGTTTATGTGTTTTGTTTTAGCAATATCGCATGAATTAATCAACCGAATTCGATAAATTTGGGCTTAAACTCTTCGTTTTGAATTGTAAATTGAATTAAATAATGGATTGAGCCAAAAAAATGGCCATGAAAGTAATATTCTTGGACAAAATCATGAAAAAAATGGAAAAATGGTCCACAATTTTGAACAAAAATGCCCGTAACTTTTGAACTTTTTACCAACAAAAAGTAGGGGACTCGATTTTAACGATAGAGGTTCCTTCGGCAAATTTTCATGGAATAACCCATAGAATACGGAAATCATAGGGAAATTGGTGAATTTTTTCACTCCCTACGACCTGCCCTAGTAACCATGCTTTGTTGTTGGAAGACTTCCAGCAGACTGTTGGACTCCATATAATAACATAAGCATAAAGACTAAAGTAAAGCAAAAATACAACAACAAATGTGAACATGTGAAATGGGAGAAAAACTGAGAAATTGGCACTTCAAATCTCATCGCCTCTATGGTGCAGTACGCTAGTGCACGCTTGCACGGGTATCACAAAGATTTCTGATGAAGCCTTTAGCAAGGCCGCAATTGCAATAAAATCAGCTAGTGATTTTTTACTTTTCATATCGAAACAACTTTGTTGTTGTTGTTTCTTTGGAAAGATTCGTTAGTACAATTAACTGTTCTAACTTTGACCTTAAGCTCAATAAACGATTTTAAACTATCAAACAACTAGAATTTGTATTTAAAATCAAGTATGATTTAAACTATCAAACATTTAGAATTTGTATTTAAATCACATAAAATTAACATAATAAATAACAAGGTGATTTAGAAAAAACTTTAATTTATTATAATTGTATATATTTCCTTAGTCTGTCCATGTGAACAGTGCTGGTCTTGTCATTACCATATTATTTTTGTTATCGACCCTTACTAATTTAAATGTACCCTTGTACAGACTGTCCAGCTTATGACCCTCTTGTTTAACAAGTACTTATTCTCCCTCTGTCAATTATAGACTATTTATGTTTCTGTCATACAAAATCTTTTCCTTTTCCTGTCTTTTTAGAATTATATTTTTAGCTCTTCTATGGGCTGTTTGTATGCGAAATTTGATTTCCTTGTCGTATGCATCGACATTGTAGATGGGATCTACTTGTCTGTTGACAAGAAAATTATAATTATTTGGGGATTTGTCGAATTTTAGTTCGAATGGGCAGTAATCGTGGGCTATTGATGGTGTAGTGTTGTAGCAATACGTATAATACTTTAGCCATTCATCCCAATCTAATTTGTCTACTGAAAGTTATGATCGAACATACTCGTTAAATGTTCAGTGGTTTCTTTCCACCGTTCCCAGGGTTTGATGGTGGTAAGCCGTTGAAGTAATATTTTTTCAATTTAAGAAGTTTGCAAATCTCGTCATATAAATGGTTTTTATACTCGGTGCCCATGTCCGTGATTATTTTTCTCATAGGACCGTACAGCAGGATGAAATTGTCAAAAATTGCTTTAGCGACAGTTTTCGCATTTTTGTCTGCAATTGGTACTGAAACTAAATATTTTGTTAAATTACATATCATTGTTTCCATTTACTTGATCTTGGTAATGGTCCAACTGTATTTATAAGTACTGCATCAAATGCAAGTAATTACCATTTGTCCTTTGAAATTTTTGTGAGATTTATTTCTTTGACATTCGCAGCATTTCTTAACATATTTAGTTACATCTTTCGTCATATCTCTCCAGGAATACGCTTGTCTAATTTTTTTTAGTGTACGTGTTATCCCACTGTGGCCACCAGTTGTTGGATCATCATGGTACCTTTGTAATATTTTTTGTATGTCAGCTTTGGCACAATTTTATTAATTGTGGCGTCAGTGTTATTTCTAATTTTTAAAAATTTAATTTCCTTTTCTTTTATATTCCGCAACCCAGGTTTTTTTAAATAAATCGTCATTCAATGACTGCTGCAGCTTGTTTAATCCGTTATGACTTGCTATTTTTCAAACACTGGAAATAATTGATTTATGTCGATTTTTCCATTAGTGATAAAATTAATTAGTAATCTTGGTGATCACCTTTTTATTTCCTTTTATTTTTATACAGTCGCCCTTAATTACTAGGTTTGCGCTGTTTTTTTCTATTTTGGCTACTGAACGCTTCATACACTTTAATTTTCGCTGACAAATTTTTATCTTTTAATTCCTTTTTTTTCTCTAGTTGCTTTGACTGTTGCCTTGTCGTTACTTTTAATATTTGATTCGTTGTATTTTTTATATTTTTTATGTCTTGGAATTCTATTCGCGACAGTGCGTCAGCGACATAGTTTTCTTTACTCCTCAGGTACTCTACAGTAAAATCATACTCCTCGAGTTCTAATCTCATTCTTGATAATTTTGAGGATGGATTCTTCATAGCAAATAGGTACGACAAAGGCCTATGGTCACTTTTAACTAAGAACTTAGTACCATAAATGTATGGCCTAAAGTAAAAAATGGCCCAATGAATAGCTGCTAGTTCCTGCTCTATGGTAGACTTATTGCTTTTGCCTTTTGTGAACGATCTTGAGGCGTATGCAATTGGCAGTTGGTATCCATTGTATTCTTGACTAAGCACTTGCACCACATGCGTATTTGCTTGCGTTTGTGGTTATACAGACTTGCTTGTCGAAGCCCGGATACATTAATATATTGAGGCTTAAAAGTGATCGTTTTAAATATTGAAGCATTTTCGCATTCTGTGGTCCATTCGAAAGTTATATTTTTTACATAGTCTTGTTAAAAGTCTTGAATGTTAGGCGAGGTTTGGAACAAATCGTCTATAGTAGTTGCAGAAAGCAACGAATCTTTTGGTTTTATCGGCGTTCTTGGGAGTTGGAAAATCTAAAATGATTTGGAATTTACTATTTATCAGGAAGAATGCCTTTGTCGGTACACTTATGACCCAAATATGTAACCTCGGTTCTAAAGAATGAGCATTTTTCAGGATGTAGTTTCAAGTTGTACTTTCGGCACGCTGTGAATACATCTGTTAAATTTTTTAACACATATGATTCTGAACGGCCCAACACAACCAAATCGTCCATGTATATAAATGCTTGGCTTGGCGCTAAACCAGAGAAGGCTATTGTCATCATTCTTTGAAACGAATTCGGGGCTATTTTGAGAGAATGAACCTTTGTCTGTTGAGAAGGACGTTATATCCCTTGATTTTGCATCTAATTCAATTTGATGAAAATCTGTTGTCAAGATTAGAAAAATATTTTTCCTTGCCTAATTTATCCAGGATGTCATCTATTCTGGGTAACGGGAATTTGTCTGCGATAAGCTTTTTATTGATACCCCTGTAGATACCCCTGTAGTCGGTAGGGATTATTTCGGAACCAATAGTATTGGACTATTTTACTCCGATGCGGATGGTTCTACTATTTCATCTTTGACCAGTTTGCGACCTGTTTGGTTATTTCTGCTTTATGGGTGTGCGTATTGGGTTTTTTTATATGTTGGCTCGTCACTTTTAAAGTGTAATTTTTGTTTGTAAAAGTTATTTGTTGTAATTTTATCTGTTTCAAGTGCAAAAATATCAACAAACTCATTGTTTTGACAGTTCTCAATGGATGCAAATTCATAGTCGTTTAGACTTTCGTTATTAATATGTGAATTTTGTATTAATGCGTGTTTGTTTGTGGTATTTACCATTCGAATAAACGCTGCTGTGCTAGTTGCGATTGTGTTTGCAATAAATATCCCATCTTGAAGTTTTTGATTTGGGATTATCACTTCTTTTTCTGTACTTTGTATGAACATTTGTCTGATTACCTTAGATCTTGCTGGTATCGATATTGCATTAATGCTTGGTGAGTTTAGCATTGGTACTACAACTTCAGAAAAGTTTTTTGGTTTTAAGATTAATAGGTCTTGACTTTGTTGGTAGTCAAGTGTGCAATTGTATTTTTAAACGAAATCGAGGCCTATTATTACATCAAATGGAATTAGGAAGTTGTCAGTAACGACGTGAAATTCGTGTGGAATTATTGTAGTAGGTTTTTAATTTTTAGGTCTGCAATTACCTTACCTATTGTGTATGTTATGTCCTTGCCTATGCCATATTGTATAGTTTTTGAACATTTGTCTATTATTTCGAATTTTATTTGTCTTTGTTTAATTATAGAAATATCTGCTCCGGTGTCAACTAGGAATGTTGACACATCTTCGTTAAAGGATGTTCGTATAGAAATATAAGATGTTAAGTTTAAATAAATGTTGTAGATTTTACTGTTTCTTATATTGTTTTCTATTGAGTACTGGGAGAATGCGCGTTCTCTGCGTCTTCTTGTGTTACACGCACGTATCGTCTACTGCTGTTAAGACGGGAATTTTGTGGTCGCCTGTTATTATAATTGAAATCTTGACCTTGGTTATTGTAATTTCCGCTTCCGTGTCCTCGGTTTTGATAGTTCCATTGACCATGGGATCGTCCACGGAAATTATAGCCCGAGAAATTACGACTCCTTAAGTTTAAAATTGTGTTTTGCTAAACTGTTGCTTCAGTGCAGCTTGTAACAAATTTTGTTACTGCAACATTCATGTTAGTAAAAGTTCCCGCTTTCATAATTAGTTTTACTTCGCTGATGTTGCAAATGTTTGTCATGGCTTTAACTGCAACTTCATTCGAGTATTTATTTGCCAATTCTGGCGTTAAACCGAAATGTAAGCATTTTCCAATGACTTAGTCAGCTCTTCTATCTCTTCTAACTGTATTGCGTCAATGAAACTTCTTAGATTTTCTGGCTTACCATCAAACTCTGGAATAAGTCTGGCAACTATATTTAAAAATTCAACCACCGATTGCGACATTGTTATAGTCTTTACCTTATCTTCTTATCCGTATTTGCTAGCGAAATTTTCGTTTTTATTCAAATTCTCAGTTTGCTCCCTCTCGGTATGTGAACTATTTATATGGATGTAATCTGATTTTAGCTCTATCTAAATACTGGAATATTAAGTTCTATTTTTCTTTGTGTGCAAATTCTAAACAAAAAGTCTCTAAACTTCCAAAAAAATTTGTTAGCCTCGGTTTTGTGTTCATTTGTAAGTGCCATTAAAATTTGTTATTAATATTTTGAGGAGTTTATCTAGTGTTTCTATTGATATTGGTCTATTAATTTTTAAACATTTAAGAGATTTGCTGAATTCAATATTGTACTCATTTATTTTTTCTATTATTTCCTCCCATTTCATTGTTGTTTTCAATATTTACATGAAGAAGAACTTAGTTTAATTCATCTGGAGCAAAAGGGTCAAATGCAATCATTTACAAAATGTATTAAATTTTATCAATATTATTGGCTTGTGAATATACTCTGATAGTTTTCTTTTTCAGGCATTTATTATTTTGATTACTAAATAAGCTTCCATAATAATTGCGATTATCCATACTGAATTGAATCCGACCCTTTATTTTTCATAGTTAGTTCGTTAACTACGTTAACAACATTTGCCCTGCAAAATACGCTTAAATATAAAAAAAAATACTTAATGAAATTAAATTGCTCGTTGCTTATTTCTACTTGTCAAGTGAAGTGTAAATGAGACGTGAGGTTTTTTTACCACTTAAATAAAAGCATAGAATGTAATTGGTTTGTTTAAACAAATGCGAACTTTTAATAATTTACTTATACATTTTTCTTCACACGTTAATTCAGTGTTTTTCTTCATTCAGTGCTTTTTGTATTTTAGTTATCAATATTATTGGCTTGTGAATATACTCTGATAGTTTTCTTTTTCAGGCATTTATTATTTTGATTACTAAATAAGCTTCCATAATAATTGCGATTATCCATCTGAATTGAATCCGACCCTTTATTTTTCATAGTTAGTTCGTTAACTACGTTAACAACATTTGCCCTGCAAAATACGCTTAAATATAAAAAAAAATACTAAATGAAATTAAATTGCTCGTTGCTTGTTTCTACTTGTCAAGTGAAGTGTAAATGAGACGTGAGGTTTTTTTACCGCTTAAATAAAAGCATAGAATGTAATTGGTTTGTTTAAACAAATGCGAACTTTTAATAATTTACTTATACATTTTTCTTCACACGTTAATTCAGTGTTTTTCTTCATTCAGTGTTTTTTGTATTTTAGTTTTCGCTTTTAATAATTATTTTATTTTTGTATTTAATGTATTATATATATATATATTGTACATATTGTATTTTAATTTTAGATAGTAATATCTATTTTAAAGTATTTGTTTAAGCTCGATTAAGCTTTTTTTTTTTGACTGGCAGGATCGCCATGTTACGTTCAATAATTAAAAGTCTTTTAATGTTTGTTCATTCTAGTTGTTTATTTATATATGATCGATTTTAAACTAAACTTATATTGACTGCTGCACAGCGCAGCCACTCGCACACACACGGACACATCCCATGTGCACAAGTCACTGTGGTGAGATATGCTGAGGCAGCATATTGCCAAAGTGACCTGGTATTGTGCATGCTATGGGAGCGTGATAGATTACACTGTACAACCGCTACACAACTACCCAAGTCAGCAGCCTATACCTATAGTTTATTTTGATAAATCTTGTCCATTTTTAAAAACTTGTCACTGAGAACTTTATAAAAAATTCGAAATTCTTTCTTATTTATATTTTAAATCAATCTTTGTACATAAAAACGTTGGTGCCTATGTATGCCCTAGCATCATGGCTGAACCACTGAAGCTTTCCACCTTGAATTGCCACCGTATATTCGTGTGGTGCTCGGAATGGTTTTTGTTTACGTCAGATCCCCCTAGGTGGCGCTTAGGGTCGAAAATTCTTATTTATGGACATATTTAGCTCAAATTCCCACTATATGTTGATTAAATAAAAAATAAGTCTTTGACAAAATATGGATCCGGTAGGTGGCGCTGGGGTAGATATTTACGAAATACATATTATTTATATATGTAAACTTCTATCGCATAACTTCTCAACGACTTTACCGATTGAGGTCATGACTCATGAGACACAACATAACATATAAGACTCCACCCATATTTATAGAAGACAGGAAGGTGCAAAACAACGTCTGCTAGCTCATCTATCACATTAATACGCAATTGAAAAAACTGTGGTATCATTTTACCTGTATTAACGTGAACATATTTACAAACTCTTATATCTATGGAAAAGTATTTCCGAGTAGATTTGCATAATTAATCATCTATATCGGGAATACACTTTCACACGGAATCGGGCAAGGGAATTTTTATTTTTAAGATAAAAGCCTAAGAACATTTTGAAAATGTTTAATGCAAATTTATTCATCAGAGGTTGATAAACAAATTTGCATTAAAAATTTCCAACATGTTCTTTATCTTAAAAATTAAACTCCCTTTTCCGATTTCGCGTGAAAAATTATTCCCGGTAGGGCTGAATACAGGTTTTTTCGAATATGTTGTCATTATACAAGAAAAACTAAGCGAATATTTCAATTTCACTTTAAGTTTATTGATTATTAATCTTTTGCATGCTGCAAGTTATTTTACTCATTTGAATTAAATTTAACAAGATTATTATATTAAATAACAGGTATATAAAAACATTTTTTCCTAATGGGACAGTGAGAAACAACAACAAAATACATAGCGGAGCGGAAGATTAGAACGCAAGAGTGGCTTAGACTCTCTTTTCGAACTAAAAGCATGAGCAGAATGAACTTTCACACACACAGAATTGTTTAATAGATAGGAAAACAATAGAAATATTATCATCTGTGATCATTGTGGAATTAAATCAGTGGTCGGCACCCCATAAAGCACATGCACATTAACGTGAACATATTTACAAACTCTTATATCTATGGAAAAGTATTTCCGAGTAGATTTGCATAATTAATCATCTATATCGGGAATACACTTTCACACGGAATCGGGCAAGGGAATTTTTATTTTTAAGATAAAAGCCTAAGAACATTTTGAAAATGTTTAATGCAAATTTATTCATCAGAGGTTGATAAACAAATTTGCATTAAAAATTTCCAACATGTTCTTTATCTTAAAAATTAAACTCCCTTTTCCGATTTCGCGTGAAAAATTATTCCCGGTAGGGCTGAATACAGGTTTTTTCGAATATGTTGTCATTATACAAGAAAAACTAAGCGAATATTTCAATTTCACTTTAAGTTTATTGATTATTAATCTTTTGCATGCTGCAAGTTATTTTACTCATTTGAATTAAATTTAATAAGATTATTATATTAAATAACAGGTATATAAAAACATTTTTTCCTAATGGGACAGTGAGAAACAACAACAAAATACATAGCGGAGCGGAAGATTAGAACGCAAGAGTGGCTTAGACTCTCTTTTCGAACTAAAAGCATGAGCAGAATGAACTTTCACACACACAGAATTGTTTAATAGATAGGAAAACAATAGAAATATTATCATCTGTGATCATTGTGGAATTAAATCAGTGGTCGGCACCCCATAAAGCACATGCTTTGCCAAGAGTCACACGTATTCTTATGCTCTTTAGCTCATTTGACAAACAACCAGTGGAGAGACAGCATCGTTTCCGATGATACTCAATTATTTTGTCTATACACAAGGATAATTTTTCGTGCAAATATGGCAAAAAATGCAACAAGCAAAATATACTTTATGCTTCCAAACGCTGATGATGGCATGCAATGTTTGTTGTGCTATATGTCGTTTGAAAATAAAAACGGAACAAGCTATGAAAAAACATTACTAATATTTTCATAATGAATTTGAAGAAATGGTAGGCTTAGAAAGAGAAAATCTTTTTGTAAAGAAAGAGAAAATCATTTGGAAAAAAAAATATTTTTGATAGACTGAAGTTGTGGATGGATGCTTTTTTAATAGAAAAAATAGATATAAAGAAAAACACCTTAAGCAGCTTAAATTTTCTTTATCGACTTTAGTTAGTGTAGAATTAGCAAAACAGGTCAGATCATTTTCAGACGGGATATTTTTAAAAAACTTTGTACTAAAATTTTGCGAAGACTCGATAGTGAATCGAGTGCATGGAATGTTTGCCAATTAGTCGATTGTATTTGATGCGTCTACTCGAACTATGAAGTTTTTGAGTCGATGTACACTATAGAAAGCAAAAGTTACAGGTGAAGCGATTTTTGATGTTCTGAATGAAAAGCTTTTTGCAATTGTGGACATGAATAAGTTTACTGGGGTATGCACAGATGGATTACTCGTCATGACTGGAAAACAAAATGGATTTGTAGGGCAGTTGAAAAAAAATGGAAATCATGTTTTGAATTTCCATTGTGTTATTCACCAGCTTGCACTTGCGTACAAATATTTACATTATAAATAAAATAAGAGGGGGTCATAACTCACTTACCCACAGAAAACTTGTGCATTTTTTAAAACTCAATATCGCTGATTTTTGCGACCTTAAAATGTACTCTGAAGTTCGATGGCTAAGCCGTGGTGATTCTCTTAAGAGATTATTTTACATCCGTAAAGAGATACTTCAGTTTTTAAATACTGAGAATTACAAAGAATTTGAGTTTTTAGGGAAGGTTTTAACGGATAATGAATTTATTTTAGATTAAGCCTTTCTTACCGATATAACCCAATATATAAATGAAGTAAATCTAGAACTTCAGGAAAACAACCGAACTCTTTGTGGTCCATTTAAAAATATTAAAAATTTTAAGACTACGTTATTTTTACTTTCATGCGAAATTGAAGGAAATTTACATATTTTTTACATAGTACATATATACTAATTTACATATTTACATATTATACTAATGAAACTACTAAAAAGTCTGAATATTCTAATGTAATATTTACTTTACTAAATAATTTAGAAGACAGGTTTAAGGATTTTGAAAAAATTAACTCGTTGATCGATGTTGTTGAAAATCCTTTCAAATGCGACTCGAGTAAATATGAGTTTCATATTCAATCTGAAATAATAATACATCGAAGCGAAGCAAACATTCAGGATAAAATCAACATTCTGAGATCTGAGATCTGAGTTCTGGAAAAACTCAGACCAGCCATTTTATCCTGAATTTAAAAAAATATTTATGTGAGCAAAATTTTTCCGATTAGAATTTTATCTGTTCTCCAAAACGTAATAGGATAAGCGAAAATCATTTAAAAAGCAAAATGTTAATAAGAAACTGCTCTCAAATCCTCGATATCGACAAATATATAGCAAACATTGAACTTGATTAACTGAATGCTACTTTCTTTTTTGTTTTTATATGTCCGAAAAAATTACACAAAAAAAAACCAAAAACATTTTTTTATTTTTATATAGCAAACAATAAACTTGAATAACTAAACACTACTTTCTTTTTTGTTTTTATATGACCTAAAAAATTAAAAAAAAAAGAATCAAGAACATTTTTTAATTTTTCTGCTAATCCTTTTCCGAAACCGATTTGAAGTAAATTATTTTTTTCTGTGCAGTTTCTCATTTCTCACCAATACAGTCTCACTTTTAATTTTGCCGACCACTGAATTAAATTAAGCTTTATTTTCCGCCTCCTTTTTTATCCCGAAAATGCAAACAACGATAAGCAAGACACGAGAAGCAATAGCATTTTGTATAGAAAAAGTATTGCTTCTCGTTTATTGCTTTTCGTTGCTGTGCTGTACTTTCTCGTTATCTATACTATATACTTTCGTTATATACAGCTGCGAGCGAAAAATGGCAGTCTTTTTATATTCAGGTATGTTTGGATAAATAATACTTATCTACAAATCTCGTATCCGGTAAACCCATTATCATTCCTATATGTGCTTGCAATGCTGGTTTCAAACTCAGTTTCCTCATTTATTGTAACATTTTCAATATACAGGCTCGTTTTTGGCTCGTGTTTTGTTTTATTGATCTAGAATCTTAACTACTCACCATAAAATGCAAAATACTTTTTAAAAAATATTTTGTATTTAAGAAAAAATATCAGCTTTTCAATCAATATATCAACCATTAGTGTGCGTAGCGGAGCAAAAATTTTAAGATTATCCAACGAAATATCAACAAATTTTGTGTCTTTTTTTTAGCGAAGCTGTTATCGTCTTAAGTTAGAATTTGGAAAAATCTGTTGATTAAGTGTATTTTTACATGAAAAACAGACATTTTAAATTACAGACAATTAAACAGACAAAACAAAAGATACAAAATTTGTTGATATTTCGTTGGATAATTTCGTTGGACAGGTATAAACTTAATTGAGACGAAATTTTCGCAGTCGATTTATTTCGATTACGAGATGGTTAAGGAAGGAACAATTTGCCACACCCCCTTTACCGCCCACAGATCAATAACAATGGAGTACAGATTTTTTACCAAACATCAAAAAACTCCTAAACCGCTCAATGGTTGTGACTCACAACGAGGCATTCCCCAAAATATTGTCTTTTTACTGGTAGCCAAGTGCTGGCAATGACAGTCGATCCACCGCAACAACTAAGCGAGCGATCAACATTCATTGCATGGCGGCACTTTAATATGAATTCAATGCCAAGGCCAGTAAAGTAAACAAATAAAGTCAACTAAAACATAAATAAGACAATAAAATGAACACTGATCTACCGCAACAACAACTGGGCGATCAGTTTTTATTTTATTTAAAGACAATAAAACAAAGCCAACAATTTACTTCTGTGCAGCCAGCGTCAAATGCTGACAAAGCAAAACCCAGAGGTAAATTAATTTTAGTATTTTATTGCTGTAATAAGCATACACACATTTTGGCTATGCGAATAACGAATAACAAGAATAATTTAATAATTTATCGTTGGGCAATATGGCTTTATTACACATGTTATACATGTTTGTATGTTTGTTAAGCCCAAGTTGGCATTATTAAATAAGTATGTAGGAATATATATTTAAAGTAAGAACCAATGTCAACGTACTGTAAAATGATTGCATCATAGGAACTTAATAATGAAGTTAATTTAAGCCAAATTATTGTGCAAGAGGCGGAAGACAAAATTACGCAACCGCTGATTTATCAATAAGTAGAATTAAGAATGTAATATGTATGTAAAACTTAAGAAGAAAAAGCGCGGCCAGATATGATATAAATATCTGGTCTCCGCTAAAATAAAGAGAGTTGACAGTTGGCAGTTGGAGTTGTCAGTTTTTGATTCATGAAGTTACCGTCTATTAACTAAGCCTAGGCAAGACCAGTCCGGGGATTTAACTTGGAGCATAAAAATACAAGTGAGTATGACAGATTAATAAACTTTTCAGTTCCTTCCAGGTATCAGCAGCTATAATAGGTTCAAGTGCCTAGTATAGCCATGCTGCAACAAGTTCAAGTTGCAACACATCAACAGTAAAGAAAACCGCGGCTACAATAGGTTCAAGTGCCTAGTGTAGCAGGGGTTGTAACAAGTTCAAGTGCTTGTTGCAACGTAGCGACAGAAACGAACAAAAGGGCCTCACCCAACAGATTCATATGTCTGTTGGGCTATACGGCTAAAGTTTTATAGGGATACGATTAGGACCTACGTGCATCCTCACGGGAGGACGCAACAATATGATTGGAATGAAAATTTGTATATAGGGGTTTTCAGATACGATAAATCTTTTAGCTCTTTATATTTTGATCTATCGTTAACCCCAGAGGGCACTGAAGTACAAATATGAACTTAATGCAAATTTACGCAACGACTCAACTTCGCTCAAACTTGGTGTACGTATTAAGTGCATACTAAATTAAATTGTTACATATGTAGTTTTTGCCACGCCCCCACCGACATTTTTCTTTAACGGTTATTTTGTTATTATAATACTTTTTGCAATCGGAGTTTTATGTGTATTTAATTTTAAAAAATCTTGTTATTTTGACATCAAAAACATTCATATATCTTCAAAATTGTAGAAATTTTTAGTACAATGACTTTTTCATAAAATACCGTTACGTAAGAATGAGAAAAAAACTACATGAAAATCAAAGTTTTGACTTTCGATGCAAATATCTCCGCTTTTTATTAATATATTTCATTCATCTCATTTTTTTGATCAAAAGTTCATTAAAAGCACTTCACAAAAATAGCTTGAACTGTACCGTTTGATCCGTATATATCTTTTCTATCTTTTTTTCAAAAAAGGTGATTTTACTCAAAAATCATTTGAAAATTGTTGTTGTAAAAAAAATCAAGTACAATTTCACATCTGACTACCTTTTATATCACAAAGCATTTATTTGCAAAAATTATTCCAGCTAAACGCCCCTTTGATTTTTTTGGCGAATTTTATTTTTTCCAAAATGTTTTTATATTTTTTACAAAAAAAGTCAAGTCTCAAATATAATTTATATTATCTATTTCATTATGTGTATAATGTATTTTTCCATACCATTGACTATCAATAATAATAAACCTCATTTTCTGTTTGTTGGTTTGTTTGGCCTTTATACAAATCTAAACGGTTCTAAACGAACTTGGTATAAGTAATAAGTGCATCCTAGATTAAATTTTTACATACTTTTCCTTTTAACGGTTATTTTTTTATTATAATAACATAAGCATAAAGACTAAATTAAAGCAAAAAATACAACAACAAATGTGCAAATATGAAATGGGAGAAGAACTGAGAAATTTACACCTAAAATCTCATCGCCTCTGTGGTGCAGTGCGCTAGTGCACGCTTGTACGGGTATCGCAAAGATTCTGATGAAACCTTTAGCATGGCCGAAATTGCAATAAAATCAGCTAGTGATTTTTTTCTTTTTCATATTGAAAATACGTAATTGTTGTTTTTTAAAAAAAAGATTCGTTAGAACAATTAATTGTTCTATTGATTTAAACTATTAAACATTAAGAATTTGTATTAAAATCATATAAAATCAACATAATAAATAACAGGGTCATTTAAAAAAAATTTAATCGAATGGTAGAGCACGACCAAACAGAAACAAGCTGAAAACATATCAGCAAAAATCTAAAAATAACTTCAGTAACCATTCTTTGTTAGTGGAAGACTTTCAGCAGACTGTTGGACTCCATAATAATAACATAAGCATAAAGACTTAAATAAAGCAAAAAATACAACAACAAATGTGCAAATATAAAATGGAAGAAAAACTGAGAAATTTACACTTCAAATCGCATCGCCTCTGTGGTGCAGTGCGCTAGTGCGCGCTTGCACGGGTATCACAAAGATTTCTGATGAAGCCTTTAGCATGGCCGAAATTGCAATAAAATCGGATAGTGATTTTTTCCTTTTCATATTGAAAATACGTTGTTTCTTTGGAAAGATTCGTTAGAACAATTAATTGTTCTAACTTTGACCTTAAGCTCAATAACGATTTTAAACAACTAGAATTTGTATTTAAAATCAAGTATGATTTAAACTATCAAAAATTTAGAAAACATAAAATCAACATAAAAAAAAAGTTATAATACTTTTTACCATCGGAGTTTTCGACAATTTAATTTAAAATTTTTTAAAACTAAAGTTTTTTCCTAAATGACCTCTATGTTTATTATGTTGACTTTATATGATTTAAATACAAATTCTAAATGTTTGATAGTTTAAATCATACTTGATTTTAAATACAAATTCTAGTTGTTTGACAGTTTAAAATCGTTTATCGAGCTTAAGGTCAAAGTTAGAAACAATTAATTGTTCTAACGAATTTTTCTAAAGAAACAACAACAACAACAAAGTTTTTTCAATATGAAAGGAAAAAAACCACTAGCAAATTGATTTTATTGTACAATTTCTGCGTGCTAAACGCGTCATCAGAAATCTTTGTGATTGCCCGTGCAAGCGCGTAGACGCACTGCACCATCGGGGCGATGAGATTTTGAAGCTTCAATTTCTCATTTTTTCCCTTAATTTCATAATGCCACATTTGTTGTTGTATTTCTGTTTTACTTTAGTTTCTATGCCTATATTATATGTAGTCCAACAGCCTGCTGGAATTCTGCACTAACAAAGCATGTTTACTGAAGTTGTTTTTAGAATTTTTGCTGATTTTGTTTTTCAGCTGTTTCCGTTTGGTCGAGCTCTACCATTTGATTAAAGTTTTTTCCTAAATGACCTCTATGTTTATTATGTTGACTTTATATGATTTAAATACAAATTCTAAATGTTTGATAGTTTAAATCATACTTGATTTTAAATACAAATTCTAGTTGTTTGACAGTTTAAAATCGTTTATCGAGCTTAAGGTCAAAGTTAGAAACAATTAATTGTTCTAACGAATTTTTCTAAAGAAACAACAACAACAACAAAGTTTTTTCAATATGAAAGGAAAAAAACCACTAGCAAATTGATTTTATTGTACAATTTCTGCGTGCTAAACGCGTCATCAGAAATCTTTGTGATTGCCCGTGCAAGCGCGTAGACGCACTGCACCATCGGGGCGATGAGATTTTGAAGCTTCAATTTCCCCGATGGTGCAGTGCGTCTACGCGCTTGCACGGGCAATCACAAAGATTTCTGATGACGCGTTTAGCACGCAGAAATTGTACAATAAAATCAATTTGCTAGTGGTTTTTTTTTCCTTTCATATTGAAAAAACTTTGTTGTTGTTGTTGTTTCTTTAGAAAAATTCGTTAGAACAATTAATTGTTTCTAACTTTGACCTTAAGCTCGATAAACGATTTTAAACTGTCAAACAACTAGAATTTGTATTTAAAATCAAGTATGATTTAAACTATCAAACATTTAGAATTTGTATTTAAATCATATAAAGTCAACATAATAAACATAGAGGTCATTTAGGAAAAAACTTTAATCAAATGGTAGAGCTCGACCAAACGGAAACAGCTGAAAAACAAAATCAGCAAAAATTCTAAAAACAACTTCAGTAAACATGCTTTGTTAGTGCAGAATTCCAGCAGGCTGTTGGACTACATATAATATAGGCATAGAAACTAAAGTAAAACAGAAATACAACAACAAATGTGGCATTATGAAATTAAGGGAAAAAATGAGAAATTGAAGCTTCAAAATCTCATCGCCCCGATGGTGCAGTGCGTCTACGCGCTTGCACGGGCAATCACAAAGATTTCTGATGACGCGTTTAGCACGCAGAAATTGTACAATAAAATCAATTTGCTAGTGGTTTTTTTCCTTTCATATTGAAAAAACTTTGTTGTTGTTGTTGTTTCTTTAGAAAAATTCGTTAGAACAATTAATTGTTTCTAACTTTGACCTTAAGCTCGATAAACGATTTTAAACTGTCAAACAACTAGAATTTGTATTTAAAATCAAGTATGATTTAAACTATCAAACATTTAGAATTTGTATTTAAATCATATAAAGTCAACATAATAAACATAGAGGTCATTTAGGAAAAAACTTTAATCAAATGGTAGAGCTCGACCAAACGGAAACAGCTGAAAAACAAAATCAGCAAAAATTCTAAAAACAACTTCAGTAAACATGCTTTGTTAGTGCAGAATTCCAGCAGGCTGTTGGACTACATATAATATAGGCATAGAAACTAAAGTAAAACAGAAATACAACAACAAATGTGGCATTATGAAATTAAGGGAAAAAATGAGAAATTGAAGCTTCAAAATCTCATCGCCCCGATGGTGCAGTGCGTCTACGCGCTTGCACGGGCAATCACAAAGATTTCTGATGACGCGTTTAGCACGCAGAAATTGTACAATAAAATCAATTTGCTAGTGGTTTTTTTCCTTTCATATTGAAAAAACTTTGTTGTTGTTGTTGTTTCTTTAGAAAAATTCGTTAGAACAATTAATTGTTTCTAACTTTGACCTTAAGCTCGATAAACGATTTTAAACTGTCAAACAACTAGAATTTGTATTTAAAATCAAGTATGATTTAAACTATCAAACATTTAGAATTTGTATTTAAATCATATAAAGTCAACATAATAAACATAGAGGTCATTTAGGAAAAAACTTTAATCAAATGGTAGAGCTCGACCAAACGGAAACAGCTGAAAAACAAAATCAGCAAAAATTCTAAAAACAACTTCAGTAAACATGCTTTGTTAGTGCAGAATTCCAGCAGGCTGTTGGACTACATATAATATAGGCATAGAAACTAAAGTAAAACAGAAATACAACAACAAATGTGGCATTATGAAATTAAGGGAAAAAATGAGAAATTGAAGCTTCAAAATCTCATCGCCCCGATGGTGCAGTGCGTCTACGCGCTTGCACGGGCAATCACAAAGATTTCTGATGACGCGTTTAGCACGCAGAAATTGTACAATAAAATCAATTTGCTAGTGGTTTTTTTCCTTTCATATTGAAAAAACTTTGTTGTTGTTGTTGTTTCTTTAGAAAAATTCGTTAGAACAATTAATTGTTTCTAACTTTGACCTTAAGCTCGATAAACGATTTTAAACTGTCAAACAACTAGAATTTGTATTTAAAATCAAGTATGATTTAAACTATCAAACATTTAGAATTTGTATTTAAATCATATAAAGTCAACATAATAAACATAGAGGTCATTTAGGAAAAAACTTTAATCAAATGGTAGAGCTCGACCAAACGGAAACAGCTGAAAAACAAAATCAGCAAAAATTCTAAAAACAACTTCAGTAAACATGCTTTGTTAGTGCAGAATTCCAGCAGGCTGTTGGACTACATATAATATAGGCATAGAAACTAAAGTAAAACAGAAATACAACAACAAATGTGGCATTATGAAATTAAGGAAAAAATGAGAAATTGAAGCTTCAAAATCTCATCGCCCCGATGGTGCAGTGCGTCTACGCGCTTGCACGGGCAATCACAAAGATTTCTGATGACGCGTTTAGCACGCAGAAATTGTACAATAAAATCAATTTGCTAGTGGTTTTTTTCCTTTCATATTGAAAAAACTTTGTTGTTGTTGTTGTTTCTTTAGAAAAATTCGTTAGAACAATTAATTGTTTCTAACTTTGACCTTAAGCTCGATAAACGATTTTAAACTGTCAAACAACTAGAATTTGTATTTAAAATCAAGTATGATTTAAACTATCAAACATTTAGAATTTGTATTTAAATCATATAAAGTCAACATAATAAACATAGAGGTCATTTAGGAAAAAACTTTAATCAAATGGTAGAGCTCGACCAAACGGAAACAGCTGAAAAACAAAATCAGCAAAAATTCTAAAAACAACTTCAGTAAACATGCTTTGTTAGTGCAGAATTCCAGCAGGCTGTTGGACTACATATAATATAGGCATAGAAACTAAAGTAAAACAGAAATACAACAACAAATGTGGCATTATGAAATTAAGGGAAAAAATGAGAAATTGAAGCTTCAAAATCTCATCGCCCCGATGGTGCAGTGCGTCTACGCGCTTGCACGGGCAATCACAAAGATTTCTGATGACGCGTTTAGCACGCAGAAATTGTACAATAAAATCAATTTGCTAGTGGTTTTTTTCCTTTCATATTGAAAAAACTTTGTTGTTGTTGTTGTTTCTTTAGAAAAATTCGTTAGAACAATTAATTGTTTCTAACTTTGACCTTAAGCTCGATAAACGATTTTAAACTGTCAAACAACTAGAATTTGTATTTAAAATCAAGTATGATTTAAACTATCAAACATTTAGAATTTGTATTTAAATCATATAAAGTCAACATAATAAACATAGAGGTCATTTAGGAAAAAACTTTAATCAAATGGTAGAGCTCGACCAAACGGAAACAGCTGAAAAACAAAATCAGCAAAAATTCTAAAAACAACTTCAGTAAACATGCTTTGTTAGTGCAGAATTCCAGCAGGCTGTTGGACTACATATAATATAGGCATAGAAACTAAAGTAAAACAGAAATACAACAACAAATGTGGCATTATGAAATTAAGGGAAAAAATGAGAAATTGAAGCTTCAAAATCTCATCGCCCCGATGGTGCAGTGCGTCTACGCGCTTGCACGGGCAATCACAAAGATTTCTGATGACGCGTTTAGCACGCAGAAATTGTACAATAAAATCAATTTGCTAGTGGTTTTTTTTCCTTTCATATTGAAAAAACTTTGTTGTTGTTGTTGTTTCTTTAGAAAAATTCGTTAGAACAATTAATTGTTTCTAACTTTGACCTTAAGCTCGATAAACGATTTTAAACTGTCAAACAACTAGAATTTGTATTTAAAATCAAGTATGATTTAAACTATCAAACATTTAGAATTTGTATTTAAATCATATAAAGTCAACATAATTTTTTAAAACATTAAAAACACTCATATCTTCAAAATTGTAGATATTTTTAGTACAACGACTTTTTGATATAATACTAAGGACACAAAAATGGTATTGATACTTTAGTATTGAAACCATGAACGACTATATACCATGTCGTATTAAAGTAGTCACAAGTACAAAGTACACAAATCGAAATAGTTTTGTTTGACAATTGCTTCAAGAAATTATTTACATTTAAGCAAAATTCTTATTTCATGAAGAAAAGAAAAAATTTGAATAAAAATTAATTCAAATTTCTTGTACTTGAATAATTTGACAAACATATGCACTCTTGAAAGATCAAATGAGCAATTAAAAGTACGGATGCTCAAGAGAAGAAGGCGAACTCTTATGTATAGAGAGTTATTTACTTTGAGTAAAATTTGTTTTGAAATTAAAAATTTTCAATTTTATGTAGTTAGAATTTGAACTACATTAAATTTTAACTGATATCAGTTGAACTATAGCAATATCAGAGTTGCAAGTTAAAAAAGATATGTAAGTGTGGTGAGACCATGATAAGTTGTTGTGTTTCGTAAACCATGAATGAGGTGCGATATTAGCAGTGATGTGATTTGGTGGGATTTCGTCCTTTTTTTGGGATTTTTAAACCATAAAAGGGCGAGAGGGCGTTTGAGTTTTTTGGCGGGATTTTTTACTGTGTCACAATTTTGAAAGATTGAAATACTTTTAAAAAACTGATTGGCATCACTTAACCTGCAATCTCGCCGAATCAATTTTTTGTTTCGTTGAGTTTTTGTTGTAATTGATTAAAAAAATTTTCAATAAATTTTAATTAAAATGATTTGATTCCAGACTTTTACCCCATTTTGGATTCAAACTTTATTTTCTTCATTTATAACTCAGATTGAATAAATAATATATTATTATATGTGTACTAAGGTGCCTTACAAAATTAAAATTTCCATTTGTACCCCCCTAAAAATGAAACATGGCATATTTCATGATATTTCCAAAATATTTTGAATTTTACGGTAACCGTCAGAGAGCAAAAACTCTTTGAAAAACCTCAAAAATTATTTTTTCGTAAATATATTGGCTGGTGTAGCAGTTGTAAAACAAGAAAATGTCAGAAAATAAAGGCCGGAAAATGCTCTTCATATATTCACATATTCTTATGTTTTTTTTTTATTTGATGTCCATACAAAAACTTTGAAAATTTAAATAACATCATTGCTTTTATTTTTTTGAATTTTTTACAATATTTTTCAGAAAGTGTTTATTTTATAACTAATGTTTTAGCTTTAATATGTAACAATTTAAGCAATTCTGACCAAGAATTAATGCAAGCACTCAAAATCTTTCCAACAATATTTTGAAAGTGATTTGCAAATAAGAAATTAATTGAATTTTAATGAAAATAACTTAAAAAAGTTCAAAGAAAATTTACGAAAAACAGCAGTATCTTTAATCCGATTGCAAAAATTTTAAGTTGTTTGATGCAGATTGGAAAAGCTTTTTCCGGCCTTTAATTTCTGACAGTTTATTTTTTTACAACTAGAGTAGAAGGGGGTAATGTCGTGCAGGGGGTAATGTCGTGCACTGGCTTTTTTAGCATAAAATATTGAATGATATACCAGCCGTTGGTAAGGTATGGGCCTACTGACCTACAGAGCTCATGCATACAATACTAGCAATATCCATGTGTAAGGGCAATATGTGCGACGTTTTTTAAAAATCGCACGTTCTCGGGACGACGAAAGTGTTTTTTTATCGGATCAGAAAAATTATTTGTCTCGCAGGAAAATATACCAGGTAAGTGTTTTCTTAAAGCAAATTTTCCGCCGAAAAAAAAGATGTATTGTGATCGAAAAAATTTTTGTTCTTTACCGATTTGTCGAAGTCAACCTTGAAAACGACCTTTGGGGCAATGTCGTGCATTTGATGTGGGGCAATGTCGTGCACTATACAGAAAAGAAAAAGGAAGGAAACGCGGTCGCCCTAGTGTACCAAGGGAGTCGTGAAGCCATAACAAAACACTACAATCAAAATAAAATTTTCCAAAATTTTTCTCAATGTCAAGCACTTTTTGAAAAAATATTGTTTTTCTTTCCGTGTTTCATATAGCAAATTGCCTATTTTCACTTTTCTTTTCATAAAATTGTATTTTTTGATCATATTTCGGACTTGTGTATATTGCCTTATAATTAACAATAATAAATAAACAATAATGCTATATCTTCTTGAATCGAACCACTACCTATCGTTTTTCACACATTCTGATACCTTTACAATACAATGCACGACATTACCCCACAAATTTTGAGGGGGGTAATGTCGTGCACATTTTTTTTTTTTAATTTCTACTAACACGATTTCATGCTACACGAATATTGTTACACATTAATGTTACCAACCAAATTATCTTTCGATCGGATGCTTACTCGTTGTATTTGCTTGTCATGTACGGCTTTACGAGCACTTTAAAGTTGAGTGCACGACATTACCCCCTCTACTCTATTACTATTAGATCAAGGTTAATTTTTAGAGGGGTATAAATGGAACTTTTTCCCCCCATACAAGTCGAGGCACCCCAATATATACGTTGTGGTGCTTATACACTACAACGCAATGATCATACATATAAAGAAACAAAAATTATTTGTTTATTGATTCATTGATTATTGAATTATTTATTTTGACATTAAAATTGGAGGGATTTTTTGCGGGATTTCAGAATATTTTGATAGGGATAGTGACCAAAAAAGGGAATTCTACACATTGATTTGGGATTTTTAGCAATAAAAATCACATCACTGGATACTAACTTCGTGAGCTGGTTTATACCTAGTATACATTGACATACATATGGTATGCTCAAAATGGTTTCAATACTATGATACCGATACCATGTGTGTCCATAGTATAACATGGTTACCTAAGAATGAGAAAAACAACATGAAAATCAAAGTTCTGATTTTCGATGCAAATATCTCCGCTGTTTTTAAAATCACTTCACTAAAATTGTTTCAACTGTATACAAACTTTCAGTGTATATATTTTTCAAAAAAGGTCCAAAATATGGACCCTTAACTCAAAAATTAATTTTTTGTTGTAAAATAAAACTAAAAACTAAAATAAAACAAATTGCATTTCTGACTGCCTTTAATATGATAGCATTCATTTGCACAAAATCGTTGAGTTAAGCGCAAAAATTGTTTTACTGTGTTTGTCATCAAAACAACAACAGCCCCCATGATTTTTTGGCGAAATATTTTTTTTCCAAATGTTTTTTTTATATTTTTTACAAAAAGACAACTCTCGAAAATAAATTAAATAAAAAAATTACCCCAATATCTGCTTCCAATCAAAAGTTATGGCTAAAACTATAGTTATATGTCCTCGGAATTAAATTCAGAATGCGACCAACCCTTGTCCGACCCACATAACATAATGACAATTGCTGCGTTTTTTCCATGGGAGATCAGATCTTTGTAAAAAAAAAGCTTTAGATCAATTTTTTGTTGTTTTCTACTTGCAGACATATGCCGCTATTTTCTGCTTGTTGTAGTGATTCTTATATCACATACAATAAAAACATTGAGTTTATGTTTAAATATATTAAACTTTATTTTCAAACTTAAGCTACAATTATAAATTGAATAATACTCGAAGCAGCCAAATACGTGCGTTCGCTAGTAAGACCACAAAACTTTTATATTTTGTTTAAACAACGAGTACCAAACATTGTGCTCGTTGGAAAGTTAAAATGAATGAATGAAATGCCAATATACATACTTTGACACAAGACGGAAAGAGCAAAGAGGACAATGATAATCCCTATAGTACTCCCCCCGAGATATTGAAAATATTTTAAATGAGTTAAAATTAAATTTAATTGTTATGCTTAAGCTTTTAAGTTAAATAGTTTCAACTTTGATAAAAATGGAAACTAATATTTTTAAACAAAATTAATAAAGTTGTGTTTTTATGAATGTAATAAAATGAATTGAATTAAATGATTTCTGAAAATCTCGTTAACGACAAATAATTTTAAATGGAAAAAATTATAGAATTTAAAAATATTTGATTGAACTTATATTTGACTTAAACTTAACAGTTTTTTGTTATTTGATTTTGAATACGTCTTAAGTGGTTGAAGAATTGTAGCTGGGTTGTTGAGATCATTAATGGTTAACTTACTCGGTAACTTGGCGGCATAGTTGTGGTCACCTGATGATGTATTGGCTGAACTACTGCTTGACTTCGTACCCGGTAGGAGTTGAGGAGACATTGATGGCTGAATATCATTGAAAGTAATATCCTCAGAAGATGACAAATCTGGTTGAGACTCAGGACTCGAATTAGACTGGGATTGGTCAAGCCAGATGCGCTCCAAATGAGCTGGTTTCAACCTCTCGATTGAAACACTTATGGCTTTGTCATGATGTTGAATTTGAAAAACTCTATCGGAATGGCGTGCGATGACCCGAAAAGGCCCCGCATATGGTCTTTCCAGTGACGTTTTGTTTTCAACACGAAGGAAAACGTGGCTGCATGTTGCAAGATCCTTGTAGCAGAATGGTTTTCTTTTGTAGTTGTGAGCCGTAGGAACTGGCTTAAGTATTTTCATGTGTTCCCTGAATTCTTCCAAGAAAATTTGTGAGCTTGGAAAAAAGTCGTCGTGGTTGAAAAATTCTCCAGGAACCCGTAGTGTTGTACCATACAAAAATTCTGCTGGTGAAGCATCCAGGCCCTCACGAATGCAGGTGCGAAGACCCAGAAGTACTGTAGGTAATGTGTCGACCCACTGGAATTTGGAACCGTGACACATTATTGCTGATTTAAGTGATCGATGCCAGCGCTCAATAAGTCCATTAGAAGCTGGATGATATGCTGTGGTACGAACTCGTTGACAACCAGTAAATTTTAAAAGTGCGCTAAACAATGCTGATTCAAACTGAGAACCTCGGTCAGTTGTTATGACTTTGGGTGAACCAAATCTACAAATCCAACCCGAATAAAAAGCTAGAGCAACCATATCAGCTGATTGGTTCTTGATAGGTATCGCTTCGGTCCATCTGGAAAAACGATCAATAAAGGTTACACAATACCTGAAGCCTCGGCTCTCCGGAAGTGGTCCAATCATGTCGATGTGAACGTGATCAAAACGGCCATCCGGTGCTTGTATCTTTTCCGGAATCTTCTGAACGTGGCGGCTGATTTTGGATTGTTGGCAGTCTAAATAACTGCGAGCCCATTGAATTATGTCGCGCTTCATGTCTGGCCAGAAGACTCTTTGTTGAATGATGCGAAGAGTTGCTTTACCCCTTGGATGCGATAAACGATGAAACATGTTGAAAATACGCTGACGTAAAGGTGCTGGAATGAATGGTCGACCATATGATGTTGAAGTTTCTAGAATGATGGGTGTTTTTTCAGCTCCCCAGTACATCTTGGAAAACTTGCAGGAGGTTGTTGTCGAATTCATCAGTTCTTTAAGCTCGTCGTCAGATTCTTGCGTTACTGCCAGATCAGCGAAATCAAAAATGGTTGGCATGTGGAATGCGTCCACACGAGACAAAGTGTCTGACACAACATTATCAGTACCACTGACATGGATTATATTTGTTGAGAATTACGAAATATATTCCAATTGTCGTTGTTGGCGAGGAGAAGCCTTGTCTGAACGTTGTTTGAATGAATAAATCAGCGGCTTGTGATCGGTGTGAATCAAAAAATCACAGCCCTCGAGAAGATATCGAAAATATTTAACGCTTTCATATATAGCTGTAAGCTCGCGATCATACGTAGAATATTTTAATTGAGCTGGAGAAAACTTTTTGGAGAAAAAAGCAAGTGGTTCCCAAGAAGACTCACCAATTTGTTGTTCTACTGCTGCGCCCATGGCTGAATTCGAAGCGTCAGTGACCAAGCGAATTGTTGCGTGAGGAGCTGGATGTGCAAGTAAAGTGGCATGAGCTAGGTCGTCCTTATACTTTTGGAAAGCAACGTCTGCTTCTGGCGTCCATTCTATTAGAGTTTTGTTATTCTTTTTAGAATTTGTTAAAAATTTGTTGAGCGGCGCCTGAACTTTTGCAACGCCCGGTAGGCTACGATGATAGAAATTAATCATTCCAAGAAATCGTCGCAGCTCCACCACCGTATTTGGCTTATTAAACTCCTTGATGGCTCGAACTTTGTCTTGTAGCGGCGAAATTCCTTTAGAACAAATATGGTACCCCAGAAACTTGACTTCAGTGGCTCCGAAAACGCACTTATCCATGTTAATGCGCAGGCCGTGGTCATGAAGAAGTTGAAAAACGATTTTTAAATGTTGTTTGTGTTGTTCTTGTGAAGAAGAAGCGATCAGCAAATCGTCGATGCATGTTTTAACAAAACTGAGTCCTCTGAAAATGTCATCAAGATATCTCTGAAAAGTTTGAGCGGCTCCTCGAAGTCCAAACTGCATAACCAAGCACTCGAAGAGACCAAAAGGAGTAATGAGTGCGGTTTTCGGAATATCCTCCTCCGCCACCGGAATCTGCTGATAAGCTCGCACTAAATGCAGTGTGGAGAATATTGTCTTTCCAAAACAAATTGTTCGTAAAATCCTGAGAATGCGGGATTGAATATCTATCAGGTACCGTGACCGAGTTAAGACGCCGATAATCTCTGCTGATAAGCTCGCACTAAATGCAGTGTGGAGAATATTGTCTTTCCAAACAAATTGTTCGTAAAATCCTGAGAATGCGGGATTGAATATCTATCAGGTACCGTGACCGAGTTAAGACGCCGATAATCTCCACAAATACGCCATTCTCCAGACTTCTTTTTAACAAGATGAATTGGACTAACCCATGGGCTTTTGGACGGACGAACCCAACCAAGTTTCATAAGATACTCGAACTCGGCTTTGGCAGCTTTGTATTTCTCAGGGTTGAGTCTGCGAGCGCGCTCGAAAACAGGAGCACCAGTGGTTGGTATAAAATGTTCCACCTGACGTTTGACTATTGTGCGTGGTTGAGCCAGGCCTGTGATTTACGGAAATTCCTTTAAAATTTTTGTGAACTCAGTCATTTCCGTTCACTGTAGAAATTTTGAACGAAGGTACCGCGTTGATGAAACCTTGAGCGCTGATCTTGGTTATCTTGTCGATGATTGGTCTACGGAGACCGAGATCGAGTTGGAGTCGTTTGTCGCCATATGTTGGAATTTGTGAGTTGTTTGCTGCGTAAAGCTTCAGATCGCATGGAGTTTTGCTAGCTGAATAGCAGGCTGGAAGAAGTGACAACTCTGCGCCGGTATCCACGAGGAATTTGGATCCTGAAATTTTATCTAATATAAGCAGGCGGTTTTGCAATTTACGTGGACCATCATGCACCGCCGTGACGCTTGACGGTCTTTTTAGTTTTCCGAAGCAGTTTGATCTTGCGCCAATAGACACGGTGAAATGCATTTCTTGGCCTTACAACCAAACCGGTTGTGGTAGTAGCAAATGGATGGATTGAATCCCACACGCTGGCGATCATCCTGGCTTCGTTGTTGGTTCTCAGCATTCGCGCTGCTAGATCTAGAACCCGATCGTTGAGTTTGCATAACTTTAATCATAGAGAAAAGTTTATCTACTTTCGCTGTAAGTGCTGCGATGTCGGTAGCAATATTGTTGATTCTATTGGGCGAAGGCGTGGTGAGACTGTGCTTCACTTCGCAGATGGCTGGAGTCTGGTTTTCCATGATTTTATCGGCTATAAGTGCCAGGCTGTCGATGTCGTCGGAGGGGCTGACGGCGAGAATTGCTCGCACGGAATCCGGGAGATGCTCCAAAAATAGAGATTTTAACACAGTATTATTGCAACTGCCCGACGCAGCATTTCGCAAGATCATCAAAAATTGAGTCGGCTTCTGGTTGCCCAACATTTGCCCTTTGAACAGTTTTCTTAACTTTGCTTCTTCTGAGCTAGAAAAAGCTTGAACCACTCTATCCCGAAGCACTGAGTACTTAGTTTTGCCCTCCGGAATAAGTTCTATGTTTACGCTCGTCACATATGGGCCGATTTCAGGAGGCGCAAAAACGAAGACATAATGGAATTTTGTGATATCGCTTCTAATCCCATTAACGTAAAAAATTGATTCTAATTTCTCAAACCACGTTTCCGGATCTTCGACGAAAAACTCTGGTAGCTTATGTAGCCGTACTGTCATTGTGGAGCGTTCAATTTCTCCTTCAGCACTGCCGGTTGCGCCTGTCTCATTGTTTGCCATTGTTCGCCGGCACTGTACACTCAATTTTTTCTTTATTAATTTTTAAATGTCGCTTTGTACGACGCTTTTACTTTCTTAGAAAAAATATTTGCGCCTGTATTAGTGGCGAGTTACACTGAATTGGCTGATGCAATCGTTGGCCTTGAAAAATTGTGCAGCTGCTGTAGCGCTATGTCAAATTTGTTGAAGAAATGCGATAGCCTTGAAAACTTGGTCGCTGCTGCGGCGCTATGTCGAAATGATTGCTACAATCCAACTTGAAAACTCGTAAAGCTGCTGTCCACACAGGGGTCACCAATTGTAGTGATTCTTATATCACATACAATAAAAACATTGAGTTTATGTTTAAATATATTAAACTTTATTTTCAAACTTAAGCTAGAATTATTAATTGAATAATACTCGAAGCAGCCAAATACGTGCGTTCGCTAGTAAGACCACAAAACTTCTATATTTTGTTTAAACAACGAGTACCAAACATTGTGCTCGTTGGAAAGTTAAAATGAATGAATGAAATGCCAATATACATACTTTGACACAACACGGAAAGAGCAAAGAGGACAATGATAATCCCTATATTGTAGATGAACAGCTGTTGTTCTTATGTAGCTGGCAGATAAGTTTTGCGAAAAACAAAAATTTTATTATGGAAGCTGCCCTACCTGGTTTCAGCTAGTACTAAATAAAGCAGTTAATTATATTATTATTAAATATATATTATTATATAAAAACATTTCTTTGTTTCAAATTTTTGTCATAATGGTTTAGTATAGGGCAGTGTCGGGCAGCTTTGCACACCTATACTATCTCATATTGAGTATGTATTAATAAGCGCTTTAAAGCTCACACTGAAAACAAAGTAGTGCTAAAGCGCTTTTTACAGAAATCTTACTGGGCATTACGGGATATTTTTTTTGCTCGGATTTGTATTGCAAAATTAAATTAATAAGTAGTGGACGGAACGTCAAAAGGAAACAGACCGATAGACGGATAATGTGAAATACAGATAAGCAGACGGAAATGTAAAAACTGCTGCTAGTAGTAAAAAAGAAATATGTTTTTTATTGTGCTTATGTTGCCAAGGCTAAACTGACAGCGTAATATGCTTTCATTATACGTACTTGGAACTGATCACTATGATATGTGGACATGCCTCTTTAAATAATTAACTTATTTCTCCATCGTATGCCCCACAATTACCTTATATTGGCCATGCAAATTATCGTAATGCCTTGTTATGCATAATTTTTTAAATTTACCTCTTTGAAATAGACGCGCAATGCCGTTATTTTCAAAAAATAAAAAAAAAATTTCATACATACTTCCAAAAATTTTGCATACATAAAATTTTATACAGTGTAATATTACGTTATATCCAGGGTTGCCAACTTTTGAAAAGCCCAGGCCCGGAGTTTTTTTTATTTAATAACTTTTTTATGGTCTGCTTGCTTTTAGTGAAAAAATTTATTTTTTCTTTGGTTTTTTCATACATAGTCATGTTTAACAATCATGTTTGACAACAAATGTAACACAACACAACTTGCGTTTTCACGTGAACTCGTTTTCTTTCAGCAGCCAATCTTTGTAGCTTGGTATCGAGAGCCAATCGTTCAAGAAATAGAAAGAACGTCAAAGTTAAGTTAGCGTTCATTAAGACAAATGGTTCAAACATTCACTAAAAAAGGGTAAATCAACACTAATAAATAAGTAAAACAAATTTTTTTGTAAAAAAAACTTGATTTAAATAAAGATTAAAGCGAAAGCCGGAGAAAATGTGCCAGGCCCGGAGCCCGGAGATCGGCCCTCAGGCCCGAAGTCTCCGGGCGAAAAGTTATGTGTTGCCAACCCTGGTTATATCTGTGTCGATGAGCAGTAACAGCTTAAGTCTTATTTGAAAGTTTCCAGAAATATTGCTTCAAAGTTTTCAATCACCATATAAGTTATATGAAAGGGTTTTTTGTTTTTGCGTCATATCTTTGGCTAAAGTCATGCTAAAAGTTATAGATTTTGTGTATTCATAATGATATATGTATAGGTGGAACACAACTATATTAATAACTCAGTTCTGTCTTAAATTGACTTAAGCTATTATTGCTTATCGACACAGATATAATATAATACATTCAAGGAACACGCAAGCGCAATTCTTATCTGCTTGACATTCGTTTGAACACTGAAGCTTTGATCGGTCTGTAGGTGAGATTAATACATATTTTACTGCAAAAACACAATCTCTGGTTTAGGGATACTATATGTATATGGCTTTGCGGCGGGAGTATCAAATTTCTTGCGATAATTTGCATGTTGGTCAACTTCGGCATATGATTGCGGTTTTTGAAATAACTGAATCGCATGCTGGTATTTACCCGACTTCGGCAGATGGTCAACAGCATGAAAAAGACGACCAAATTAGTGGACTGTAAACGGACTCTAAGTAAAATGGGCGCTAATCTTACAAATTTATTGATAAAATTATTTGTGTTCATTGTTTAAAAGATATCACTAATTTAGAAATGATTTGACTACAGGCGCATACATTGACAAGTATGGCGAATTCGTAAAATGCGTTAATTTGTATAAACAAATAGTATTTCTCAATTTTATTTTTTATCTTTACAAAACTTTTTTAATATAAATAAGGAAAACCAAAAGAAAATTCGATTTTGATATGGTCAAATTTCGACCACAGGCGATACTAGCACTTATGAAAATTCAGACAATCAGGGTTGTTGCAGAAACCGATTACTGTCGAAATCAGAATTAAAACCGACAAAAATTTCACTAAAGTGTCATGAATTCTGACTTTGTCGATTTTATGTTCGAATCGGTTTCTGTGTCTGTTTAAGGTGTCACAGAATGCGATTTTATCGTTTTGCTTATCGAGAATAAATCGACCAGCTTATCGCTGTCAGAACTAAAGAAATGGCGCCTTTTTTGTGTTTGCTTTAGAATAATTTACTGAAATGTAAGTACATGGATAATTGTTAAATATGTTATTATTATTAATTGTTTCATTTTCTACAGGGGAAAACACAAAAATAAAGTTAAAAACTCCATAATCATAGATTTTATGGAAAAGTACCCAGACATCGCAAAAGGATTTACGAAGCGGGATAAACCTACTGTAGATTCCCTATGGCAACAACTGACTGCATCATTAAATAGCTCAGGTCCGCCACAGAAAGATGCGAGCGGCTGGAAAAAAGTGAACTGTTGTGCTTATACCATTATATATTTTTTCTTAACCATGCTCTTTTATATATGGACGGAATGGAAGAGCGAAATAAAAAAGAAAATGGCTCATAACAAAGTTGAGGGACTAGCAACTGGTGGCGGACCCTTCTCAAAATACACCTTAACACCAACTGAAGAAACAATTGTACGCTTATGTGGTATGAAACATTCAGTAGAAGGTGAAGTGGGCATTTAGTTATATTAATTCAATAAAACAAACCGTTTAGTTTGTGAGTTGTTCTTAAACTGATCTTTATTTTTCAAAACATCTTATAGCTAACTTAAACATACATGATCTTTATTTTTCAAAACATCTTATAGCTAATTTAAACATACATACATACATAAATAATGTTCTTATTAAATACTGCAGCTGCATTGTTCTCACGAAAAGTGTCAACTACGCATTTGACGCTTGCGTGGGAACGATGCGCTGAAAAACGGCCAACTGACAAAACGTTAAAAAGTCACGTATGCTGGTCATTTGAGTGGACCAGCAGCTGGACAATACGTTACTCCACCAACCCCAGATTCAACAGTCCCTGTTGAACTAGGAATTACATTTAAATCTATATTTACTTCATTTTTCTGTTTCTTACATTTGTTTATATAAAAGTATATTATTACAATAGTAGCTAGCGCAATTAATAACAAAATTATATTAAAACCATAAGATACATTTTTATGATATTTTAATTCATTTATAAGTTTAATGTTTTCAACTTGATTGATTTTTATGTCTTCAAGCGTAATTTGTTTTTCAAATGTCACCTTAATATCGTTATTAGGGTAAAAATATTTTTCGTGTTCTATATTTTTTCTATTTTGAAATGTTTTATTGCTCATTTCAATGCTACAATTTGAAAAATTTATTAGGTAATGTTTATTCAATACAATCTTTCTGTCGTCACAATTATGGTTAATTCTTATATTTATTGCATTTTTTACTAACAATGTTTCACTATCCAATTCTTCAATAATTGTTTTGTTATTCCATCTTAATCTACAGTTATGTTTATAAACACAATTTTTACTTTCTTTGAGTTCTTTCATTATTGCATTTTCTTTGTAGGTGTAAATTTTATTTTTTATTGTGACAATGTACTCGTTCATTTCATTTATTTCTAAATACTTTCGATTTGGTAATGGAGTAATTAGTTTTAAGTCAGTTGAGATGTAGTTTCGTGGAGTTTTCAGTGCTAGTATGAGTGAATTGTCTTTGTAAGTCATCATTCCTATTCTGATGAGTTTTAGTTTGTAAAAATTAATATTATAATTTTCAATTTCTTGTGGTGTAAGAATTCCCGGATGTACTAGACCGTGCTTGGCAGATGCGATGTTATCCTGAATATGGTTAATTTTGTCTTCAATAAATTTTAATTTCAACATTTGGTCAGTGTCTCCTAGCAATTTCGTTGTGTCGTTGTTTTACCTCACCTAGAATGTCTTTAACTTTAATCCTATCTTGTTCAACTGCTTTTTTCAAAATAGTAATCGTTTCATTGAAAGGCTTATTGATAAAAATTTGTTTATTCAACGTTGTTATGGAATTGTGGCTATTTTCTTCAGTTATCTTTAAATGTTCTAAGATTTCCTCCCTGTCGTTATCGTCCATGAGGCCGAAAAGCCATTTATAAAGAGTACCTGCAGCATTTATGAGTCCCCTCTTTTTCCTCAAAGTAGTGCTAGGAGCTATTGACATAATTTTAGCTTTAATTATTCTTATTTCTATTTCTAAAAGTTCTTTATTGTCGGTATCTAACTTATCTAGATTCTTTTCAATTTGGTTGACAATGTCATAAATTTCTTTGGGGTTAATTATATGTAGTACTATATCAGTATCATTAGTTATTTCTAATTTTTTAATTTGAATTTCTGCGTAACCTAGTTCAGTTTGTATGGTATCAATTTGGAGAAATGCGGTAGTGGTCATTACTTGTGCCAATAACAAAATTTCCAGAGCCATCATCATTTCTTCCTGGAATTTAATATACCGTTAAAAATTAATTTTGAAAGATTTTTCACGCTTAAATCAATTTAAACTGTTAATAATGCTTATGTTATTATTTTTTAATTAAAATTATCTGTTTTTTTTTATCTGTTATTTTCTTTTTCTTAAAACTGTTTCTGATAAGATAAAGAACTTACAGGTATAATATATAAAATATATTTTGCTACTTAATAATCCTCTTTTTTTCTTGTTGTTGAAATGCAAAATTCTCTGTTGTTGCTTGTATAATTCTAATAACGCTTGATTCCTCTCAATCGCCAAACTCGTAACCGCCGATCAGGTGGTTGTTGTTGTTGTTGTGGTAGTTAGCATGTTTTTAAATTTTTTTTTAAACAATTTGTGATGAACACACACATCGTATTACATACACGAAACTGTATTCAATATTTTGTATTTAAGTTATTTAATGCAACACATATGTATTTTGTTATTATTATTTTATTTCGACAATTTTACTTTCCTAGACTTTGGTTTAAATTAAGTCAAATTAGACTAAATAACTCTCACAAACTCGCTGTGAATCCTCGTCGCCAGTTATATTAATTCAATAAAACAAACCGTTTAGTTTGTGTGTTGTTCTTAAACTGATCTTTATTTTTCAAAACATCTTATAGCTATCTTAAACATACATGATCTTTATTTTTCAAAACATCTTATAGCTAACTTAAACATACATACATACATAAATAATGTTCCTATTAAATACTGCAGCTGCATTGTTCTCACGAAAAGTGTCAACTACGCATTTGACGCTTGCGTGGGAACGATGCGCTGAAAAACGGCCAACTGACAAAACGTTAAAAGTCACGTATGCTGGTCATTTGAGTGGACCAGCAGCTGGACAATACGTTACTATATCACTAGGGCAGTCAGTTGAAGTTGTTCCGGACATGGCAAGACAACAAGTACAATATGTACCAGGCATATTGTTTGGCAGTTCTTTGGAAACCGGCGCTATTTTATCATTGGAACACAACGAAAATGCATGTCATGAAATCGACGAGGAAATGCCTTCAACATCAAAACGCAAAGCTGAGTCTCCGCTTTTTATAGAAATCCGAAAACGGCTAGGTTGATGAGCAGAGCCGAGCGTTTGAAAAATTTCTCGATGAAGATAATGCAACAAAAATTGAAACGAACGATAAACTAGAGCAGCATGTAGAGCTTGGAAAGGAAAATGCAAGAAGTTTAAGGCGCCTTTATCGGGCAACTGAATCTGTTGCAAAAGCAGTCAATGAAGTCAAGTGTGAGTTTGTGAGTGCTAACAAAAGAATATTAGCAGCAATGCAAGAAAAAAATTAAATAAAACGAAAGCAGTTGGATCTTGAGCTGTTGAAGTTTGATTTTGAAAAGGAAAGACGGGAGAAGAATTAATTTAATGAATTTAAATTTGTTACACTGAATTAACTAAATGTGATATTTTTATGTTTTTATTTTTATACCAATGAATGTGATATTTTATGTTTCCTTTTTCTACAATTATTAATAATATAAAAGTTGATTTTTTATGGCTTTTATAAAAGCAAATACATTTGTATTTTTTTAGTTTAAAAAACATGGAATTTTTATAGGGTATTAGCTATTTCATTTCTGATCCTCTGACCTTCGGATTACAATGTTGCGTTGGGTTGCATTGCCATATTAGCAACAAAATTGTCGTTGTTGTCGGAAAATGTTTCCTCCTGGCTATGCTCAATATTGAAATTCCTGCAAATATTGTGTAGTGCGCAGCAAACGTTGTAACGAACCCTTTTGCTCGTTACTGATTTTTGCTGAGGTAGGCTCAGTGAGTAAGCCAGGGGTTCTTACAAAATAATTTATTTACCAATGATCCCTTTGTTTTAAATAAGAAAGCCAGCGTTTTAGTTTTAGTTTTAAACTGTAGTGTAATTCTTTATTATTTTCATTTGTTTTATTTATTGCTTAATGAGTACGTTACTTAGTTATTATTAATTATTAAGCATTATATAAATTAAAGTGATTTAATTAATCCTTGCTTATTCATATTTATTCCGTTATGTGCTATGATCCCTCTCGCTGTGAGTGACTATGATAGAACTCAGATTAAAACTATGTTCGAAGGGTGGAGGTACCTTCGCTTAAGATAACTACGTTTTGATTTTAGAGTAAACAACGTTCGAAGGGTGAGGACACCTTCGCTTACGATAACTACGCCTGTCTTAGAGTAAACAACGTTCGAAGGGTGAGTGTACCCTCGCTTAAGATAACTACGCCTGAGCTTAGAGTATAACTATGTTCGAAGGGTGAGTACACCTTCGCTTAAGATAACTACGTTTTGAACTTATAGTAACCAAAGTTCGAAGGGTGAGTACACCTTCGCTTACGATAACTACGCCTGAGCTGAGAGTAAAACTATGTTCGAAGGGTGAGTACACCTTCGCTTAAAATAACTACGTTTTGAACTTATAGTAAACAAAGTTCGAAGGGTGAGGACACCTTCGCTTACGATAACTACGCCTGAGCTTAGAATAAAACTATGTTGGAAGGGTGAGTACACCTTCGTTTAAAATAACTACGTTTTGAACTTATAGTAAACAAAGTTCGAAGGGTGAGTACACCTTCGCTTACGATAACTACGCCTGAGCTTAGAGTAAAACTATGTTCGAAGGGTGAGTACACCTTCGCTTACGATAACTACGCCTGACTTAGAGTAAACAACGTTCGAAGAGTGAGGACACCTTCGCTTAAGATAACTACGTTTTGAACTTCGAGTAAGCAACGTTCGAAGGGTGACTACACCTTCGCTTAAGATAACTACGTTTTGAACTTAGAGTAAGCAACGTTCGAAGGGTGAGTACACCTTCGCTTAAGATAACTACGTTTTGAACTTAGAGTAAGCAACGTTCGAAGGGTGAGTACAGCTTCGCTTAAGATAACAACGCTTGACTTAGATTAAACACTATGTTCGAAGGGTGAGTACACCTTCGCTTAAGATAACTACGTTTTGAACTTCGAGTAAGCAACGTTCGAAGGGTGAGTACACTTTCGCTTAAGATAACTACGCCTGACTTAGAGTAAACAACGTTCGAAGGGTGAGTACACCTTCGCTTAAGATAACTACGTTTTGAACTTAGAGTAAGCAACGTTCGAAGGGTGAGGACACCTTCGCTTAAGATAACTACGCCTGACTTAGAGTAAACAACGTTCGAAGGGTGAGGACACCTTCGCTTAAGATAATTACGATTGAACTAACTACTCAGTCTCAAAGCATGTGCATGCTACTGCGCCTGCGACAAGACTGCCTGTGCTAAGCAAACGCGACTGCTTTATATTCTCCCGTTGCCTTTCTGTTCCGTGTTCACTTGTTTTGTTTTCCCTGCCTGTGTAAATGTGACTGTGTGCATGGCTCTGCATGTTTGTATGTGTGCATTTATTATTTGTTAACTTATTTGTTATTCAATACATTATTATTTCCCCAATAGAATATTTATAACATTAATATTATATTTTTTACCTAATAAGATATAATATAATATAATATAATAATTTCTATACATCTTATTCATAATATATAATAAATCTTTAAATTTAATTAAGTTAGTTTAATTTACATTTCATGTTTTGGTTGTTAACATTTTCCATATTTTAAATTCAGTTAACAATTCACTTATATACTTTGTGAGACCCAAATTGTGTAACAATTTGAGTCCTCACAACGTTCATTATTTGAACAACTTTTTTTGGCCGATAATGAAATGTGCTCAGCAAACAGCGAAACCTACTTTTCACCACTCCTATTGTTCCACTATATTCCGAGCCGAAGTGTGCGCCATATTGAACTTATATTCCTTCGAATTATGTTGTGGATCTCTGTACGGGGTTATAAGAAATGGCTCAATGCCATATCCACAGTCCCCTAGCAGTCTGGTCGTGCGGTCGCCGGCTTCGTATTGGCTTAGAAAATATTGTCTTGCACTGCTTATACTCCAAATAAAAGCATCATGGCTTGAGCCTGGATACCGTGCATCTACAGCTCGTATCTTCATATCGTTGTCACATATCTAAAAATATGGAATTATGTAGGTATAAAAGATTTTTTCGTTTGAATAAATATTTCTAGTACTTACAATCATTGCATTCATACTGAAATATCCTTTCCGATTGTAATATAAATGCTCATCAACAACAGGCTTTATCACTTTTATGTGTGTGCCGTCGATGCAACCAGTGATCCCAGGAATTTTATATTTGCTGTAAAAATGGATTTTAGCTCTCTCCTTTTCATTTGAGTTCATTGCAAGTTTCACCCACTGTCGGCAAATCAAGCGCTCCAAAACTTGCAATACATCTGTTAGGACCTGTGAGACCGTACTTCTCCCCAAGCTAATGCTAAAGTCATTTCTTACCGACCGCTGGTACGATCCCTCTGCTAAAAAGCGCAATGCAGTTGCCAGTTGAAGCACAGGTGGAATCGACGTTTGTCATAAATCGGATTTAATCGCATCTAACACCATAACAAACGCTTCTTTGTTGAAACGATATTGAGCTATGAACCTACAAAATAAACATATTTTTACACATTTGTAAATACATACCAAAACTAAATTTTTCTTACATTGACCGCTGTAGAACATTACTGTGGTCTGTCAAAACTCTCCGTTTTATTTTTTTCGCTAATTTCGTCCTCCTCCATCAACAAAAATGCTACCACTGCTACACTCATATTGTCTTTTCAGATTTTATTGTTTAAATAAATCTTTATTGTTTAATAAATGTTTAAAACGCGTACACTTTCAACATTTTATAATTTGACAAAAAAGAAATACAATTTTGTTGTCAGTAAAGCAGAACAGCTGTTTCGAATATCGTTTATGTTCGAAAAGAAGCAAAACCAATCAGATTCAATGACACGATTTGAAATGAATATCGGTTTGCAATTCCGACAAAAAGGCAAATCAGACTTGGTTTTCGCAACAACCCCGAATGCTTAAAATTTATGTGTAAATATTTTCACTATAATAGAAAAAAAAATTCAAAATAAATAAGATGACGTTTATCTTGATTACTGTTTTGCATTTGTTTTTGTTTATCTACATATGTTATTAAATAACAAAATGGTACAATTTGTTCTGTGCATTCAGCATGCACCTTTTTTTAATTTCATATGCGCGTTCTATCATTCAATTGAATCAATGAATCTCTAAAGGTATGCAATTCTATTTTACATTATCAGAAACGCTTGAAATGCATAACTTTTGTGAGTTGGATAATAAAATTGAATATTTATAACAATTGAGGAAACGTATAATTTTTTTTCATAAATGCAAAGTAGACATTCTAGTCTTTCAGTTGACTTAAATAAGTCTGGTGATCCCAACTGAGCTAATAAAGATATATTCTACGAAAGTTTATTTTTTCTTACTTTTAAGTATGATTTTGAGTATTTATTTTCATAAATGTTATTTTAAATAAACAAGAAATAGATGTTAATATCAATTAAAAGAAACCAAAGTAAAAAGTTGAGGTGTAAGATTTATACTGAACTCAATTTAAGGCTAAAATTTGAGAGTCTTACAGCTCAAAAATTGTATGACTTTCGTAATTTTTTTAATAAAAACGCAAGTAATTTCCTAGCCTGTGAACGATTTTTTTCTATTTTTAACATTTCTCTGATAGCTCTGGTATAGCTTTCTTAGATATTGATATTTTTCAAGTAGATGCATAGATAAATTTTTATTCATAATAAAAATTAAAGCAAAAATTTATACGTTGCTCAAAAAAAAGGAGATTCTTTTGTGCTGCCATTTTCTCTCAAGTCGCTAAAAATTACAGTCTACAGAGTTGGAAGATTTTTTAAATTAATTTTTATTGTAAAAACATATTTGAATTTTGCATTTTTTTAAGCGTGTTTTCGGAAAAAACGCATAAGGCGCTCAAAAAAGCATACAGGTTACTCGCTATAAAACATAATATGAATTTTTATACTTTTTAAAAGGATACGTATATCAAGTCATTTTTGTATCGAAGTTTCAAATTTTTATTGATGCCAGTTTCGTCAATATCGGAAATTGTTGTCATATCGGGCACACCAAACAGTTGTATTCCTTCCATTTTTCTGTAAATAAAGTAATGTTGAACATTTATCATTATCAGTGCATATTAATTAAAAAAATATAAAATAAGCACCAACTCCACTCTATGTGGCCGCGGCAAAAAACGCAGAATATTTTTTCGTACCTCGGTTATTTGTATACACCCATATACGCTTAAGGTAGCCATTAAACCTCTGCACAAGCATGCTTGAAGCGCATTTCAAAACACACCGCTATTAAGCAAGTGCTTGTTAGGTTCGACTCACACCAATCAAAACAAGCGTAACACTGCGGAAAAGACAACAGAACGCAACATAACTAAATCAAACGTGTAGCAAAACAATGTTCAGTTATGTTTGGTTGAGAAGAATGCACCATAACAATATGACATGAATGTTATATGACAATAGCAGAACACACTATACAACTGCATATTTGTTTTTATACTTGTTTGGCTTTTCTTCTATAAGTTATAGTGCATATTATTGTGGAAGTGGGCTGCCAGGAATAACGGTATTGGGGATTGCTGATTTCGATTCAGGTGTCAGAATATTTGATATTCAAGATGTCGGATGGGATTGCCACCTAATTTTTGGTTTATTTTACGGATTTGGGGGCTGGAGTGAAAATCGGTCGATGATTTTGAATCTGATGTCAGAATTTCAAAATTCGAAAAATTTTCTACACATAGGGTTGCCACCTAAATTTTTTTTTTAATTTTAAGCATGACGAAACATTATTGGGGGTTACTTATTTCGAATCTGCTATCAGAATTTTAAAATTCAAAATGGCGGATAGAATTCGACGCTGGGAGCAAAGAAGTAAAATATAAGGAAGTGGTGTAATAGCAGAAAAGTGTGGTATTTTCTATATTGGTGTTGGTTCACACAAATACAGAAACAATCACAAAGGGCTGTATTCGGTTGTATCGTAAAAGAAGGCCCAAACTGTTAAAGTTTGTTCTTATGCATTAAAGTTTTAGGAACATTTCAAGAATAGCAACAACTCTAATTATTTAAAAAATTTCAGATCGCTCGCAATTGGCTTTGGAAAAATTCAACGTTGGAAAAATTGGACTAAAAATCTAGCTGATTTTTTAAGTTTTCCAACAAAACTAAACTTTATGGGTATCAAAAGAGAGATAATACAAGTATCTATTCAACAAGATATCAAACATAAAAATACATGCATTTAAGATACAACCCTTTTTTTACTTAAAATCGCGAGGTTTTTCCAAATTTAATAAAAATAAACTAAATGTATTAATAGGAGGAGCCTTCGGACGCTGCTTAGGGTTTACAAACCTCAGTAAGTACAACACAGGCTTCTCTGTCTACATTTCTTCTGGATGTAGTTATCTTTTTAATAATTATCTTTTTAATGTATTGCTTTCGTAAAAGGGAAACCACTAGTTTTTCAGACAAATTCTAATTATAAAAAAAAATTATATCTTTAAAAGTTATGCATGGAATTTTATATTTGACACCTCGTTGAATAGATACGCGCATTACCTTTGTTTTAATACCCATAAAGCTTCGTTTTGTTGAAAAAATAGAAAAACAGCAAGATTTTCAGGTAATTTTTCTAAATTTGAAGGCCTATAAATTCTAAACTTGAACTTTATTACAAATAAAAATAAGTTAATTTTTTAAAATCCTTATTTTATCGGGTGTTTCTGCCTAGTTGTTGTGTAGAAATCAGAAAAATTTAACAAACAGGTACTTAATCTGATTCACTATGCTGAAAACAAGAGCGCCACAAAAATGTATTCAACTGTGAAAAATGACTGCGCCCCTGAAGCAGTGTTTGTGTTTTGACAGATGTGGTTTAATCAAACTGGCGCAAAATCAACGGGGTCTAATTTGCATTTTTAAACCATTTTTAATTAGAAATATATACATTTCTAATACAAATAAGTTAAAAAATATCGTTAGAAACTAAATAAAGCACTTTTGTTAATATAATTCAAACCGTATGGACATTAAGGCGCCTCAAAAAAAAAAGTGGTCCGGGTCACCTCCTGAAAACAATCTTTGGTTTATTTTATGATGATTCCCAAAATATTGCAACTCTAGCTTTAGCCGTTCGTGAGCTGGAATGGTTTGAAATAACCTCTAAAAATCGCGTTTTTGATTAATACTATTTATACCACACTACCTTCGGTCAAAAAAATTGTCACAAATAGTGTAAATCGATGAAATACATAGTTTTGTTTTTTTATTTTTTTTTAAATCTGCCCACACACTTAGTTATTGAGTTATTTGCAGTGATTTTTTCAATTTTTTTTAATGCAGTTTTTATAAAAATATATATAACTTCCCCATTTATAGCCTGATTTACCATTCCGTGGTATCATTGGAAAGGTACTGAATGCTGCTTTTCATTTCTGTCGTTAATTAACCCTTATAAGCACTTTTATAAAAAATAATAATGATAAAAAATTTGTGGTTATTTATTAAGTCGCTAATTAAAAGATAAAAAAAAACAATTTAGAGTTTTATCAAAGAAATAATTTTTTTTTTATTCCAAATCTTTTCGTGATTCAATTTTACAGTAACGCTTGCGCGATTGAATCTTGTTTGCAATATGTGCAGGTCTGTTCTTATCAATTACCGAAACGCAGGATTGGCTTACCACATGTACAAAACGTTCCGTATTTTGTGAATGACATGGAAATTCTGAAAATTGTTTGTTAAGAAAAGCATAACAATTATTTTAAAAACTTTTCATTACCAGGAATTTTTACAATTTCATTGGAGTCGTGTAGTTCTAATAAGTATTGTTGAGTATAGAACTGGATGCATGGCAGTTCTGTATTAGCTCTTAATTCATTCCAATCTATCATATTTTTATAGGAATCACAATTGAATTGTATCTTGGGGACATTAAATTGGCGAATTCCTTGTGTGTCATGAGCACGCGATTGTAAAATAATATCGTAGGCTTCCTTTCGTGTCGCCTTGTTCTCATCTGTAACCATTGCCAGTAAAATATTTTCTGGGTGAGCAAAAAATCCATTAATTTGAACAGAGCGTTGTACAATAAATTGCATATCTGCCGGTAATTCGCGCGTCCACTCAATGTATTTAAACAAGTGGCGGCTGCCATGAATGGCTTTTGGTTGGCTTACTGATCAAGGTAAAAATTCCAAACATGCAATGGCATTTGTTTTTCTTCCTCGTTTTGATTTTTGTGTACCATTTGTCTTGTCATAACTCATACCTTATTTTCATTTTCAATGCGACTAAGTGCATCCACATTTGTGTTAACTTTTCCTGCTTTATACTTTATTGTATGTTCATATTCTGATAATAATATTCTCCATCTTGCTAATCTAGACATTGGATCTTTAAGCTTCATTAGCCATTCGAGTGGTTTGTGATCAGTGTAGATCGTGAACTTTTTACCATAGACGTAAGGTCGAAATTGTTTTACAGCAAAGATAATTGCTAACAATTCTTTTTCTGTGGTGCTATAGCGAGTCTCTGCATCGTTCAATCTTCTACTCGCAAAGCATATTGGTTTGTCTTTTCCGATTATTCCCTGAGACAAAATTGCACCAAGTCCTGCATCGCTTGCATCCGTCGTGACTATGAATTCTTCGTTGAAGTTTGGATATGCTAATATTGGAGGGTTAATTAATTTATCTTTCAGTTTTGAGAATGTTTCATCGCAACATGCATTTCAGTTGAGTTTAAATTCTTTTAGATTATTGGTAGTTAAACGAGCTATAGGTCAGATTTTTTTCTTAATTTATTTAATATAAATTTAAATTCCAATATTTCGTTTTTCGTTGAAAAACATCATCAGGGAAAACACAAAAATATATACAATAATTACAAATTACAATATAATCACATAACATAATATTTAAAATACATGAACTTACAAAAATTAAATAAATATACTGAATTTACATTGATTTTTTTAAAAAAACATTTGAGAAACGATATGACAAAAAACATAAGAACATCTAGCATAAGTAAACAACACTTGACGGACTTTGATGACTAATTATTGTTAGTTTTGTCTTATAATGTTTTGTTTATTTGTTTGCTCTTTATTTATTAGGTGTCTGTAGATGTGAGCGCAATTGTCCGTGTCAGTCTTAAAATTCAATCTCAATTGTTTAGGGACGTTAATAATGTGTAGCATTTCAAGCATGTATCGTCTCCTATAATTTTTCTCTTGCTGCAGAACTTTTGTTTTGTCAAAATCAGTAAAAAAAATTTTACAAACCGGGTTTTCGAAATAAGTGACAAAAAATTCCATAAGGACAATGCGATTAAAATTAAAGATATTTTAAAGAAAAACTGCTTTCCGGAATATTTAATTAAAAAAATTGTTAAACATAAAGAAAGAACAGTAAACGAAAAAGTGACGACAAACGACCCCCCTAAAACTTATAAAAGCATGACGTATATTCCCGGTTTTTCAGAGAAGTTTAAAAAGTCCAACATTTTTAATAAGGACCAGTTTAGAATAGCTTTTAAAACATCAAACACTTTACAAACACTTTACACGAACACTAAATGTAAACTTGACAAGCAGGACAAATCGAATTTGATATATCAAATTCCGTGCAAAGGTGACGGATCCAATTTATGCGAAAAGGTTTATGTTGGAACAACAAAAACTAAATTACGGACGAGAATAGCAGGACATAAGTCAGACTTTAAAGCACTGGACAAACCTTTAGAACAAAAAACAGCATTAGCAGCCCATTGTACGAAGTCTGGACACGCTCCTGATTTTGTACGTTAATTCTTGCTTTAGGAAATTGCATTTGTCAGGTTGTAATTTAAGGTTGCGCTGCCTCAATCGGTCAAATATTTTAATGAATTTTTTATTATGAACTGTTAAATCATAACCATAAACTACGATGTCGTCGACATAAACGTAGGCCTTTCGAAGCCTTGCAACTCCATGAATACGTTATTCATGAGTCTTTGAAACTTTGCAGGGCATTTTTTTAATCCAAATGGCATTCGGTTATATTCATAGTGTCCAAATGGTGTACCGAATGCAGTTTTGCATTTATCAGATTCCTTAACAGAAATTTGATGAAAACCTTTAGCTAAATCTAGTGTGCTAAAGTATTTAGCTCTTCCTAATTGATCTAGTATATCTGTAATATTAAGTAAAGGATATGCATCACCAACGGTTAGATCGTTGAGCTTACGAAAATCTACTACGACTCTCCAGCGTTTTTGGCCTTCAGAGTCTGCCTTTTTCAGAACTAATAAAAGAGGTGAGTTCCATTGACTTGAGCTTGATCGGATGATATTGTCTTCTAACATTTCATTAACTTATTTGTGAATTTCTTGTCGTTGACTTTCAGGGAGTCTGTATGGCCTAACAAATAAAGGAAGTTTATTTGCTTCTGTTATAATATCGTGTTCTGTTGTCTCAGTACAAGTGAGGTGGTCTCCCTTAAAGTAAAATAAATCATTACAATTCCTACAAATTTCAAAAATTGAATTCTTTTTTTCATCATTACAATGTTTAAGCTCAATAGCTGTTTCTATTTTTCTAAATCTACCCTTTACTAAATCTTTTGTTCTGTCTAATTTGACTTCGTTAAAATTTTCTATTTTTCCCACTCGTATTGAATTGCGTTTAAATTACAACAATTAATTGGCCCCCCAAGATCGTGTGATATAACCCCATTGCATTATTTTCTTTGGGGTTATGTTAAGTCACTTGCCTACGTCGATAAACCGCAAACAATTGAACAACTGGAAATCAACATTCGAAGAGTTATCGGCGAGATACGGCCGCAATTGCTGCGAAAAGTTTGTGAAAATTGGTGTTCCAGATTGCGCCTTGTACGCGCCAGTCGTGGCGGCCACATGGCCGAAATCATATTTAAACATTAATATCATAAAATTGTATATCCAATAAAGCCCGTTGGTATTGAATATCATTGATATTAATAATATATTACTATGTTTTATTATGGTTTAAACTTGTATCACTCCATAAAAAACACCCTTTATATATATGAAATAAATAACTGTCTTACAAATTTTCCTTTTGTTGAATTTTTATGTTGACGTTGATCTCGTTTTCCTTTTTTTGACTCCTTTTCTTATATAAGTTGATGTCGTCTTTATAGTTGATTTGCTGTTGAAGTTATTTTTTTTTGTTGATGATGCACTAGATGTTTTGCTGTTTTAGTTGATTTAAATGTTGGAGCTGTTTTTATTAGAGTTCTTATTTTTTTCGTTGATAATAATGGCTGCAATTGTTGAAACTGGTGTTGCCAGGAGACTTCACGTCTTAGAGCTGGTTACCCTGGTCTTATTCTTTATGTTTTTTTTTATTCACTTTTAACTACTGATGTAATCCTCGGTACGCTTGCACTTTAATACTTTTTTTCAATACTTTTTTTTTTACTTTTCTGGGATGGAGCGATCTCACCGCTGCAACCAAATGTTGAGTTTTACGTCCGGGGTCTCCGTGCTTTCCGCAAGGAGAAGAGAGACCAAAGACGGGGAGCTATTAAAAAGACTGGTTATTTCTTTTAATGCTACCGTTTTATGCTAGATTTATTTATTCAGTTTTTATGATGTTCTTACTAAGGCCCGCTGTCTAGGCGAGGCTGCGACCTTCGTAAGTTGACTCTAAAATAGCTCTCCGTTAGTTTCTGGTCGACCGCAGGGTTTATAAAGGAAACTCCTCACTTTCCAATAATGGCCAAAATTTCCAACCATTCCAATAATTTCCAATAAGTGTAAATTATTGCCAATACATAATTAAAAATATGCCTTGTCAGTATGTACAATAAATTTTAATTTATGTATTGACATTTTACTTTCCCCTTAGCGGTACATACACTTTTCATGCTACGTAGTTGCAGGCAAGGCAATATGCAAGCAGCGCTACAGCTAGGGTAGGTAAATGAACGACATTATGCTAACCGTGCAAGCTGATGCCGATGCACTCAACAGTGCAATGCCTTGCTTTTGTTGCCGCCGACGTTTAAATCAGAAACACTTGACAACTAAAAACAAAGCATTGGTTTGGTTTGTTCAGTAATTTAAGCGTGTGCGCTTAAATTAGGTGTCTTTGTTTACTGTCTTATTTTCATGAACGCCGGCAATTTGAGTCACCGTACTTAAATTGGGTCCCGGTCGTTCATGAAATTAAGAGTTATTTATGTCGAAATGCAAATTGCTGCATTTTGTATCGACATATGTTTGCTATATTTTATGTTCATTACTGGTTTTCTGAGGAAATCTTCTTAAGTGTTTTTAGTTAAATTATTATGTGGAAATCGTGTGAGGTCGGGGTGTACAAAGTGTACAGGGGAATGTTGTGGGATACAACAATATCTAGTATTCTTAGAGCGGTTTCGTTTTTAACGATAACATTACCAGTACTCACTCAGGAGAAAAAACTCTTTTCTATGGTAAAACACCAACAAAAATGCTCACCAAACCTGCTTGCCTAGCATAATGCGATAGGAAACCTTATCCACCATCTTGAATTTTAAAATTCTGACTTCAGATTTAAAATCAGCGACAACCTAACTGATAGATTATGTTTAAAACTCTTAAAAATACATATAATTACATGGCAACCCTATTATTTCAAATTTTTATAATTTTGAAACTCTTTAGTTCGCGCTAGACCCGAATTCGTAAAAATAAAAAATTAATGTGGCAACCCTTTCCACCATTTTTAATTTTAAAATTCTGACTTCAGATTCGAAATTAGCGGTCCCCTAACACTGTTAAATTATGTTTAAAACTTTTAGAAATACTTGCTGGTAGGTGGGAGCCTTATTATAAAAAAATTACATAGTTTTTAAATTCTGATAACGGATTCAGCGACCTCTTTTTCCTGATCGCGAAGGCATCGCATTCGTAAAAATAAAAAATAAAATAAGGTAGCAACCCTATTACCCATTCTTAATTTTTAAATTCTGACTTCAGTTTCGAAATCAACAACCTCCTAACACTGTTAACCCTCTAATGCTCAGCACCGCCTTTAGACGGGGTTCACATAAACCGTTATAAAATTGTTATTTCCAACAATATTTATGTAAGCTTTTAATCAAAGTGTGAATTAAACTTTAATTTGCATAAAAACTTTTAATGTATTGCAATACCCTGATTGGTTTGACAGAAATGTCAATGAAAACTTGAATTTGCACGTAATTGTTCATTTTTTAGTTAGTTTGTGAAAAGAGTGAATTTTGTGCATCGGAAAAAATTTACTTGGAAGTGTTTGATTGAATTAAAAAAAAATCTGGTACGTAAAATAAACCTTTTACTTGAAATACATATACTTTAGTTTTATAAACACGCATTTTGTAACTTGGTTACGATATTTTTGCTAAACCAGTCTACAGGCGGGCTGGGGCATCTTATTATTTTCATTTTACAGTGAATATGGAAGGAAATCGTCGAAATAAGGTCTCAAATATGACGAAAGAGGAAATCGAAGCCTTCATGGAAAGTGTTTTATCCGATAACGAAACTAATGACAAAGAAAGTGAAAGTTATTTCAATGGAGATGAAATGGATGATCCGGATTTTCTTTACCCTGCAGATGAATTAAAAATAGACCACGTGCTCAATTCACCTGAGCTTTTGACAAACGCCATAAATTTCAGCATAATTATTTCTAATATTACTGAGCTTGAAAAAAAGGTGACCCAGAAAATGTTCTTTCTGCTGAATCTATGGCTTTAGTGTTTCCAGCTAAGAACACTCGTGCCAAAAAGCGACAAAAATCATGTTTCAAGTTTCACATTTTCTGGTAGATTTAATGGAATTGCTAGCGAAATTCGAAATGGTTCAAAAGAAATAAAGCATATTATATGGAGAAAAAAGATTTTTCAATTACATGTAAATGAAGTGGCTTTCCGTGGCCAGAAGTCCTTGCCAGTACATTTCATACGTTAAAAACTCCATATGATTGAAATTTTTTTTCAATTTTCACAACAACATATTAAAAATTTGTACCCTTTGATTAAACGAAAAACAATAAATTTCAATCACTAAAGCGTTGTTATAAAAATCATTTAAGTCCTTTGAATTACCATGTAAATGCACGATCCCGCCTCAAGGCGGACTATACATTTCTACCTGTAACAGGCAAACAAGTACTCAAATAAAGAAACTAACTTCAGTTTCGTGTTTCCCACCTTTAAATTATTCTGATATGATTTTTTTTAAATCAAGCAAAAAATGTGGCATTAGAGGGTTAAATGATGTGTGATCCATTTTTACCTAGTGTTCGCGCCAGCACCGTATTCGTTCTCTGATACAAATTCATCTATTGCCAGTGACAAGCTTTCGTTGCATTGACTGCAGTGAGCTCTCTAAGAACGATATCTTATATCAACAATCTTTATGATCTGTTTTGATTGCGCTATCATTTTTTGTTCGTCTTCGCTGCAATCACACACATGCTTTCTTTGCAGCAAACAAGACAGTGCAGTGTAGTGTGAAATGAAGAAATGTTTTGAAGCTGGTTTTAAGAGCACCTACGCAGGGCTATATTTCGAATCTGATGTCAGAATTTCAAAATTCAAGATAGCGGATAGGGTTGCCACCTTATTTGTTGTTTAGTTTCCCCAGTACTGTTTCCTCATGTTTAAAATTCTTAAAATAAAATATTTTTAGGTGGCAGCCCTATGTGCAGAAAAACTTTCGAATTTTGGAATTCTGACAACGGATTCAGAATCAGCGACCCAATTTTTCCTAGTGTTTCACTCAGCGTCGAATTCCTAAAAATAAACAACAAATTAGATGGCCACCCTATCCGCCATCTTTAATTTGAAAATTCTGAGACCAGATTCGAAATCAGTAACCCCCAATACTGTTTCCTCATGTTTAAAATTCTTAAAAAGTTTTGTAGGTGGCAACCCTGTGTAGAAAAATTTTAGAATTTTCAATTTCTAAATTTGCGACCCAATTTTACCGAGTGTTTTTTCCAGCGTCGAATTCGCAAAATCAAACTACAAATTAGGTGGCAACTCTATCCGACATCTTGAATTCTGAAATTCTGACACCAGAATCGAAATCAGTAAGCCCCAATGCTGTTATTCCTGGCAACCCAATTCCACAATAATATGCACTATAACTTATAGAAAATAAGCCAAACAAGTAGAAGACCAAAGGTTCTGGTGTCGTTATAGTGTTCTACTGCTGTCACATAACATTCATGTCTTTTTTTCTGCAGCATTCTTCATAACACAATTTATTCTTTACACTCTACTCAGTATATGTAGATCCCTTATACTGCGCCGCTATTATAGTGATGTTTTCTTTGCATCTTTTTAACCAACGCAACGTCCGAAAAAAGCAAGCCATGACCATGTTATGTTGTAAAGCCGACGAATGCTCGGCAATGCTTGTTTGTTTTCGTTAAATGAATTGTTGTCGTTGTGCTTGACGAACAAAGTTCTGTCAAGCAGTGGAGTCGACAGCGTGCGCTCTAGTGTTGTAGCGGAATCAAGTGCGCTTGTGCAGAGGTTTGGTAGACATGAAGGTTCAAGCACAAAAAAAAAAGACGATTTTTTAAACTGCTATCATTTTAACATTTTTAAAATGATAAATTTAAATCTTTTTTTATGTGAAAATAGACGTAATTATTCTTCTAGGGAATAGTAATAGTTCTAGGGAAATATTGAAAATTGAGAAAATGGCGCGCTTTTTAAAAAAAGTTAAAAAACAGCATCGTTTTTGGGGGTTTGGCCCCTTCCCCCCGCCGGAAGTGAAGTTAGCCAAATTTTTGTAGAACAGTACCTACCTGACATGATTACCTGAAAAATGCCACCTTCCGCGTCTCGAGCGGACATATGGTTTCCGAGAAAACTTGTCACCCAGTTTGAAAAAAGTAATTTCGAGAAATATGCGTTTCAAGTTTTTTTTTAACAAGCGGCGCACAGTGGGGTATTTTACCCTGAAAATGGATATCAATGCACCTAGAAGACGGAGGTAACTTTTGACTTTTTTTTTAGTTAGAATGTGTTCAAATAAGAAAAAAAATTCCGTCCGTCCGTCTGTCCGTCTGCTTATTTGTCGACACGATTACAGGCGTGATTTTGAAGCTATAGTAATGAAATTTGGTATTTAACTTTGTATCCAAAATATAAAGATCAATATCGCAAATGAATCAAATCGAATGAAAACTACGCCTCCCTCCCATACAAAATGACTTTTTAAAAACGGTAAAATCTCTTGTAATTCTACGAAACTTAATGTATGTGTTCGGGTGTTGAACGAAGGCGGATAGACCAGAAAGAAATACAATTATAAATGTGGATTTTTACACAGTTTTTTTTTTATTGTGTGTTACCTTTTTTTACAATAATAATTGTTTTGAGTTTTGTTCTGTTGTGTTTTGATACTTGTGTTGATTGTTAATTATTTGTTGTGTTGTCACTTGAACACCACACAGCTTCTTGCTGCTTGAAGCGCCTTTTCTGCTACCACGGCAGGCATACGGTGCAGCTGTGTTCAGTGATCACAGGGTTACGTGGTCACGTAAACATTCCGCCCGCCTTGCAATATCTGCAAACTTAAAAAAGGGTTAATTGGGTACAAAGACAAATGATTCAAGTGAGTTTTATATTCGCAAATAGTTCATTTTTTATTCTAAATTCAGTGTTCTTTTTCATATTGGGTTTAAATAAAAAATTTGAGCCGTAGTAATAGTTATATGCTCGGGTGTTGGGTGCTCAAAGTCCACATGGGCCAGACAGTGTCCAGCCGAACGCAGTGCTTTGAGCAATCAGTAGGCCATTTTCGCCAGCAAAGAGGCCACTTCTAATGATCCGTGGGAAAAGATCAGTACCTAACTCCAGCAGAAGTTTCTTGTTTGAGCTCGCCTTCGGGTCGGCAAAAAACATGTGCTCGAACCGTTTAGCACCGCTTCGTCTATCTCCTCGTCGTACGGTTCGCGAGGAAGCTCATTCGAAATAAGTGCGTACACTTCGCACCTAAAATTTTCATCGCAGCGGGACCCTACGATGAATTGACACCAGCTTTGACTGCCTCTTGTTATGGTGTCCAGCTTCAGCTTGCCGACCCCAAGCAATAACACTCATCGTGTGCTAAGGGTTTACTAGCGCCCTAATGTAGTGCCAGTCGTCGTTGTGATGCAACTTTAACATCGCCGTTGGGATCATCACCTCTCTCTTCATGGCTCTAGAGTATTTAGAGCACGTAGCACTTTCATTACGGCTGCACTCTATTTGCCGCAATCGCGGGTGTCCATGTAAGCTAGTGTGATGCTTAGCATGGCACATGGCACAGTTGAAGGGACTGGTGCAAGCATTCGACCGATCTCAATCTGGCCACTGCGTCATACTTCTACGTCAAGTTCATGTTGAGGAACTTTGGGCAGAGCATCAACCGATGGTCCTGCTTGCAAAGACCACAAGCCGGTGGGTGGGTGTAGCTGGCGCGATCACCGGTGTTGGCTATGTTGCGTTGCTTAACGCCCTTGTTGCGCGTGTGTGTCGAGTTGCTGCTGCTTCTATTATTGTTGATTGCCCGCTTTTTGTTGGAATTGCTGTTGTTGGTGCTACAACGCCTGTTGTTGCAGTGTTTGTTTGTGCAGCGTTTGTTGTTGTTGGGTGCCATTGAACTAAAATAAAATTAATTAGACTTGGGTAAGGTAGTTTAGAGTAAATAGAGTGTAATGTAGGGAGTAGTGTAGAGTACAGGGTAAAAACGAGATTAGGGTAGAGTACGACAGAGATTTTAATCTGTGGGTAGAACCACTACCTTCGTAATGGGTCTGGTAGTGATACCTTTTGCCGTGCGAATGTCGACCACACGAGCTCTAGAGTCTGAGCCTAAGTAAACCTTAGCGATTCTACCTAAGTTCCATTCGTTTGGAGGCAAATTTTCGTGTTGAATGACAACGAGATCATCAACATTGATGGGGGCTTGAGGGTGTTTCCATTTGTATCTTTTATAGAGTTCTTTTAGATATTCATCTTTCCATCTTCTGCAGAAATTGTGATGCAATATCTTTAACTTTTGCCAACGGCTTACGAAGTTAGGCGCAGAGTTACTTAAGACGGGTTCAGCTGGATTGAGTAACGGCGTACCAATTAAAAAGTGTCCTGGAGTTAAAGGTGATAACTTATGTGGGTTTTCACTTAAAGGACTTAGCGGTCTTGAGTTAAGGCAACTTTCGACTCGAGCGAGTAGGGTAGAAAATTCTTCGAAAGTAAACCTTTGATTTACGTATGTCTTTTTCAGATCTGTTTTACAACTTTCCACACCGGCTTCCCACAGTCCCCCCATGTGTGGCGCTCCAGGGGGTATAAAGTGTCAGGTTAAGTCTTGGTGACTAAAGTTGTTCACAACTTGGGTCTGGAGTGTCTTCATGAATTCTCGCCGATCTTTCTTCAGCATTTGCGCTGCTCCAATAAAATTCGTTCCATTGTCGGAGTAAAGAGCGGCGGGGCATCCGCGCCTTGAAAAGAATCGTGAGAAAGCTGCTAAGAACGCCTGGGTAGAGAAATCACTTGTCGCTTCGATGTGCACTGCTTTCGTTGCAAAACAAATAAAAACGCAAATATAGCCCTTTGACATTACGCAGGCTCGCCCGGTGTAATTTTTTATTTCTATGGGTCCAGCGAAATCAACACTTGTGTTTGTGAATGGGCGGGTAAGTGATGTGCGTTCAGGTGGCAGCGCAGCCATGATTTGGGTGTGCTGTTTTTTCTTATGTATCACACAAATCTTGTAGTTATGTATAGTAGTTTTAATGAGTTTTTAACTTTGGTATCCAAAATTCAGCACGAAGCAGTCGCAATAATAATTTATTACCGCCGTGTAGGGTGATTAAATGAGTCATGTGAGTCAAGAGATAAGCTAAACGGCTATGGGCCGCTAAGTCAGAGCTGGCGATTTGACTAAGCGTCCATTTGCTCGAATTATGCCTGTTGAGTCCAGAAAGGGTGTGAGGGTTAGGATTGAACTCTTTGTCGAGATAGGTTGCTTGTCTACTAATGAAGCATATTCTCCTGGAAATCCATGTTTCTGGCTCAATATGATAAGCTTTCTCGTATCGATTTTATTTCATTAGATGTTATATCTAACGTCATGTGATTCACTTGTGAACGACGTGAGGGTAAAGAGTGGGTATAAAAACGATACACATACGCCATGACTCGTAGAGCTCTTGGCAGCGAGGAGAACCTGTTCAAGATGTCCTCGTGGGTTGTTGTGGCAAACGACTTAATGGGTTTTAAGTCAAGGATAGTGTCGACGGGATCTTTCGACTTGGGACAGAATTCTTTTTCACTTTTAAGCCAATTTGGACCATGCCACCAGAGATGATGATCTCTTAGTTCTATGGCAGAACATCCTCGACTGGCTACATATGCTGGGTTTTCGTGAGATTCAACGTGGCGCCAGTTGTCAGTTCTAACCTTTTCAAGAATCGTTGAAACACGATTGGCCACAAATGTGTTCCAGGAACGTTGCTTTTCAAGCCAGGCCAGTACGATGGTAGAGTCCGTCCAAAGGTACAATTGGTATTGCTTTAGATCAAGATGGGGTACGATAGCATCGACTAAATTTGCCAGTAGAACTGCTCCGCAGAGTTCAAGCCTCGGTAAAGATATTGTCTTTACTGCCGCTACTCGTGTCTTAGCGACTAGGAGCTTAGTGTGGGTTTCACTATTTTCGTTTGAGACTCGCAAATAAAGTGCGGTACCATAGGCTTTTTCTGAGGCAAATGTTTGCCATCTGTGTTGAGTTAAGGGTTTTAGGGTCTCGTCCCACTCCGTTTTATCTAGCCAAACTTGTTGCATTATAATTTTAGCAGCTATCACAATCGGCGCTAACCAGCCGGCAGGGTCAAACAACTTGGCTATGGATGATAAAACTTCACGTTTTGTATGAACGGGTTTGTGTTCAATGGGTGGAACGAGAAAAAAGAACAAGTCTTTTCGTGCGTTCCAACGAATACCTAGGCTTTTGGCGTTGCCTTCACTTGGGTCAGACAGATTGAGTAGATCAGTTGTCAACAAATGATCTTTGGGTAGATCGTGTAATATTTGTGACGTATTTGAAATCCACTTTCTGAGTGTGAGTTCAGCAGATTCTAGTGCTGCTATAAGTTCGTCACGAGCTATCTTTGCAGTTGCAAGTTGATGCGCTCCTGCTAGTACGTCATCCACGTACATGGAATTGCGTAGTATATATGACGCATGAGGGTGTGTATCGCGCATATCATCAGCCAATTGATGTAGGGTTCTGATGGCGAGATATGGAGCGCAGTTGACTCCAAATGTCACGGTTTGCAACTCATAGTCCTGAATGGGTTCTTCAATAGACTTTCGGAACAAAATTCGCTGATACGCTGAGTCTTTTGGGTCGACTTCAATTTGCCGATACATTTTCTCGATGTCAGCGTTAAAAACAAAACTCATAGCCTCTACTTGCTGATCAACAAGACTAAATCAAGTTGAAGTGTTGGACCAATGTGGAGCACGTCATTTAAACTTTTTCGACGCGTTAAATACAACTCGTAATTTTGTTGTAATGCTGTCTGGTTTGATCACTGCGTGATGCGGCAGATAATAATGTTTAGGTCTATCCATGTTAGAGTGTGGGTTTTTGATCGCTTTCATATGGCCGAGTTGCAAGTATTGCGCCATAGCGATAGGCCTTGAGTTGCCAAGCTCTAATGAATAAGGGTTCTTAAAGGGTAAGTTGACCACATAACGCCCATTAGGGTTACGGCGTGTTGTGTTTTTGTAAAACTCTTCGCATTCCTTCTCTTCAGCTGAGAACGAAGATGTCTTTGGAACCTCTTCTACTTCCCAGAACCGAGCCAAAAGTCATCAGGGTCAACAATATTACTGGATGTTGACTCTGGTTCGTGAGGAATGGGTCCTGAGAGAATCCATCCAAGTTCAGATTCTTGCGCCAAGAGTGATCCACAAATATTGAGTTTAACACCACTGCAGATGATCTTTGGGTAAATATCACAACCAATTATGATATCTACGGGTCGAGATTTATAAAATTCTGTGTCTGCCATTGGAAGGCCAGCCAGATATTCAGCAAGGTTTGCATCTATCGAGTGTGTGGGCAAATCGCTTGTTAGAGTTTTCAATACTAGAGCTTGGGTTTCTACTCTAAAATGAGGGTTTCTATAAGACCGTATAGTTAATTTGCAGGCTTGGGTGGGGTTTGCTGACACTGTCTGGTTCAGACCAGCGACTTGAGCGCCAACAGTTTTTGTGGGTAAGCCAATACGTTTTCTAAGTTGCTCCGTTAGAAATGTTGCTTCCGACCCTGAGTCAATGAGGGCGCGTGCGTCGAATATAGAACCTTCGTGTTCCACGTTCACCATTGCCGTTCCTAGAAGGATCTTCATTCTGCTGGCAGCAAAGTGAGAGTTCAATACTTGGGTTTCGAGCTCTTGTGTGTGGGTAGGGTTAGTGGACTGTATTTGGGTCGTGAATGCCTGCCGGGTAGAGTTGGCTTGTTAAGCTGCTTTCTGCGCTTGCGCACTAGTGCTAGGGTAAATATTCAATGCGCTGTTATGCAATGAGGAATGGTGCCTCTGCCTGGATATTCTGCAGCTATATTCGCTTTTACAATCTTTAATGACATGCGAAACTGCAAGACAGTTAAAGCAACATCCAACACGCTTCACTGTTGCTATCCTTTCGTCTATTTTCATGGACATAAAGCTTGGGCAATCACGAAGCGTGTGCTGGCTATTGCAAATTCTGCAAATAGCACCATCAGATTCCCATTGGGTGTTGGGACTTGAAGGTTTAGGGTTGCTGTTAATTTGTTTCGCTCCAAATTCTTGGGTCGTTTTTGGGGCTGGTTTTGGAGTAACATTCATATGATATGAATTGACTCTTCTTTCTCCCCACGTGTTGGGTCCATTATGAGGGGATATACTCTGTTGACTTGGCCTTGCAATTGCAGTAGAAGAGGGAGCCTTTATATCGCCAACCGATTCTAGAGTTTTAAATTTGTGGGTCAAAAAACTATCCAAAATTTTCCACTCAGGGATAATTGAATTATCTGTTAGACACTTTTCAAAATCTTCTAACGTGTTTTTGGGTAATTTTGTAGAATTTTGTAAGATAGGATCCCAACTATCTGTTCTAATTCCAAGAGTTTGGAGGGTGAATATACAGTTATTTATTGTTCTCTGTAACTTCTTGATAGAATTTCCTGTCTCTATATTGATTTGTGGCAAATTGAAAAGGGTCTTCAATTGAGAATTTATTTGTATACGCTTATTCTCATATTGATCAATGAGATTTCCCCATGCCATAAAAAATCCTTCATTAGTTAAAGGGGCATTTTTAACTATATAGTGAAACTATAAGTGAAAAAGTTTTTCCACATTACTTATGCGGGAATTTTTTATGTATAGGGCCGTAAACAGGTCCCTGAATGTGGGCCATGTGACATAGACGCCATGGAAAATGTCCGTATCTTAGGGTGGGAGGTGTATCATTGGGTGATGTTCCCCTGCTGAGTTCATTGCTGCAGGCGCTGGCTTGGGTTCCATCACGGGTGCCTTCAATGCCTCAATGTGTTCACTCATTGAAGCAGAACAGCGTGCATAGGACTGATATGTCTTCCTATACCTCTCCTTGAATTTGTCATTATCCAAGGTCTCAGGTGAAATTTCGGGTTTTTCACGAATTTCCTCATATACCGCTTGAAATTTATCGAAGAGGTAGTGCAGCTGCTTCCTTTGTAACTTCAGCAAGTGTTGAGTTTGATCCTCCACTTGAGCCTCACTATGAGCTAGCTCATGTTATCTTATATTGATATGAATAGGGTTGGGTTGGGTTGGGTTGGGTTAGGTTTAAGCTATCAATCGGAGTGTAAAGTGCTTGAGATTGAGTATTTTCCTCTTTTGTGTTGAGTACTTCCGCTTAAAAAATTCTCCGATTTTATTAGTATATTATACAAAATTCAAAAAAACTCTGTAAAATCTTTAAATGGGTGGGTGGGTTTGAATGCACTGAATGGGCTAATCAGCGCACGAAGGGCAAATGATTTTACTTTACTAAAAGAGTTTTTTGAAATAAAATACAATTTTCAACTTCGAAAAATACACGTAATTAGGGTAGAAATTGGGTTGCACAATTGAAGACTCCGAAAGCCGTTGAAAATCTGTTGAAACAGTGCACAAAGGTCACTTTTGCGTCACTTATTGTATAAAAATACAATTAGCGAATATTTGCAACAAACTAAATTTACTCAAAATTTGGGATAAAATTGTGTAATCCCACAAAAATCCCACAAATTTGCCGATATGGTATCATACTTTTGCTTTGCTGAATCTAGCAGCGCCTTCGAGAGAGTGCTTATATACTTTATATATATTTGTATGTGTGTGGTGATAGCAAAGCAAGAAATGTCAAAAAAATATTAGCAAGTGCTTCTGTTGTGGAGGTTTAAGTAATAAATTGTGAACATTTAAGTGAAATAATTGTGAAGTTATAACAAAACTTGTGGATAAAATTATTGCTTTTATTACGAGTTCTTAATAATCTTCGTGTGCTAGTTGTAGCAGCAGACTCGCAGTAGTTTTTTGCTTGTTTAAGCCGAGCTTATGTTTTGTCTATATGAATGCAACTACAAATATTTTGTGCACCATTATTTTAAGGTGTGAAAATTTTCATGTGTATATTTTATGGTGTAAATTTTAACGTTTATGATTTTATTAAGCACTGATTAATAAAACGAATTAAATGCAAACTCACTTTGATTATTTCCAGGGGTGATGGGTGGGTGTTTTTTTGCGTTTTTCTGCAGCTTCTGGGTGATGGGTGGGTGTGTGTGTGTGTTCCGTTTCGCAACTTCTGGGTGCTGCTCTGGAATTGTATTAATCACTCATTTATAATTTCCAAGAATTTCCAAGTCTAAGCCAGTCTTTTTCGGCTCGAAATGACCAAATGTTCGGGTGTTGAACGAAGGCGGATAGACCAGAAAGAAATTTAATTATAAATGTGGATTTTTACACTGAATTGTTTTTTATTGTGTGTTACCTTTTTTTTACAATAATAATTGTTTTGAGTAGTTTTGATACTTGTGTTGATTGTTAATTATTTGTTGTGTTGTCACTTGAAGATGAATTTTTGATGAGTTGGGGTTTTGATGTCTTTTTCGGTTTTTCGGTTGCGATAAAAGATGTTCGTCCGTCCTTTGATTGAGCCGACGATGTTCTTCTCGGCTGAAATGAAAACCACACAGCTTCTTGCTGCTTGAAGCGCTTTTTCTGCCACCACGGCAGGCAGACGGTGCAGCTGTGTTCAGTGACCACAGGGTTACGTGGTCACGTAAACAGTATGTACTTAATATTTTGTATGTGATCTTTGACTTTTAATGTCCGCTCTAAGTATGAAATTCAGCTAAATCAGATGAAAACCACACCTACCTCCCGTACAAAATTACTTTATCAAAATTTTTAAAATTCAACAAAAATTAATATATGGGCTTTAAATTCTTCACATTTTAATTTTTATTATGTATTCCGAGTTTGAAATTTCGTAGAGTCAAATGAAAGCTCCACCTACCTCCCTACAAAATGACGAAGTGGCCTTTTTTATAATTTAAACATTCATTTTTAATCACTTCCGCTAGATAATTCTCCATCAATTTGGAGTATTATCAAAATTTTGATTCAAACTTTTGTTTTAAAACGCACTTGGGGTATCTTGTTTCTCAATTTGGGTTCATAAAAAGACACTCGAAAGAATATTTGATCCATTTACACCCTAGACAACCTTTCTAAGTTTGGTAAGATCACTTTTAGAATATGGTTGCGTAATCTGGGATCCATGTTATTACAATTCGATGAATAGAACCGTAAATATTCAAAAACGTTTCACACGGTTTTCTTTACGACGTATGTACTCGTGGGAAAATATGTCTATTTATTGGTGGCAATGTCGTTTGCTAACTGTTCAAAGTCTCGCTCAAAGACGAGTAATGCTAATAGTTTGTTAAGGATATAATTTATGAAAGAATAAACTCTCCAGAATAATTAGCCCTTATCCCTTTTTATGTTCCTCACCTCAGCATAGAACTAATAACGGCTTTAATGAACCAATAACTAGGTGTCTTTTACTGAAGTTTTACTCAGGTTATCAACTCGGTTGCTAACCTGATCGACATTAGTATAAAAAGAAATATATTCAAGAGACAGCTGGAGGATATTCTATCGAATAACTTTTGAAATTATATTTATGTTAATGATTTTTTTAAATTATATCTTAAAAAAAATATTTAAATATGTTAAATCTAATTAAATTATAGATTAAGTTATATAATCTGTAAGGGTGTCAACCCGGTAGACGGTATAAATAAATAAATATTTATATACAACGGTGTTGAAGCATTAAATTATATAAATTAACAGAATATGCTGTTAATCAGAAAATAAAAATGTCAAACATTTTTAAGTTTAAATATGAAATCATGATTATTTGATTAATTTACCACTGGGGAGTTTACTAACCAAATTAAAGTAAATTTATATGATATATTTTGGGCCAATTTTTATAATTATATTTAATTTGATTTTTAGCAGAGATTTTTGGCCAGCATTTTTAAATTGCAATTTTTATCAATATATAAAATATTAAATTTTTTCTCCCGAAGCTTTGACACTGATTTGTTGACATCTTCAAGGGGTTTATTTTTTCTAAAAAACACAATACATGAAAATTTTCTTTAACTAACAAATTAAGAATTAACAAATTTAAATATAAACAACCAACAATACGCGACTATATGTGTTTTAATTACTCCCAGTAAGTAAGTATTAAAATGTTTTTTTTTATTTATTTATTCATTTATTTATTCATTTATTCATTCATTTATTTATTCATTTATTCATTCATTTATTTATTCATTTATTTATTCATTCCTTTATTCATTCATTTATTCATTCATTTATTCATTCATTTATTCATTCATTTATTCATTCATTAATTCATTCATTTATTCATTCATTTATTCATTCATTTATTAATTTGTTCATTCATTTATTCATTCATTTATCCATTCATTTATCCATTCATTTATACATTCATTTATCCATTCATTTATCCATTCATTTATCCATTCATTTATCTATTCATTTATCCATTCATTTATCCATTCATTTATCCATTAATTTATCCATTAATTTATCCATTAATTTATCCATTAATTTATCCATTAATTTAT